>SJYO01016970.1:21131756-21157922 GCA_006410555.1 Capra ibex | reverse complement strand
TCAAGTGCCAAGTGTATAACGACTTCGGACCGAACCTCTTAAAACTCGTAATGAAATGATCGTACACTCTACTCACGTTAACACGTCATCAAACTCGTAAGAAACCGTAACGGAAAGAAACCTTAACCTTACTTTTGACTGGAAAAGGTCAGGACACCGATGACGACTCAAAAGGTTTAAACGACCGTATAACTCACGTCGTGAAAGTGTCGTAGTAGAAAGTCCTAAACTTTGTCGAGTTGACCTTAAGGTAGTGGAGGTGATCGAAACAAGTATCACTACGAAAGATTCCGGGTGAACTGAAGTGTAAGGTTCTACAGACCGAGATCTAATCACTAGTGTAGTAGTACTAATAGACCCAGTACTTCTAGAAAAAACATGTCAAGAAGGTACATAAGAACGGTGGAAAAGAATTATAGAAGACGAAGACAACCCAGGTATGGTAAAGACAGGAAATACCTCGGGTAGAAACGTACTTTATAAGGGAACCATAGAGATTAAAAGAACTTCTCTAGAGATCAGAAAGGGTAAGACTACAAAGGGAGATAAAGAAACGTAACTCTCCCCAGTAAAGACACGACCCATAACAATAATAGTGAGAGTAACTATAAGACGGAAGACCTGAGGATCCCTTGTAGGTACACAATCGGAGATTGGGAAACATAAGGTATAAGTCAGACATTACGTGGTTCAAACCCAAACATAGTTCTTTGACTTCGTCGAGGTCTTCGAGTGGGATTTCTCTAGGTTTGTAAACCGTAGATGATCTCTTCTTAACTGGGTGAGGTCATAAGAACGGACCTCCTAGGGTCCCTGTCCCCTCGGATAACCCGACGGTAGATACCCCAGCGTGTCTCAGCCTGTACTGACTTCACTGAATCGTCGTCGTCGTCGTCGTCGTCGTCGTCGTCGTCTTTTCTTAACCACGAAAACTTGACACCACAACCTCTTCTGAGAACTCTCAGGGAACCTGACGTTCCTCTAGGTTGGTCAGGTAAGATTTCCTCTAGTCAGGACCCACAAGAAACCTTTCTTACTACGATTTCGACTTTGAGGTCATGAAACCGGTAGAGTACACTTCTCAACTGAGTAACCTTTTCTGGGACTACGACCCTCCCTAACCCCCGTCCTCCTCTTCCCCTACTGTCTCCTACTCTACCGACCTACCGTAGTGACTGAATTACCTGCACCCAAACTCACTTGAGTCCCTCAACCACTATCTGTCCCTCCGGACTGCACGACGCTAAGTACCCCAGTGTCTCTCAACCTGTACTGACTCGTTGACTTGACTTGACTTGACTCTCTTTTTTTCTTCGTAGTATGTACTAATAATCTCTAGTCTATTTCCGTCCACCAAGTACCAATAATATGACCTCTCAAAATCCCCTCTTCATAATCAACGAGTCAGGAACAGACTGAGACGTTTTGGTCCGAGGAGACAGGTACGTTAAGAGGTCCGTTGTTATGATCTCACCCAACGGTATAGGAGGAGGTCCCCTAGAAATCCCCTCTTCGTCCGAGTTTTACTTCATACCCATTCACATCCACAGTATACCGTGAAACCAAAATTGAGACATCTTGAGTCATACACTATCACATTTTTTTAGAGTTCCAAATCCTGAACGGAACATCAGGTCACCAATTCTTAAACGGAACGTTACGTCCCCTGAACTAAAATTAGGGACCAGTCCCTTGATTCTAGGATGTGCGGAGTCCCGTCGATGCGGGAGTACGGTGTAGATGACTTGGGTGTGAGTGTGGTGTTGAACACTCTTTGGACTCGCGGTGTTGTTTCTAGGGTGTAGACGTTGATTCTGGACTATGTCAGTTTATATATATATATATTTTAGAGTTCTAAATACGACTTTGAGGTCATGAAACCGGTGGAGTACGCTTCTCAACTGAGTAACCTTTTCTGAAACTACGACCTTCACCCCCGTCCTCCTCTTCCCCTGCTGTCTCCTACTCTACGGACCTACCGTAGTGACTGAGTTACCTACACTCAGACTCACTTGAGACCCTCAACCACTACCTGTCCCTCCGGACCGCACGACGCTAAGTACCCCAGAGTTTCTCAGCCTGTGCTGACTCGTTGACTTGACTTGACTTGACTTGGCTTACAGTGTAAAGAGAAATGAAGAACTCTTGACGACGGAGAGTCGAGGTCCTTGGTCACTGACATAAAGATAACTGAAAGACGAACAAAAGACATCCGTAACGTAGAGACGGTAGTAACTGAGATTGTACCTTATTTTCACTCGATATAGACGAACTTTATATAGGATGTAGAAGAACTTACAATAGAGTAGAGTACGTAAATGAAGAAGAAGAGTAAGGATTTTATATCATTCGACTTATTTAAAGAGGTGTACCATTCATACTTGACCACAAGGTTGTGGGAACATACTTTGGAGTAAAAGACATGTTGTTACGAAGGATAACAATAAAGAGAGTAAGAAAGAAAGTCTCCTTCCAGACTTACAGTCATTGAGACGTCCCGGGGGCAGGTTCAGGATTTTGAACAGTCTCTGAGTCCGGTCCGAGACCTAATAAGTAAAGAGGAAGTTCCAAAATCCAAGGTTATTGAGGTCGTAGAAAGGAGACAAACGATTCTCACGGTTGAAGGAGACCCTGTGAAGTCCTAAGTCAAAATCGGAAAAGTTGTAAGGCAGGACAAACTTATTAAGAAGTATAATGTAAAAGAGACGATTTTACTGACTATAGACAAAATTACCGACTTAGGGTTGACAATAATAATAATAACTATGGTCTTTAATCTCAAGAAAGGGTGAGTGACCGAGTGTACACAGGATCATTCCACCGACTGTTGTCTGGTGGACTGGACGGAAGACTCTTTAGACATACGTCCAGTTCTTCGTTGTCAATCTAGGCCTGTACCTTGTTCCCTGACAAAGATTTAACCTTTTCCTCATGCAGTTCCGAAATATAGCAGTGGAACGAATAAATTGAATATACGTCTCTTATAGTACTCTTTGCGACCCGACCTCCTTCGTGTTCGACCTTAGTTCTAAAGACCCTCTTTATAGTCACTGGAGTCTATACGTCTACTGTGGTGGGAATACCGTCTTTCACTTCTTCTCGATTTCTCGGAGAACTACTTTCACTTTCTCCTCGTGTTTTTTGGACCGAATTTTGAGTTGTAAGTCTTTTGATTCTAATACCGTAGGCCAGGGTAGTAAAGTACCGTTTATCTACCCCTTTGTCACCTTTGTCACTGACTGAAATAAAAGAACCCAAGGTTTCGGTGACGTTCACTACTGACGTCGGTACTTTAATTTTCTACAAACAAGGAACCTTCTTTTCGATACTGGTTGGATCTGTCGTATATTTTTCGTCTCTGTAATGAAACGGTTGTTTCAAGACAGATCAGTTTCGATACCAAAAAGGTCATCAGTATACACCTACACTCTCAACCTGATATTTCTTTCGACTCACGGTTTCTTAGCTACGAAAAGTTGACACCACAACCTCTTCTGAGAACTCTCAGGGAACCTGACGTTCCTCTAGGTTGGTCAGGTAGGATTTCCTCCAGTCAGGACCCACAAGAAACCTTCCTGACTACGACTTCGATTTCGAGGTTATGAAACCGGTGAACTACACTTCTTGACTGAGTGACCTTTTCTGGGACAACGACCCTTTCTAACTTCCGTCCTCCTCTTCCCCTGCTGTCTCCTACTCTATCAACCTTCTGTAGTGGTTGACCCACCTGTACTCAAATTCTTTCGAGGTCCTCAACCATTACCTGTCCCTTCGGACCACACGACCTCAGGTACTCTAGTGTTTTTCAATCTGTGTTGACTCGTTGACTTGACTTGACTTCCACCGATTCGATCAACCATTAAGGTCGAATAGATTCAGGTCACCCGCGTCGCAGTAGTTACAACATCTGATCACACAAGGAGAAACCTTATCGTCCCACTAGTTGTAGAGACGTAAAATATTCAGAAACTCCAGAAAAACACTTTCCGACTTTCCTGTTTAATCTCATATAGGAACACTAAGACACACACACACACACACAGATTTAGTGAGTCATTATTATAAACGACTCATGGATGATACATAGTCTGAGACTTGTTTCCTACTTTTCTACTACACTGTTCTCCCGACGGGAGTTCCTTACTATAAAACAAAAAAAAGACCTTCTCCGTCAGATCGTCTTTATTTACATGTGTCTATTTGACATTACGTTAGTAATTCACCATACTACAACACTTTATTAGTCACTGCACGCTCATGAAATATATTCTTCTTTCGATGGTAAATGTCTTTTCTAGGAACTCTTACCACATTTATTCAATAAAACCTTAACCGAACTTCGGTCTTTATCCTCATATTAGGTCCAGTAGAACAATCTTATCCTATTGTTCGTCCTAAGTAAAAGAAAAAAATTTTAATTAAAAAAGAAAAGGTTCCAGAGACATTATTTAAATATGAACGAAATATCAAACTTATTTAGAACACAATTTTAGGAGAGTTTATTTTCGGGATAGAACACATTATCGATACGTTCTTAGGAGGAAGTATGTATCATGGGTTTCGGTCCACATTCATTGTTTCCAACACTACTATAAACACTACTACTATTAGACCGAAGTGGTGAATGTTTTCACACTAGAAAACGTGAGAGAGGTAAAGGAATTTACCTTTTACCTTTACTATTCTTATATATGAATCATTCTAACAATATTCTTAATTCACGTACTTATGTTTCGAAGATCTTATCATAGATCGTATATGGTTCTTGTGTCATTTAGCATCGTTATTGTTGTTATTGTTTTATTAACGTCGATCGTAGGTGACTCGTGAGGGACCCATCCTCCGTGATACGATTGGTAGAGTTACCTAAGACAGTAGACGAGAGGGTCGGTTTACATTGATTCTTTCTACTCTCAAAGTAAAGTTGAGGAAATCAATGGGTATAAGAGTCAGACCGGATTTTTTAGGACACCTGTCTCCTAGGACCACCCCCGGTGTCAGACTTCATAAGGTTTGTCAACCTGTGTTGACTCGTTGATTCGTGTGTGTCAGAGTCAGAACGCAATTTTTTCACCATTAACACGTGTTCATACTTATTAAGTACTAAGATAATCGATGAGTACAGATATTAAGTAACATCAGAAAGAGGAATCTTTTGTTATCCTATCTAGTGTAAAAGTGTGGTACTGGAACCTGGAAAAGGGGTTTGATTTATTTTCGAAACCTGAGAAGGTTCCGTCGTGCCTGAACGAAAAAAAATGTTCAACAGGAAACCTTAACCCTGACTGAAGTCGTACCTGGAGTTACTCAATCGTTAGAGGGAAGTTCACTAGATTAATGGTAACACCTATATAAAGATGAGAAAATCACTCCGAAGTCATAAGGTACTTCCTCCTCCTCCTTCCCTCCATTCTTTTTCTCTTCCTCCTTTTCCTTCTTTCTCTCTTTTTCTCTCTCCTTCCCTCCCTTCTTTTTCTTCCACCCTTCTTCTCTGCCTCCCTCCCTCCCTACCTCCCTTTCCTGTCTCCCTCCCTCCTTCTTTCCTCTCCCCTTCTCCTTTTTACTTTCTTCTCTCTCTTTCTCTCCCTCTCTTCCTTGCCCTTTTCCTTCTTTCCCGTCCTCTTCCCTCTGTTTTTGTTTGTTTCGGTCGAAACTTATACAAGACGTGACACTCAGTGTCCACCTCCATGAAAAATTGGAATTTATTCAAATAGACATTGTTTTGTAAAGAACAAGGACCAAATAGGTCAATTTGGTCTAATTTTCCCTGTCCGAGTTTACCCTCGATCTACCTTTCTTTGGTACTCTATTTGAGAACCGTTACAGAGGATACTTCACGGGCCCCGAGGACTTCGATATAAATCAGAAGACTTAGGTTCAAGTGCAGTATTTATGTTATTCCTTCTCCTCGGACCACATTGACTATTACGCCCGACGATTCACAGAAACTTCACATATTAAGTGTGTAGTTGTGGTCAATAAGAACAAAAAGACGCAGTAAGGGAGAAGTCCCTGTTAAAATTTAGTAGACACCCATCTGTCGAGTCAGTTGATTTTCATTTAAAAAGTTAAAAGTATTTTATTTAGGATATGTTTCTTTTGTCACTCGTATTCTTTTACAATAAGAGGAGAAACCCCATAAAAAGAAAGATAAACGAAGAAGGGAATCGTGTTATCTATTTAAATAAGTAGGGTCGTGTCCGACACACGACTCTGAGTATTGAAGTCTTTTATAAATCGTGGGTCACGTTATAAGTTTCTGAAACACGATTTCGGATCCCTACTTTCCTGTTCGTCGTGACTCGGGGACCAGAGGTCTTTGAATAACAGATCGCTACTTATGCCTATTTCTCTGTTCGTCGTACCTTCACGATTCGGTCCCTTTAAGACCTCTGTCTTCTTCATGGTCCAGACTCATGTATAGTGGTAACTCATCCGCCTTAGTCTCTTCCGGGGGACTTCCATTGTGTATCCAACTCTCCCTTTCTTAAATTATAGTCAGGAAATAAGTTGTTTATAAATAGTTCGCGAAGGGACCACTAGGTCACCAATTCTTAGGTGGAACGTTACGTCCCCTGTGGACAAACTAGGGATCAGGTGTTTCTAGGGTATAAGGTATCTCGTTGATTCGGGCACTTGGTATTGATAACTCGGGTGTGAGATCTCGACTACGAGACGTTGTCTTCTTCGGCGACGTTACTCTTCGTTTGCGTGGAGTTGATCTTTTCATCGGGGACGAACGGTGTTCTCTCTCGGACGTGCGGTGTTGTTTCTAACAGTTTTCACTTTATTTATTTGGAAATTTTTAATTTTCGATTCAAATAACTCGGAGAATAGATGTGTTCGTGATAATATCTGGAACCCCTATGTCATTACTTATTCTGTTTTCGGGACAAGAGTCCATCAAATAACTCTCTCTGACTGTCATTTATTCATCTGTTACTTGTATACGATAGTGAAATCTATGGCTATTGATGATCTTCTTTGGTTTCGTTTCATCCCTTTATCTTAAAGACTTCTTTATCTGTTATTATTCTGTTTATTTTGTTTTAGATAAAACAAATTTTTGACGTTTTTTTTTTTCTCTTTCTTTACCTTTCAGTCCTTGTCGGTGAAATCCTCTGTAAGTTCATGTTTAGTCATTTCACTCCTTCGGTCTGTTACCTGGGTAAAAAAAATGTAAGAGAAAAAATTTAACTTCATATTAACTAATGTTATAATACATTCAATGTCCATGTATCATATCACTAAGTNTTTTGACGTTTTTTTTTTTTTCTTTCTTTACCTTTCAGTCCTTGTCGGTGAAATCCTCTGTAAGTTCATGTTTAGTCATTTCACTCCTTCGGTCTGTTACCTGGGTAAAAAAAATGTAAGAGAAAAAATTTAACTTCATATTAACTAATGTTATAATACATTCAATGTCCATGTATCATATCACTAAGTGTGATAAATTTCCGATATGAGATAAATATCAATAATATTTTATAACCGAGATTAGGGACACAACATTATGTCATTGTCTATTAACCGAGAAATATCGGTTTACCACGGACATTTTTCGTTCATACTTTGGAGACACCTCACGTCGTGAGTTGAACACGAAGGGTGTACAGGTCCCCGAATCGACCTACTGAGACGACTAGAACCGACCCAAGGTAGTGTTTAGCCCTCACCTTGGACGCACCGGGGGTCTTTGGCTTCCCCTCGCACCGGACTTTCGTCTCCACGTCCGTCCTCGGTCCAAGGACGTCTACTTCTTTTCATAGACTTGAACTGAACTGTACACTGCCCTTCGAGAACCCCCGAAAACTCTTGTCTTTACGGTATACTACACAGATAATAAAGACTTTGTAGTGAGAATAACAATGTCCTACTTGACATCATTTCCTTCCTACTTTCACTGGTCGATTTCCTGGAAATACTATTGGACCGTTATTTAAAACCACCGACCTGTCTGAGTGTCTATGTCTCTTATTTGATCACCAATAGTCCCCCCGTCCCTTCCTTCCGCAACCCCTCCCCCCTATGTCTGACAACCCACATTCTATCCGGGTTCCTACACAACATGTAGTACCCCTGATGTCAGTTGTAAAACATAATTGACATGTACCTTTCATTGGAAATTTTTAATATATTAAACAAAAAATTTAGAGACCACCGAACTTGATACCATCATTTCCGTCTCCACTGTTTTTATCAGACTTAAAAAAATTTAGAAACCTTCTCTGTGGACCGTCTAGAATCTCCACCCGACCTTAACTCCCTCTCCCTACTCGTTTCATATCCCCATCTAATACTTCCGATCTGAGGGACCAGTCGGGGTGTCGTTGTCTCTCCCCCAAAGAAAGAATCGGGAAGACCTGTCAACAGGACTCTCCACTGTAACGAGGAGTGTTCCCCCCACAAGGAGTGGGGTCTGACGGTCATCCTTGTGACTCAGGTGTGGGTCGTCTGAGACCCAGTCCCTAATTTGGGACAGAGATATCAGAGACACCTTGATGAAGCGGACTCAGAGTTGAAGGAGAAATGTTACCTCAGTTAGTGACTGTCAGGTTTGACGACCGTTTCCACACCTCGTTGTCTTTGAGAGTAAGTGACGACCACCCTTACGTCACTTCAGACCGTCTGTTAGAACGCCAAAGAAATCTTCGATTCATACGAGAACCTGAAGGGAACACCAGGTCACCAATTCTTAGACGGACGGAAGGGAGACCCCGAAGGGACCACCGAGGTTGTCATTTATTAGGTGGACGTTACGCCCTCTAGACCCAAGCTAAGGACCCAACCCTTCTAAGGGGACCTCTTCCCTTGCCGATAGGTAAGGTTGTCTCGTATGAGAACTTGAAGTGACCACCAGGTCACCAATTCTTAGACGGACGGAAGGGACCTTTTGACATTTTTAGTGGATCTTCTCAAGAAACAAACTTTTCTATCTTTCAAAACCCTTCTGTCTTAATACTTCAACGGACCTTTTTACCGTCTTCCATCACCTTGTTTTGAAGTTACTTCAAGAGTCACTTTTACTTTTTTTTGTTTGTTTGTTGTTGTTGCTTAGGGGGACGGAACGTCCGGTCACGTAGGGACCAGGTCCTTTTAGGGTGTACACCGTCTTCTTGATTCGGGTCCTTCACCGACACCGCTTCAGGTTAGAGTCGGAAGTCCGACAGTTTCCTTAATAAGTCTCCTGAGACTCCAGTTCAGGTCCTCCAGTTGATGGTCCTACCGAGACCTCGGTGTGTACTGACTCTCCTCTTACGTTTGTGTCTCGGGCTCTAGTCTCCACCTGTAGGGTGGAGGTTCTCGGGGTTTCGATCCCCTGTCGTTCCTGAAGGGACCACCCAGTATCCAATTCTTAGACGGACGGTCACGTTCCGTGTCTAAATTAGGGACGAGACCCTTCTAAGGTGTATAGCACCCCGTTGATTTGGGTACATGGTTTGAGGACTCGGACGCACGACGTCGATGACTTCGGGTATGTAGATCTCGGACACTAGACGTTGTTCTGTTCGGGGGTGTGACGTTGATTTGTCGTCGGGGACTAGTAACGTTGATCTCTTTTGGACACGTGTCGTTGCTTCTGGGTCCCGTCAGTTTTTATTTATATATATATATAAATTTCGATCCCGTGTTGTCTCTTCTCTCTTATATCTCATTTCCAACTCGTGTCCAGTTGTCTCTCCCTCTTTTCGAGTCCGAACCGAGTTCCGTTTGAAGAACTGACACCCCAACACCGAGACACAGGGAGCGGTCTAGAAGTCGACCCGTGTAGGATAGACCCGACTCCGTCCCGGAGAATCCCGGTTCTTGACGAATCTACTGACCCTACAAACGTACCTAAACGGTTGCCTTGTCTTTACCCAGTGAGTTGTGGTACCGCCCCATGGAGACGATCTCGTCCCTTGCACCTCTCCGGGGCACCTCTTTCGTCCCCGGTTCCTCGAGGTTCGTCCTGACACATCTCTCCTCGACCTCTACTCGGGGAGCCACTTACCATACAAAGAGTCCCGACGGTCCAAAGCGAACTTGGGTGGTACTAAGAGAGGGGAGCCAGTGTTCAGGTGTCTCTCGGGACACGTCCGAACCTTCGTGCACTCTCTGTTTTCGTGTCGGAAGGGAACCGAGGAGAAGTACCAGTTTGAAGGAAAGACAAGACTCACGTAAGAACAGGTTTGGTCCTTATCTGTCCTTAGGTAAAAATTTGTATGGCTCGGTCCTTAAACCGGAAAGTGAGTCGACAAAGAAACCGTCTCAAGAAGCTACGTAAATCGTAGATGGGTGAGTGATCGTAGGACCTAGTTAAATGAAAGACTGACACCACACCTACAGAGTCTTCTCCCAGACAGTGTTATCGAGTTAAGGTGAGTAAGTTCATGGACATTGACTCAAATGCGATTCAGTGAAGGCAGTACAGGGTGAGAAACACTGGGATGCCTGACATGGGACGGTCTGAGGAGAGAGGTACCTTAAGAGGTCCGTTCTTGTGACTTCACCCAACAGTACGGGAGGAGGTCCCCTAGAAGACCTGGGTCCTTAGTTTGGACGTAGAGAACGTGGAGGACGTAATCGTCCACCCAAGAAATGGTGATCACAGTGGCCCCTTCATTGACCCAAATTCGCTTCACTTTCAGTGAGTCAGCACAGACTCACAAACGTTGGGGTACCTGATATGTCAGGTAACTTAAGAGGTCCGGTCTTATGACCTCACCCATCGGAAAGGGAAGAGGTCCCCTAGAAGGGGTGGGTCCCTAGTTTGGGTCCAGAGGACGTGACGTCCGTCTAAGAAATGGTCGACTCGGTGTTCCCTTCGGGTTCTGGTTCTTATGACCTCACCCATCGGATAGGGAAGAGGTCACCTAGAAGGACTAGGTCCTTAGCTTGGTCCCAGAGGACGTAACGTCCGCCTAAGAAATGGTTGACTCGATAGTCCCAATCGTCTGTCAATAACTCCAGAAAGATTTAGAGGATCTTCGAAATGAAGTAAGTTAAGGGTGTTGTTAGAATTTACTTTTCTCCCTAAAAAGAGGAGGAGTCAAGATGACTACTTTTTTTAACTCTTGGTTCCAGGGTGACTCTTATTCGCCGTCTCGATTCTAGGTTTAAGTATAATTTATAAATTAATACTGGAACTTATTCCTTGAGATCAGATTTGTACTGTAACTTATTCCTTAAGACCAGATTGAAGTCGTGACTTGATCCTTAGACAAGGTTCTACACCCAAGGTAGAAGTTGAGACTTTAAGTGACAGATGACCCTTTCAGTGAACGACTTTTATTCAGACAGAATTTGAATAAATTTTGGAAAAGTTAATATTATTTCTGTCCCTATATTCTTTCTTTCACAATTCTCCCTCTCTCTCTCTAACCCCGAATTGACCTCACCAGTTGTTTCCTCTACTGTATATCCATAAATTGTATATGGTATGAACGTTTTAACGTCTTCTTTTGGTCTCCGACAGTGTGTACAACCTAAAGAGACCACCGAGTCGTCAATTTTTTTTTTTTTTTAGGAGGACGGACATGGACGGTCACTTCCTTAACGTCCAAGTCGGGGACCCAACCCTTCTAGGAGACCTCTTCCTTTACCGTTGGGTGAGGTCTTAAGAACGGATCCTTTAGGGTACCTGTCTCCTCGGACCGTCCGATGTCAGGTCCCCCACCGTTTCTCAGTCTGTCCTGAATCGTTTGTCGTAGTGCACAATCCAATGTACCTCCGCCAATGACGTTAGTGACTCCACCTCTCTGACCCTGTTCTGGAGTCCGTACTGTCTCCTAAACCTGTAATAAAATGTCCGTGGTCCCTTGTACCGTCCCAAATCCCATTGTATCCCCACCATTGAATAGACACGAAACGAGTCAGGGGTTCTATAGTGACCGTGTCTTCGACCCAATTTTTAAGTGAAGGGTTAAGAAGGAACCTCTTCGACTTTGTCAGTTGTAACAGAGGAAGGGACTTTTTCCCGTTTGTTACAGTTGATATAGACTATAAAAGGTTGTTCTGTCTTTATATTGGTACTAATACAAGGGCCCGCTCCGAGACCTCGATCTGAAAATGTCTTTATTGGTGTTTTCAGGGTTCTTTACTCTATACACACTGTATGGAATGTCGTAGTCAAAAGTTTTACTGTATTTAGTTAATTCCTCGTATTCTTAGGGTGGGTGGGTGTCGTATGAGACGTCTCACACCTCTTTCCCCAGGACGTCCGTCGGTCCTTTTCCTCTTCGAAGGAATTTTCTGTTTCTTCGTGTCTCACAGGACTTGACGGTCCCAGGGAAGGAATTAAAGTAGTAGTCAAAAAATTTATACGTCAAATAGGTTGTAGACGAGACTCGTGACTTCTCACCTTTCTCCAGACACTCGGTGCGTTAAAACAACTTTTCTACCTGTTTTAAGTGTTAGTGTCTGGGCATTGGGAGTGATCGGTAGTGAAATCACCAGTATTTTATATGGGTGCACCTAATAACACAATCAGTTTTTCAAACAAACCTAAAAAGGTATTCTACCCTATCTTTGGGGTTTGCTTAAAAAACCGGTTGGGGTTATGAACTGTCGGGTTACAAATTAGAAATTATAATTATAAATTATTAAGTTATGAAACGGGTGGACTACGTTTGTCGGTTGAGTAACCTTTTCTGGGACTACGACCCTTTCTAAACTCCCGTACTCCTCTTCCCCCACTGTCTCCCACTCTACCAATCTACCGTAGTGACTGAGTTACCTGTACTCGTTCGAGGTCCTCTACCACTACCTGTCCCTGTGGACCACACGACGTCAGGTACCCCAGCTTTTTTCAGTTGTACTGAGGAGTTGACTTGCTGTTGATGTTGTTTATGAATTAACGACAATTTCGTATTGGTAAGGGGATAGGACTCGTAAATCTAACCAGGATTAGAAAACTTGATGACGTTTTGATGACGGTACTAATAGAAACGAGTAAAACTATAAAGTATAAAAATCCTCATCGGTGTGAACGACACCTTCCAAGTCTATCGTTTTTAAAATCCGAACCACCCCGTACGTCAGAAGGAGGAGGAAAAAGAGGAGAAAGGAGAAAATTATTAAAAAATTTACACATGTAGGTAGGAATTGACCCACCAATATGTTTTTGCCAGGAGTCTAACTTAAATCAGGGACCAGTTGGGACGTAATGTAAGAGTCTTAAGGAGCCGGTTTCCTATCCCAGTAATATTACGGTGAATGTCCGTGATTGTTTACGAAGAGGTCGTCGTACATGACAAACGGGTACGACAGGTTGTAACCCGTAACAAGAGTCAAACCCCAAAAAACGATTTATAGTGAATATAAAAGTAATTTCTTTAAAACGGTCTTTAAGAATAGTAAAGGTAAAACGATGTCGAAAATTCTCAAACCTTCACCTCGGGTACCGGGGTCTCTTTATTTTACGGAGGAAGACGGTAGGAAAATTGACATAACACCTCTCCGTTGGATCGGTTTAGTGTCTTCCACGGTACAGTATAGTCTGGGAGTCACGTGACTCCTACAATGTAAGGTACTGATCGGGCACCGGAAAACTTCGATACATTTTTAATCGAAAAGTAAACTCTTAATAGGTCTTATACAGTTTCCTTCTCTGGCAAAATTTGGATCTCAAACGGATCCTAATTTCAAGTAGAACTCAGTTTAAATAGGAGAACCGGAGTCCCCACTATAATTAGAGTGCGAACGAAATAGGTCACTTCGTTCTTTAAGTAGGACCGGTCGCCGTCCGGACGTCGGAGGTAGTGTTGTCGTCAGTCCTCAAGTCTTTCCTGGGACACCCCTTTTCCCCTCCTCTTTCTGGTGGTGCAGACGGAATTTCCTTGGGATAAGGAACTTAAGTTACACATTCTTGACCACACACACAAACACACACGAGTCAGTGAGTTGACATGGACTGAGAAACGTTGGGGTTCCTGACGTCGGGTGGTCCGAGGAGACGGGTACCCTAAGAGGTCCGTTCTAATGACCTCACCCAACGTACGGGAGGAGGTTCCCCAGAAGGACTAAGTGGACACATAGAACGTAGAGGACGTAACCGTCCACCCAAGAAACGGTGACTCGGTCCTTCGGGACATAAGTTCACATTAAAGACATTAGTTGAATGTCCTACAAGATCAAAAGAAGAACGTCGATAAATCCGTTTTATTTGGAAGAGGGGGTTGTAGTGTCAACCCTGTCGGGCAGACGACAAATAGTCTAATTAGAGTCAAGTCAAGGTAGAGAGTCAGTACAGACTGAGAAACGCTGGGGTACCTGACGTCGTGTGATCCGAAGGGACAGGTAGAGGTTGAGGACCTCGAATGAGTTTGAGTACAGGTAGCTCAACCATTACGGTAGGTTGGTAGAGTAGGAGACAGTAGGGGAAGAGAAGGACGGAAGTTAGAAAGGGTTGTAGACCAAGATAAGGTTACTCAGTCAAACGTAGTCGTGACCTCGAAGTCGAAGTCGTAGTCAGGAAAGTCACTTATAAGTCCTGATTAAAGGAAATTTTAACTGACCAACCTAGAGGAAGGTCAGATTCCTTGAGAGTTCTCAGAAGGGGTTGTGGTGTTAAGTTTTCGTAGGAAGAAGCCGTAAGTCGAAAGAAATATCAGGTCGAGAGTGTATGTACTGATTACCTTTTTGGTATCGAAACTACCTGGAAACAACCGTTTCATTACAGAGACGAAAAATTATACGACAGATCAAACCAGTATCGAAAAGAAGGTTCCTCGTTCGTAGAAAATTAAAGTACCGACGTCAGTGGTAGACGTCACTAAAACCTCGGGGTTTTTTATTTCAGAGAGTGACAAAGGTGACTAGAACCCCAGGAATTGACAGTCTTCGAACTTCGTCCTAGAGTCGAGGGACTGGTCTCTAACTTCGGTCCGACACCGTGACCTGAATTGGTGATCTGCTGTTCGAGTTCGGTTACCGACCACTGTTCCGGGACCGAACAGACGATACATATTTACTTAAAGTTACCTCTGTCTCCAATCACTTTGTTCATTCCACAAATAGTCCTCCTTTTTGTCGAGTCCACCTATCTAAGTATACCTACCCAAGTCCGTCTCAGGACGGGAACACCATTAAATTTAGTGAATATACCCTGTACAGAAGACCAAAGGGAGACCGGTTGGTAGAACGAAACGGACCAAGACTTAGGTATGAACCATATTAAGTCCCAGGAAGGGACGCATACACACGTTCTACCTAACCTAAGGTCGTATCTCCTGATACCTATCCAACTATGGTGTATAATACCCACCGTGAGGAAGGGAAGAACCGGACGTCCCTGTAAAAGACTTGTGTACATGTATCCTTCCAGAGGAACTGGAACTTTTACTCTTTATACACTAGAGAAATAGAGAATGAACCCGTCCTGAGTCAAGGAGAAACAAGAACGGTAATAGAAGTAGAATCTCAGAGACAGGTGTCCCCTGTATAAAGTCGACGAGTCGGACCCCGGGTAGATAAAGGAGGGATTTCTATTAGGTCTTCTTTTTCGTTCTGGTCGTAACTACCTCGTGAAAACCCCAAGGTGTGGGACAGGACTCGTATCTACCCTACGACTCCGACCACATTGTATGGATAGTTTCAGTGTGTCGACCGTCCATTGTCGTAGTCCTAGACTTAGGGTTTCAAGGTGTAGGTTTATTCTGGAACCCATGGAATAACTAGTTGAGTCTCTAAGATCCACGATTACCGTTCTCAAATCTTTCACCTGATACATTTCTCTAATTAGACCGGAATTTCGACTCTTTCCCTGGGAGGGGAACGAGGGTACGTCTAGACGGAAAGGACTAAGGGGACTCCGTGGTCAGGGTCCTTCCGACTATCTGTTCGAAGACGTCCGTCTCAATCTTGAGCTTCAGTCGGTTTAACAGACAAAATATATATGAATGGAAAACGAATAGAGTAGGGAACCCTTGTACCTCTATGAAAATTACAGTCTTCTTTGTCTTGACCTGAAGGGACCACCATGTCACCAATTCTTAGACGGACGGTCACGTCCCCAGTGTCCAAGCTCGGGACGAGGTCCTTCTAAGGTGTGCGGAGTCCCGTCGATTCGGACGCTCGGGGTCGATAACTTCGGGTGCGAGAGATCTCGGACACGAGGTGATACTTCGGTGGTGTTGTTCTTCAGGTACGTGGTGTTGATCTCTCATCGGGGGCGAACGATGTTTGCCTCTTTCAGGAGCGTGTTGTTTCTGGGTCACGTCGGTTTATATTGTTTGTTTATTTATTGTTAAAATTTTTCTTCCTTTTTGTCTCGACTCTCAAAAAGGGGTCGGTACAGTTGAGACCGAGACTAGTACATTAGGGTCGTTTCTCCTTGCTGGGGTGGAGGAGTGGTAGGGGTTTTGTGGAAGGATCTGAGAGGGGAAGGACTAAAGGTATTACTAAACAAAAGTTAGTCAAGTCAAGTCAGTGAGTTAGATCATGTTGAGAAACACTGGCGTCCCTGACGGCGTCCGGTCCGAAGGGACAGGAAGTGATGGAGGGCCTCAGACGAGTCTGAGTATAGGTAACTCAGTCACTACGGTAGGTTGGTGGAGTAGGAGACAACGGGGAAGAGGAGTCCCAGAAAAGGTCACTCAGTCAAGAAGCGTAGTCCACCGGTTTCATAACCTCGAAATCGTTACCGCTGGGTGAGGCCACAAGAACGGACCTTTTAGGGTACCCACCTCCTCGGACCACCCGACGTCTGGTACCCCAGCGACCCTCAGTCTGTGCTGACTCACTGAAGTGAAAGTGAGAAGTGAAAGTACGTAACCTCTTCCTGTACCGTTGGGTGAGGTCACAAGAACGGACCTCTTAGGGTCCCTACCTCCTCGGACCACCCGACGACAGATACCCCAGCGTGTCTCAGCCTGTGCTGACTTCGCTGAATCGTCGTCGTCGTCGTCGAAGTCGTAGGCAGGAAGGTTACTTATAAGTCCTGACTAAAGGAAATCCTAATTTACCAACCTAGAGGAACGTCAGGTTCCATGAGAGTTCTCAGAAGAGGTTGTGGTGTCAAGTTTTCGTAGTTAAGAAACCGTGAGTCGAAAGTAATACCAAGTTGAAAGTGTTGGTATGCACTAATGACCTTTTTGATATCGAAACTGATATGAGGATTCAGTATCGTAGACTTATCCGGACAAGAGACTCCAGGGGTTCTGGTGGGAGTCCCACCTACGAAGTGATCCTGAGGGTTCCTAGTCTTCGACACTCTCACTGTCAATGCCAAATACCGAGATTTTCCTGTCTTTTGTTTTAGTCGTTTCCCTTCTCCGTACACCCCGTTTCAGGCCCTCTTTGGTCCACGTCGGATACACAGGGTGAACTACTACAGTGTACTCTTGTGGGAATTAAGAGGGTCGTTTCTACCCGTGTTGTGTGTGATTCACGACAGTCAGTCCCTACAAGGGGTTGGATTTCATTTTTCTGTCCGAACATCCTGAAGGACCACCGTGTGACCTATTCTTAGGTGGATGGTTACGTCCCCTGTGCCCAAGCTACGGACCAGGTCCTTCTAAGGTACACGGTACCTTGTTGGTTCGGGTACGTGACGCCGATGACTCGGACACACGACTTCGATCACTTTGGACATGTGGATCTCGGCCGCGAGACGTTGTTCGCTCCGGTGACTTTGCTTCTCATCGGGGGCGAGGGACGTTGATCTCTTTCGGGTATGTGTCGTTACTTCTGAGTCACGCTGGTTTTGATTTATTTATTTTTATTTTTTTACTTATCTTTCCCATGCACTCGGGGTCACAAGTTTTTTCTGTCCACAAATGGTAGTGAGGGTAACAGACCTATTTGACAGTACGACATCAACGTGTCGGGTCGGGAATCCGTACTTTTGTGAGAATAGTCCGTCTTGTAAGGTTTCCGAGTCTCCAAAAGAGGGATCTCGGTCGGTCGAGACCTCCACCCCAAAAAAATTCTTCCACGTCCCAAACTCGTTACGTCTGGACGACTCAATTGGGAAAGACATGTTCAGCACTCTTTTTCTCTCTTTCTAGAAGAGTTTTCTTAAATAGAGGTTGTAATTCCTTATTTTACCTTTTTATCCCCCTGAAACGACCACCAGGTCGTCAATTCTGACACGAGTGTCACGTCCCCCGGATCCAAGGGACCAGTCCCTCGATCTAAGGTGTGTGGTGTCACTTCTAAGACGTACGGTGTCAATTGTGACAACGTCAGTTTATTTATGTAAAAATCTTTAGAAAATTATTTTTATAATAAAAATTTTTTTCCCCTTGTCATCCTCGGATTTAGGAGTACCTAAGTCACCCTTGGGGGACTTGTCTCAAAATTGGAATTGGAATTGAAGGTGGACTTCCATTCAATTCCATTCCACTTCAGCGAGTCAGCACAGACTGAGAAACGCTGGGGCACCTGACATTGGATGATCCGAAGAGGCAGGTACCCTAAGAGGTCCGTTCTTATGACCTCACCTAACGGTAAAGGAAGAGGTCCCCTAGAAGGGCTGGGTCCCTAGCTTGGGCCCAGAGGGCGTGACCTCCTTCAAGTTTACACAAATGAATACCTTATTTCTCATTCATCGAGATAGACGAGACTTCTGTGAGTGTTAGAACTTCATCTACATGGGAAACCAGCTACACACCAGTGCATAGAGACTCGGTGTCACAAGAGACAGGGACATAGTGGACTACAGTAGGCAATTACGACCCCTCCCTGTTACGTCCGTCAAAATGTCCTCGACTGTGGACTTGACCCCGGGTCTACCACTGGCTCTTAACGGTCCAGTTGTCACTCGTCCTACGAGAGTTCCGTCCTTTCTCGAAGGATCCCATAAGTCCAATTTCCAGTCCGTGTATATAATCTCTGACTTCTCGAAGTTCGTAACCCCCAAAGGTCTGACAGTATAGTTATTCCAATGAAAAGATTCAGGAGAGACATTCCAGTTCAAACATTCCGAATAAAAATGACCCATCAAATACCGTCAAAGGGTTGGAAAAATGCAGTACCGTGAGTATTTTCTACTAGGACAAACCGAGAGTCTGAAGGAAATGTTAAATACGAGTAAGATTAAGAATAAAATGATGAAAAGTTAAATAATTGTCCTCGTACTCTACTTTTTTAGTTATTTACCTGTTGGAAATGTCAATGGTAGTACTTTATAGGATAAGAGAAAATACGACAGAAATGAAGGAAGGGATGAGTAGACAGGATTTAAAAATTTTATTTAACGGAAAGACCAGGGAATACTCAATACAGAATCGATTCAGATGACACTTTATATTAAATAACCATCGATAGTAAGGGTTTCGTTTATGGTGGAAGACGGAGTCGTTCGAAGAAACCTTCCACAAAAAGGTAAAGGCAATACAGGAGTATTGAAACAAAAGTGTAGTCATGTCTAGAGTGTACCATAGATTTTTAGATCAGTTGAGTAAAAAACATCGTCTCCCGTTTCCTTTCGATTTCCTACCTCCCCGTAGTCGTATAGTGATAAAAGATAAGGTCCTCAATCTTTTTTTATAGTCTTTCCCTTCAAGATAAGATTGTTTTTTCGGTTGGAGACATTATTAATGTATCGTCTCAGTATGTATCAGATACACTGTGTTAATTTTTGTGTTTTTCACGTATAGAAACCTGTCTTCAATTTATATATATAAAATCCTCCGACAAGAAACATGTTGGTGTAGATATTTGGTAATCTAAGAGAGTGCAACGACCATTCTCGACTGTTACCCAAATGTTGAGTCTACTTACTGTAGTTATATTTCTTCAAGTCAGTGAGTGTGTTTTCCATAACTTAATTCTGACTGAACCTTCACATTATCCAATTGAAGACCAGGGTTTAGTGAACACAAGAAAGGAACAAGGGAGAAAGGGTTCTTTAATTTGTATGGTAATACCATGGTGGTGGTTCATGAGTCAAAATTGGGACCAGTGAAATGATAATAGTGTCCCTGTTGTCGTCGGTTAATCAACGGTATAACTTAAAGCGAATAACAGTAGGTTAAAGTAAATCGTTTGTAAATAACTATAAAATGACACACCGTCCCGGTATTTCTTCCGACTTGTGGTTTCTTAACTATGAGAGTTTGTGAACTCTTCTGAGAACTCTAAGGGGACCTGTCGTTCCTCCAGTTTGGTCAGTTAGGATTTCCTTTAGTTGGGACTTATCAGTAACCTTCCTGACTACGACTTCGACTTCAAAGTTATTAAACCAGTGGACTACTTTTCTCTACTGAGTAACCTTTTCTGGGACTACGACCCTTTCTGACCTCCGTTTTCTTCCCCCATCGTCTCCTACTCTACCAATCTGTCGTAGTGGTTGAGTTACCTGTACTTAAACTGGTTTGAGGATCTCTATCACTTCCTATTCCTTCAGACCGTACGACATCAGGTACCCTAACGTTTCTCAGTCTGTGCTGAATCGTCGACTTGTTGTTATTGTTGTCCGTGACTATTCGTAAGACCCATGGATAGACGTCTACTTCACCTTTGTCTTCACAATGGACTTCAAAACCCTGGGATGACACGAAGTCTTTAGTTCATTAAATTACGATAAAGACTTATCATAGTTCTTAACATTACTTTTTTTTTTTCTTAACATTACTTGACATGGTTCTGTTGTGTTCTCTATCATATTTGAGAGAACTACTTTTTACTCGATAAGACCACTGTATGAGATCTTTACTCGTCTGACGAACGACCGGATTACTAAGAGAATTCTAAGAAGTTTTTGTAAGGGTAGACCTTCACAATTCTTTTGAGAAAAATAAAAAAACCGGTATGACACATCGAACACCTTGGAATAAAGGGGTTGGTCCTAGTTTGACGCCGAGTACTATCACTTTTGCGACTCAAGATTGGTGACCTGGTGGTCCCTTGACGACTTTTTATATGAAAGAATTTCCCCCTCCAAAGTCCAAGATCAAACTATTGATATCCAAAGGAGGTAATACGTTTTCGTCCCACAGAACACTTTCAAAAACATTCGGTATTACCGTATTTACGTCTCTTCGTCAATGGAGCCCTGTGCACAACGAGTATCTACGTGTTTATTTGTCTCTATTTCGTGTCCATGAATATGTGTGTCAAGTTTCGATACCGTCGAACTACGACTCTACGACCCACATCGAGGCGTCTTCCTCGAGACACCGTGGTGAGAGGACGAGTCGCACGGACGACGGAGACATCGTCGAAGGGTCCTTTGTGTGTACGTGCGGACGCACGATTCAGCGAAGTCAGCACAGACTGAGACGTTGGGATACCTGACATCGAACGGTCCGAGAAGGCAGGTTCCCCAAGAGGTCTGTTCGTAAGACCTCACCCAACGACACGGGAGGAGGCCCCTCGAAGGGTTTGGTCCCTAGCTTAGTCTCAGAAAAAATTCAGAGGACGTAACCGTCCGTCCAAAAAAAAAGTGGTGATCACGGTGGACCCTTCGTCGAGGGGTGCTTTGTGTGTGTCATAGGATAAAAACAAAAAACGGACAAAAAGCATTTTAACTTTTAGGAGAAGTCTAAGTAAAACCTATAGTTGTTGTCCTTGATTATTTCCAGAAAACATTTTCGATTCACCACATTTCGTTTGGAAACTTTTCACTCCCTATGGACATACTCTTTAACACAGTCACTGACATTCAGAAATTATCCGGGAAATCCTCTAAGTCTTCTCGTTAGAAGAGACAGAGAGAAAGTGTGTGTGTATTTGTGTATGTGTGTGTGTGTGTGTGTGTGTGTGTGTGTGTGTGTGTGTGTGTGTGTGGGTCTAGAGTTCCTGACAAGTATCGGTGTTCACTATCCAGACCAGATGTTTATAAATATGATAATATGATTTTTACTATTCATGGGACCCTCCGTGTTAGTATTTTGTTTCCCCAAAATCTCCTCCTTCAAGTCAACGAGTCAGTACAGGTCAATAAACTCTAGGGTACCTGACGTCGTGTGGTCCGGAAGGACAGGTAGTGGTTGAGGGTCTCAAATGAATTTGAGTACAGGTAGCTCAACTACTACCGTAGGTTGATAGAGTAGGAGACAGTAGGGGAAGAGGAGGACGGAAGTTAGAAAGGTTGTAGTCCCAGAAAAGGTTACTGACAAAAAGCGTAGTCCACCGGTTTCATAACTTCGAAGTCGAAGTCGTAGTCAGGAAGGTTACTTATAAGTCCTGATTAAAGAAATCCTAACTGACCAACCTAGAGGAACGACAGGTTCCCTGAGAGTTCTCAGAAGAGGTTGTGGTGTCAAGTTTTCGTAGTTAAGAAGCCGCGAGTCGAAAGAAATACCAAGTTGAGAGTGTAGGTATGTACTGATAACCTTTCTGGTATCGAAACTGATGTACGTGGAAACAGTCATTTGACTACAGAGACGAAAAATTATACGACAGATCCAAACAGTGCCGAAAAGAAGGTTCCTCGTTCGTAGAAAATTAAAGTAGAAGATTAAAAGTCTCCTCCCTCCGTCCGACCTTTTTCTCTCCTCAGTACTTTCACTGTGAGCTCGACCCATGATTTCTTATCACGAGGTTGTATCCCTCTACCTCATTTATCGTAAAGGTCATTTTCCTTTTTCGTCTTGTTCGTTGTCGGTTCTTCTCATTGTGTAGTTGGACACCTTCCCACCCTACGCACTGAACCTTCAGTCTAGTACCTTTCAGAATTTTCAGTCTCACTCTTCAACGTAGTCATTGGAGACTTCGTCCCATTTGTAAATCATGTCCCGCCGTTCGGGTACACGGTAGTCACTCCCATCCGCCCATATTGTCACCCTCGACGGTTTCAGACGTCCCATGACGGGGGTGGAAGACGACTAAGGACTTACGTCTGTACGTCTGGGAGGGACACACCGGTCAAGAATGTTGAAAGGTTCGTTTCGTTTCGTTTTTTTTCCCTTTAGATTAAAAACATGCTTTAGTGTGTTAACTAAGGTAATATGTCACTCCCGGTTTGTTTTAAACATACGTCCGAGTCCCATCGGACACCGGGGGTTGAACGTTTCGACTGTACAACTCACCTACCATTACGATACAAAGATGAAGAATCGTCTGATGAGAGGACTAGTCTAAATAATAGAGTAATGAAGAAGATGTATTAATTAACACACACATTGAGATTTTCCACGATATGAAAAGGTGAGAGACTTCTATTGGAACTAATATGTTTAGGACTGGGACGACTACCATTGGGTACTAACAAAGTACATAGTCCCATCCGAGTGACGATATTATTTGTTCGGATTCTCAAGTCCCTGAATTGTAGTCTCTGCAAATAAAGGTAGTGTACATTGTAGGTCACACTGATAAGGACGCACCAACCGAAAGGGTTGTTTTGAAAGAATCCAAGGAAGGTGGAGTACCGAAACGGAAGAAACCTAAGACCGCATAAAAGGAAGTCGATATTTGGCCCTTCCTACTCTCTTACCTCAATGTGCACCCTCACAAAGTTATCGGTCTGGACGTGATCCCGTATACAATGAACCTGGGTGTACGGTGACCAGTACTAAGGTAATACCTATTTAGTTTGAAGTCCTTCCCACCCTTCACTTCAGATCGTCATTCAGGTCCTCCTTTGTGCTTTACTGAACCATTTACTTGTAGAGTAGAGATGGTATAAAAGGTTCGTCACAAAACTAAAGTAGGTCGTGACCAGGAACTGAGTCTTGGTTTACCTTCCAAAATAAAGTACGACGACGACGATTCAGCGAAGTCAGTACAGGCTGAGACACGCTGGGGTATCTACCGTCGGGTGGTCCGAGGGGGCAGGGACCCTAAGAGGTCCGTTCTTGTGACCTCACCCAACGGTAAAGGAAGAGGTCACGTACCTTCACTTTTCACTTCCACTTCAGCAAGTCAGCACAGACTGAGAATCGCTGGGGTACCTGACGTCGGATGGTCCGAGGAGACGGGTACCCTAAAAGGTCCGTTCTCATGACCTTACCCCACAGTAACGGAAGAGGAAAATAAAGTATCAATCGATATTTTTTCTAACTTTACTATTTGAAATTGACTTGCGTCCTTTACAGTGTATTAAGTCACTAAAAAGATCTAATAATTAGAGAAAATAAGTGTAATCGGTGTTTT
Organism: Capra ibex; assembly: GCA_006410555.1. NCBI lineage: Eukaryota > Metazoa > Chordata > Mammalia > Artiodactyla > Bovidae > Capra > Capra ibex. The sequence continues at coordinate 21,133,901 of SJYO01016970.1, read as the reverse complement.
ACATAACGTGAAGACAAGAGGAGAAAGGGGATTTTGTGTATTCTATAAGGTTGAGGTTTTAAGTTGTTGTGTTGGAACCACTAAGTGAGAAATAGACATAAGGTTCTCAACGGGAAGAAGGACGAGGGTATTACCGTGGGAAATAGATTTCACGTGAGTTATATGAAGTGAAAGTAGTAAATTTTCCCACTTTTTGTACGAACTTACAGTAATCCGAAAATAAAGTATAGTCCTTTGTTTGAGTAGTTTATGAAAGTACTTTAAATTCTAGAAACTAGTTCTGTTCCAAATTAATTCGTTTACTGATCGTGACCCTGGACTAGTTTCGTATTTACAGTTACATTACTATTAAGAAAGGAGAAGACGTATCACTTACCAAATCTGATGATCGAGTCAATTTGCTAGGGTAGATTAAGACTGTAAGGTAGGTAAAGTTTCTCGTTCAAGTACTTGGAACAGTCACCATGTAAGTCTTACCCATACTTTCGAGGGTTAAGGATCAGGTAAGACTACGAGATTTGTATTAGTTCTGTGAATAAGAATACCGAGTCTTGTAGGAATCGTCACTCGCTACCGGGTGAACAAACGGGCCTCTCTGACTATCTACTTTTAGTACATGGCTTCAAAATCTTTCTTATTCGTTAATAAAGGTAGTCAAGTTTTCAAGTGTTCTCAAATTGAATATAAACTTATCGTAAACCTACCGACGGAGTTTTTAAGTCATTAATACGAACATTCTAAAACTTATGTCTTTCGTGTCTCTCGTCTCTCCCATATTTATTTTATATTCGTGTCCATTGAGAGGGATTTACTCAGACTAGAAATCAAATACTAAACAGTAAGAACTCGAAGAAACGCACATCCATTTTTAAATTTAAAAGAACGTTGAATTAAACGACAGACGACAATGTAAAAATTACTTCATAAGTTGATTATCTCCTTCATACATACGTAACAGAAATGGTAATAGTAGTATATTCTAATCTATAAAATTCATCTTGTATTGGCTAAAATAAAAAGAATACACGGAAACAAATAAGTGAACGTGTAGGTAACAAAGTGAAAATCGAAAATTATAATATTAATCGATTTGACTGAGTCATTTTTAGTAATTTTTATGTTAAGTTCTTTATTTTGACGAATAAAAATTTTTGTACTTTTATATTAGTAGTACATGTCTAAGAGGTTTTAATAAAATAGGATGTATTCCGAAGGAACCACCAAGTCTACTATTTCTTAAACGGGTGTTACACCCTCTGGACCCAAGTTAGGGACCCAGTGCTTCTGGGGGACCTCTTCCCTTACCGTTGGGTGAGGTCATAAAAACGGACCTCTTAAGGTACCTGTCTCTTCGGACCTCTCGATGTTAGGTATCCCAGCGTTTCACAACCTGTGTTGACTCGTTGATTATGTGTATGTGTGTATTCCCTTTCATTATATATATGAAGTTCTGTAAAAATCAAATAATTTACCTTTAATTATAAAATGACGAAGGTTATAACTGTCGTGAGTAAAAGTTTTAATGTATAAATATTAAAAAAGTTAAATTGAAATAAATAAAATTAACCTCCGATTAATGAAATGTTATAACATAACCAAAACGGTATGTAGTTGTACTTAGACGGTGTCCACATGTGCACAAGGGGTAGGACTTGGGGGAGGGTGGAGGGAGGGGTTTTAAATAAAAACACAGTAAGAATGTTCATATTATCGGTTTTAATAAAAAATTTGAATTAAAAACTAGTATTTGGAGAACGACCTAGTACCTTTTTCGTGCTCTCAAGGTCTTTTTGTAGATAAAGACGAAATAACTGATACGGTTTCGGAAACTGACACACCTAGTGTTCTTTGACACCTTTTAAGACTTTCTCTACCCTTATGGTCTGGTGGATTGGACGGAGAACTCTTTAGACATACGTCCGGTCCTTCGTTGTCAATCTTGACCTGTACCTTGTTGTCTGACCAAGGTTTATCCTTTTCTTCAGGCAGTTTCGACATATAACAGTGGGACGAATAAATTGAAGGAACGTCTCATGTAGTACTCTTTGCGACCTGACCTTCTTTGTGTTCGACCTTAGTTCTAACGACCCTCTTTATAGTTAGTGGAGTCTATACGTCTACTGTGGTGGGAATACCTTCTTTCAC
>SJYO01016970.1:20997771-21131537 GCA_006410555.1 Capra ibex | reverse complement strand
TCGTATAAGTTTTCGTCTCTGTAATGAAACGGCTGATTCCAGGCAGATCAGTTCCGATACCAAAAAGGTCACCAGTACATCCCTACACTCTCAACCTGACACTTCTTACGACTCACGACTTCTTAACTACGAAAACTTGACACCACAACCTCTTCTGACAACTCTCAGGGAACCTGACGTTCCTCTAGGTTGGTCAGGTAAGACTTCCTCTAGTTGGGACCCTAAAGAAACCTTCCTTACTATGATTTCGACATTGAGGTCATGAAACCGGTGGAGTACGCTTCTCAACTGAGTAACCTTTTCTGAAACTACGACCCTCCCTAAACCCCGTCCTCCTCTTCCCCTGCTGACTCCTACTCTACCGACCTACCGTAGTGCCTGAGCTACCTGCGCTCAGACCCATTTGAGGCCCTCAACCACTACCTGTCCCTCCGGACCACACGACGCTAAGTACCCCAACGTTTCTCAGCCTGTGCTGACTCGCTGACTTGACTTGACTTGACTTTGGAGAATATACAGGTAATAAAAGGAAGTGTAAATATATCAGAGTTTAAAGTGTCTATAAAAAGGTGTTCTCTCATTTTTACGAAAAATTTTGACCTCCGAGGTATTTAAGTTGTCTAAAGAGAGGGAGGTCTTTTGACGTATTTTCTCAAATTTAGTGATTATTTCGTTATACTCTTAATAGAATGTGAACGTTGACTCTCGAGGGTATCAAGAAGAAGAAGTCTAATTTATAGAAGAAGTGAAGTTTAATAATAGTTCATTTGTACGACCGTAGAAAGATGATTTGTAGGTGATATATGTTCTAAGTGTAAAATTTATACGAGTTCTTATTTTATTCTTCGTGTCAAGAAAGGTTTTAATTGCTAGAGTCCACATCGAGTATTTCGATCCAAATTCCAGTCCGATTGTTGACGTTTTCGGGTGCAATTGAGTGTCTTAACGTCTGTTGGAGGTACCTTTGTGAGTTATAAGAGGTATCCTTACTCCTTTTTACTGGTGAAAACTCATTATGACAACCAATGTCTCCTGTACGGTTTCTGTACTTTTGTTGAAACAGATTAGATCTTCTATCAATGTAGTATTTGTATAGTGGAGTATAATTAGATGACAATAATCCTTGACACGATAATTCGAGATTCTCTATACGAATGTAATAAATAAGACATTTCATCGTTTAGTTTCACCTTCACTTTTTCATTATCATTTAACTGTGAAACTTTATTCATTCAATACTACCTTTGTGTCACATTCAACACGTGACTGATGTGGCTACGTTCCTCTAAATGAACCTAAGTCAGTTATACACTCAAATAAGTGTTTCCTGACTAGTTTTCATTTTCATGTAGACTTAAGGTATAATTTATCGACCGAACTTAAGGTAATAGTTCATCATGATAGTTTTTCACTTAGATTAAGCCGGGGCCAATAATGTCAAGAAAGGTCAAAATCGACATACACTGTTTTATCTAATAGTGGCAACTTATGGTGTCTTGTAACAACTTCCAGTCCTAAAGAGTTCTCAATTTTATTCCTAACTTTTTTTAAATAACTGGGAGGGAAACGTTTATTAACCGAACGAATGAATGTAAGGTCTCCTAGATTACTTGAATTACATTTTAACGTCCCTGGTACACCTTTTCTTTAATTTTGAAAATGGTTATTTCAAATAACTAATTAATTTTGTTTTTTCATTTCGATTTGTCTCAAGTACTCACTACAAAGTACCTATAACATTGTGTTTAGGATTTCTACTTAATAATCTACATCTTCTTGTTGTACATACATACAAACTCCCTTTTCGAAAAATAATAAAATCCTCTGAACTATACCCTTTTTCAAACTTAATTTTTAAGTGAACTGACCAGTATTCTTTACAGTTGAAATGTAAACAATTATTTTCTTTTCCTCAATCATCGAATTTCTTACTAAATGGTGTGTATTTTTCTAGTTTAATAGTTTTACATCCACTTAGCACTCTTTTTTCGGTTACTCACGTTTTGTTACTTAAGAGAAGAGAGTAAACGACAGTGGACGAATACTTCAAAGAGGAACCACCACTAATGTGTCTTTTACTTCTCCAATATTCCTGAAGTGATCTTTAATACTTATCGTTAAAGTCTGTATTTTAGACTAAAAATTTTTATATATAAGTATTTTTGTGTGAGTTTAAGGAGTAATTTTTTGAATTTTTTTAAAATAAACCTTCAAAATATGTTCAAATTATAAATAATAGAAGGGAAAGGGAATCGTCAAAATAATGTAATTTACTATATTTCTTTTGTACTAATAAAAGTGGTTCCAGGTACATTCTGCATGGGTCCCAGGGAGCCTAAATAGGGTCTCACGACATAGCAATACAAGTAAAAGACACACACGACGTCTGTACTTCAAACTCCTCAGGGTAGATGTCAGTCTGTCACAGATTATATCTTAAGAGGTCATATACACAATGTAAACTCACTCCAAGTTAGTTATGGAAGTAAGTTTTCAGTACTTGAAGTTTTCTTGGTCTTTGTGAATCTATTAATGTATTTCAAATGGAATTATTTTATTAAGAATTTCTCGAGACGGCATAATTTTTTTTTTTTCGATTTCGTTTTTTAATTTCTAGATGTCATTTGTTTCACTATTTTTACTGTTGGAAGTTAGACTACGGGATGAACATTTATGTGTTAATTCGACTCCTTTATAATCTATAATTTTCAGAGTATTAATGAAGTATCTGATTAGACTCAATAAAGAAAAAATACTACCAAGATAAAACCTCAACGAGTTAAAAATGAGTACAAGAAGGTGTGAAGAGGTCGGTAAAAAGGGATTCATACAGACCGTTCTAGTCAATTTCTCCTGTAAAAAGAGAGTACAACCTAAGAGGTTGTCGTTCGTGTGACAAGAGAATCCTTCTTGTTATTTCCTAGGGATTGGTGACGTTGTACTATAAACTGGAGTTTATGTACGACTTCTACGTGTCCATTCTGTAGTTTTGTCCCGTGGTTCTGTCTTGTCATCTTCAATCAAGAGGGATCTCCCAGACTAGTGAAAATGATGGACCAATATATCTTGAAAGCAAAGTCCTTCGTACTCACGCTGTATCAGTGTTATTATTATCCGTCGTCGTTTATAAAGGAAGCCCTCTACTCCTTTCTTTTTCCTCTTTCCGTGTATGATAAGTCCGTTGTTATTATAAGTTACAAGGTTCGTTGGGATTATTTGTCATTCAGAAGTTTATATAATCTATATGTACTTTTGTATAACCTTTGTTTTTATAGAGTTCGTTGATTCCCATGAACATTGTATTTTCTATTAATTTTATCGTCATAATTATTGATAATAACGACGACAATAATTAGAAATAATATGATAAATACTATTCCCTGCAATATCTGTGATAAAAGTCTACATAGTTTTAGAATTATTTATGTGTCTCGAACATCTTTTGTGTTGGAATAACCTTACGGGGAGTATAAGTTAATTTTCCATTTTAATTTTGGAACGGATCTATCGTCGAAGATTCCGTAGTTTTGTATATTCAGGTCAGTAATAGAGGGTTAATTTTTATTTTATTTTAAATTTTATTGTTATTGTTTTCGTGAATTCAGGATATGATAGAAACCAACAAAAGGAATTAAGGTCGGGACTTTTTAATTACTGAAGTCCTGTAGTTTTAGTCTATGAGACATAGACCTAACTTTACTGTCGTAATGCACATAGTGATATGTTAAATTTTTCGATTTGTAAATCTTTTTCATAATGTTCTATATGAAATGTGAGTTTTAGTACCTAATATTATGTCAAAGGTAGGACAGTCTTCTCCTAGTTTACGTTGTTTTGTGTGACGTTGTTTAAATAAATTTAAGCGAGTTTTTATACTGTACCTCAATTTTGTGACGTTTGTAAGCCAGATAACTTGATACTTCGTCAAAAAAATTGTAGGTTCGTCAGTATATGTCATATCATGTCTATACTTATTACTATTTATATAGTTTGTTGAAATTAAAAATGATCACTTTTTTTAGGGAAAATTCGATAAAAACCGTACCACGGTCTTCGGGACAGTAGATTGATTTAAGTTCCGTGACGAATAAATGTCCAAGTATTGTGCATCGTGAACATCAAAAGTTCATCTACATACCAATTTTCCATCCGAACAAGTACATAAGAAGGTAACAGACTTTCTCTTGTTATCTAATTTTACTAAAGGGGAATATAGTGTAGGAAGTTCTCTGACTTTTAAAACTTTTAAAGAAGTAAGAAGATGAGTAAATAATACGGTGACCACTTTTCTTCGAAAACAAACAAACAAACAAACAAACACCCCCAAAAAACCACAAACCAAAAAAAAAAACCGGTACGAAGTGTAAAACATCCTAGAATGAAGGTAATGGTCCTTGACTTGTGTTCAGGTGTCGTCACTTTCGCGTCAGAATGGTGACCTACCGGTCCATTAAAGGTTTTTCAAGACCCTTCACATATACCAGTATTTATAAACGTAAGATTAGTTCTTTCCACCAAGTTTCAATCTCACATTAAATATATGTGTAGGAATACCGACCTTAATTTATTGAAAGTTGTCTACTTTTCGATTCAAACTGACATTTTAGTTACGGACTATTCTCTTTACGAATTCGTCGTCGACGGTTCGATAGTGACAACTGAAGTCTTTTTACATGGACGATTTTACTGGTACTCCTGGTGAAGGTCCTTGTCCATAATCTCTTTAGACTTACCATAAACATACTGTATGTATAGTGACAACAAATCAGCGATTCAGTATAGACTCAGAAACACTTGGGTACCTGACATCGGTCGGTCCGAGGAGACAGGTACTCTAAAGGGTCCGTTCTTATGACCTCACCCAACGGTAAAGAAAGAGGTCCCCTAGAAAGACTGGTTCCCTAACTAGGGTCCCGAGGACGACGTAGAGGACGTAACGTCCTTCCAAGAAATGACGACTCGGTGATCCCTTCGGTATACATAGTAATGTCTATGTCTTATAAAATAACGGTTCTGTATTTCCTATTTGTCTGGTATTATGAAATTTAAAGAAGGTACATAAAACTTTTCCGAAAGGAGGTTTCATATGTTTAATACAAAGAAGTAGGAGGAGTAGTGAATGGTTCAAACGATTGTACGGTATTCTGGTATTAAGAAAGGGTCATGAATTTTTTTTTTTTACAAATTCACCTAACTGTCAATGTCCGTCTCAATTTTTAATGTAACTACAACGTTTGGGAAATAATACGTACTACCTACCCGAAGGAGAAGGTGAGACAAGGACAATATTTGTATATGAATACGTTGTGTCACCGGAAACTCAACTTAGTCAGTCTCTTGAGTTCCCCGGTCGAAATCCATTATGGGGAAGACGAAGACACATTTATTACATGTTAGTCAGCACAGGTTGGACAAGAAGTCGAACTTGAGGTCCCCTGCACTAAGTGTACGTGGACGGTCACTTCTGTAGGTGGTCGTTCCCGGCTTGTCTGGTCTGGTACCGATTCGTTCTAACAAGTCTCCTATGATCCCAATCTTTAGTCCAAAGAACAAAGGTGGTCGAGACAAATCTTAAGGTCAGGAGGAGACGACTTTTATGAGTACGCAGTAGTAGCTGTGAAAGAATGTTTCGAGGATGTGGAGGACCTACTCGTTTGGGTGTGGAATTCTGGAGACGGGACATAGAGGAGAATATCGATAACGGGTATAGAAAAAACCCCCACTCCTCCGGATGCGGAACACACTGAACCCCCCAGAATCTAGGGGTTGGTCCCTAGCTTGAGTACGGGGTACGTAACCCTCGTACATCAGAATTGGTGATCTGGTTTTCCTTCAGGTTCTATAACAGGTACAGAAATTTGCCCGATAGTGTAACCGGTCCTCGGGTACTGACAGAGAGTCATGGATCTCAAATATGGTAAATTGATCCATATGTCCGTGAAACCACCAGATCACCGATTCTCAGACACGAGGGTTACATCCCCCGGACCTGAGTTAGGGACCAGTTCATTGATTTAGGGTGTACGGTGTTGATTGTGTCCTTCTATTTGTTTGTTTATTTTTATTTATAATCCTCTCTGTGTCTACATTTCTTGTCTGAAAACCCGAGACACCCTCTTCCACTCCCACTCTACTAAACTCTCTAATCGTAATTTTGTACATATAATGGTATACGTTTTATCTATTGGTCACGTTCAAACTACGTACTTCGTCCCGTGAGTTTCGGGGACCCTGTTGGGTCTCCCTACCCCACCCCTCCCTGCACCTTCCCCCCAAGTCCTACTCCGTGTGTACACGCGGACACCGACTAAATGCAGCTACATAACGCTTTTGGTGGTGTTATACGTTTCATTAACAGGAGGTTAATTTTATTTAATTAATCAATTTATGATTTATAATTTTTATTTATTTTTTATTTTTTCATATGTTTTAATACTTATGTCTCAACCCATATTTCAAATTAATCTTACTCTTTTTCACTCTCATCTAATATTTAAAAGATTTTTTAAAAATTTTCAGTGTTTTAGGTCTTGTTATCGTATACCCAAAGTAGTTAATTTACGGACTGTGTGAAGATATTATCGAATATATAAGTAATCTACCGGTGTTTCAGTGACGTCGACTCTATGGAATGGAAACGTTTAAACTGGTGTCCTCGAACGTCGGAACCTTTCCCGGACCGGGTCCTTTCCGGAACCTCAACAGTGAAGTGACCGGAGTGTTAAGTAACCAGAGAACAATGACCGTGACTAAGTGTGGTGACTCCCTTAGTTAGACGATTTCTGACCGACGGGAAAGTCTTGAGCTCGAACCGACGATGAGTTCAATGTACTCGGTTACTGTATACACCAACCATAAAAGACCTCGAACAGGGAAATTTTCAACCTTATCTGAAAATCCGGGGTGTTCGAATTTCTCGAGACGGGACCGGAAAGTGTTCCTGATCCCGTAGTACCCTGAGGTCGATAGATGGGTCGTGTCGTCACGTAGAACCCGTAAGTCGTGGTCCTTACGATATAAAATAACATAATACCAAACCAAATCGACGGATTATACAAACACGAAAAGTCCCTCTGTCACAACCCAATATGGATCAGTCAAGAGTACTTAGGGTTGGATGTGTATGTACCATAGAGTAACGAACTGGATTACTCCATGGTAAACTGTGAGGGAAGAAATAAACAAAAGATTAAGACACGAGTCTTGTGCAAACAGTGAGGGTGACCATTAGGGTTCTCGTGGTTGGAGACATAAACTCCTAGTCACATAATTTTTCGTCTCCGTAGTGAAACGACTGTTTCCAGGCATATCAGTTTAGACACCAAAAAGGTAATCAGTACATGTCTCCACTCTCTACTTGGTATTTCTTCCGACTCGTGGTTTATTAGCTGTGAAAGTTTGACACCACGACCTCTTCTGAAAACTCTCATGGAACTTATCGTTCCTCTAGTGTGGTCAGTTAGGATTTCCTTTACTTGGGACTTATGAGTGACTTCCTGACTACGACTTTGACTTCGAGGTTGTCAAACCGGTGGGCTACGTTTGTCGGTTGAGTAACCTTTTCTGGGACTACGACCCTCTCTGACTTCCGTTTTCTTCTTCGCTCACCGTCTCCTACTTTACCAGACTATCGTAGTGACTGAGTTAGCTATACTTAAACTTGTTTGAGACCGTCTCACCTTCTGTCTCCACGGACCGTACGATATCAGGTATTCCAACGTTTCAGTCTATGTTGAATCACTGACTTGTTGTTATAGTAGAAGCAGGAAAGTCTCACAGGAAAAAGAAGATTAGTAAAACATGGTCACAGGTGTCCATGGAAGTTTTATTCCATGGAGGATTTCAGTAGGGTTGGTCAATTTGAGAAGAAAGTAAGGTATAAACGTTACAGATCCTCTTCCTTTACCGTTAGGTGAGGTCATGGTAACGGACCTTTTAGGGTACCTGTCTCCTCGGACCGTCCGATGTCAGGTACCCCAGCGTCTCTCAGCCTGTGTTGACTCGCTGAAGTGAATCGGGGTCATGTGAGTCTTATTCGAAGCTCTTAAATCTCGAATTTTGTATCTCTGTCAGAAAAATAAGATTTTTTTGAAAATAACCCATCCCCAGTCCCTTTTCAGGTCCCGGATGAAACTCTACAAGCCAACATGATTTTCATTTTCCTTATAATATTTCCGGAGGCAATTTGTAGTCGTTCATGTTTAGTGCGAATCCAGGTTTTCTGTCCCTTTTTTATTTCGTTATTAAAAAAGAGAAATGGGTTAATATAATGTACACAGATAAGTACGAGTCGCCGAGACTGGTCTATGTGTTTCGTTTGGTATGTATGTTTCAGTTAAAAAGTTCGTCGAGGAGTTTACAAGTACCTGAATCGACTTCATGGTCTAGGGTTCTCTTGTGACCACTGAGACAAAGATAAACCGTCCACAACGATTAAGTAACTCTCAAAATCTCCTGCCAGCACTATGACGGACGAGTGATACCCCTGTAAATTCTCCTGTCAACACTATGACAGACGAGTGATACCCCTGTTCGACCGATTTGCCCCCCGGGGGACTCTGGATGGATAGTTCTGGAAGGTGAGTTATTGGTCCCTATACTTTCTGGTTAGTTACAAAGTAACACTTCCCAAAGAGAGAACTTTATCGTCTGTAAGGGACGAAGGGTCTAAATTGACCTTGTTCTTCGTGGTATGTTGGACGTTCGGGAAATTTTGAGATAAAGGATTCCTCCCTTTTGTTTTATTGGATCCTCACAGAACCGGGATTAAGTTCACCGAAATTAATGACTTCAAGGTTTCTGGGACAATTTACGGACAAAGAGGATATTCCACTAAGGTGTCATTCCCGGAACTCCAATCTTAATATTTATTGAGGGACCGTATAAAATTCTTTCCAACAAGACACCTTAAAGGTTTGGTCACTAAAGAGTTCATGGAACATTTTAAGGGAAGGACACCGTAAACCCCTTTCGGTTTACTTGTAGTCTTTCAAATTTACGTAAAAAACTCCACTATTGTGTAGATCTCTATTTACGTCGTCGAAGGATTATCCGTTCGTGTCTCCGAGTCCCCATGGGACATGGAAAGAGTTATAGGTAAGTGGACTCCTGACCAAGGGACCTACCCGTCCTCGTTCAGTAGTCGAGTTTCTACACGGTTTTGACAATGAACCTTCAGTAAGGATTACAACAAAATGATTGAGTTCGTTCGAGAATAAAGGTTTTTCGTCGTTCTTACCGAAATGACGGTTAAAAATTTTCTATGAAGCATTACGAGACTCTACAACACTGGACGACAGTACCTTTATCTTTCTGTCTTTCTGAGTTGCTACGACACTCTTCTTCTTGGATCTCCACCGTCTCGTCCGTGCCTTGGGTCCGGGAGTTTCCACACGACCCAGTCCCCAGTCCGTCTAGTAGAGTAAACCCTCCCGTTTCCAGTCACCCACTTCGCGAGAAAGAGTATCACTGACACCCGATTACATCCATTCAAGGGAATAATCCCTACTACATTTAGGCCTGACCTAGATATTCTTTTCGGGGTATCATAAAATATATTGATAGTGTCTCAGTCCTCGTACTGGTTTACCTACGAAGTCCCGGGTAAATAAGGAACTGTCGTTCGATGTCTTAAGGGTTAAATAAATACGTTTATCCTTGTGTGTGTGTCGGAGAGGTCCTTCCATCCTTTAAAATTAATTTTACTATTTACGGTGAACGTCATTATTTCGAGGTCATTGGAACCGTTTATCTTATTGCTACAATAAGATAAGTATTCCGCCCATAAAATTACGTTTAGAAAAATATGGGGGTATTTTAATAAGAACTTTTCTTGTCGTGGTTCATAAAATATGGAAAAACTCTCCCTCCCTAGCAGTGACTATTCCAGTTTGTACTTTTCGTTTCTGAGACCTCGGGTTCACGGACCCAAGTTTAGAGATAAGGTACTAATGATCGAGACACTTTGACTCGTCAGTAATTTGAAGAGACACAGAGTCAAATAAGTAGAAATTTTACTCCGATCTCTTAAAGGACGACCAGGTTGCCAATCTTGAGACACGAGAGTGACGACTCATGTATGTAAGACTACGGACCAGTCCCTTGATTCTAGGGTGTTCGACACCATCTCGTTTTTTTTTTTTTTTCCCATTGTTATATGGAGAATCTCAACGTCACTATTAATTTATTCAATTATGTACATTGAATGAATCTTTGACATGGGTCGTGTTTCATTTGTCATTCACAGTCGATTATGTAGTGGTGGTGGTGGTAGAAAAGGGTCCCGTACTCTTTTACACATGACTGGAGGACATTGTATAGTCTTAGGAGTTACCGAAACTGTCGTCTAAAGAACCTACAAAGGACTTAGAGAGGTGGCTACTATTTGAGTAGGTCCTATTTTATTCGGAAAAGTTTTAATTTCTATTATAGATCGAGTGTCTGGACCATTCTGTTTTCGTTTACACAACTATTTGAACGGCGTCATAGTCCCCTTTGTGCACGGTCCCTAAGTTCGAAACGTTGTCACTGTGGGGACACCGTGTGGTTTCTATTTTTGTAGTCTACCATAAAAATTCCGGTCTTTTCGTCTTGATCCCCTTAGACTCGGGACTTTTTTTCATTTTGGTGTAAGATAATTTCGTCTCATACAGGTGTCTATTATGACAAATTACAGTGTTGTTCTTTAAACTCCGAGTCATCTCCACCCCTCGACGGGCCAAGTAGGAAGGTAGTCGTGTCTATTTTCGACTCAGGAGCGACTGAAGTCCGTGTTCCCGTCGAAGCAACAAGGACTAGTGACCAGACATTTAAACCGAGGACCGAAATCTTGAGAGTCTTCGAGTAAGAAGTCTCCGTTTAATCGAGTTGACACGATTAAAAAGAGTTTTGATACAGAGTTTTTTCACCAAGAGTTTGAAGTCTCACACTGGGTTAGTGGGTCTTGCGAGTGACGTTGTGTGTGATGATCCGGGGTGGAGACCTCAAAGGGTAAGTCATCCAATTTCGGACTCTCCGACTTGCAGATTACCCAAGGGTTCACTCCGATTACTGGGACCACACCCCTGGTGTGCACCTCTTGGTGACGGTGACAGTGTCTGGTCACGTCTCCGACTATCTAAACCAATGTACATCGTTCATCGTCCTCCTCCGTTACCGTGGGGTGAGGTCATGAGGACGCACCTTTTAGGGTACCTGTCTCCTCGGACCACCCGACGTCAGGTACCCCAGTATTTCTCAACTTGTACTGACTCGTTGAAGTGAAAGTGAAAAGTGAAAGTACGTGACCTCTTCCTTTACCGTTGGGTGAGGTCACAAGAACGGACCTCTTAGGGTCCCTGCCCTCTCGGACCACCCAACGACAGATACCCCAGCGTGTCTCAGCCTATGCTAACTTTGCTGAATCGTCGTCGTCGTCGTTCATCGTTCTGGGTATTAGGTTTATTCCGAGTGAAGATTACGAAGGTGGTCGGTCGGTCGCTCCGGGGTAGGGATGGCATAGGGAAGGGTGTATCAGGAGTTGAGAGGGAAAGGCATGGGAGGTCTTGCAGACGAGTGACCTTCGAAAGTCCGGAGAGAGTGGAAGTGACGAGTTATCGTGAACTATGTGAAGCGGTTAGGGGACGAACTTTTAGAGGAGAACTACCGATGGACTACGACCGTTATGCTGAGTTACGGACGAAAGGAGGAGGTAGAGTCCTAAGAAAGGTCTGAGGATCCTACCAAATAGAGAGGGACTTGGAACGTAAGTAAATTTTTCATAAATGTTTTGCGAACTCTGTGTGGTTGTCTGTTTCGTTTTTTTTTAGAGACGTCGTCCTACGAGTGTAGGATCCCTGGGCGAAAGGAGAATTTGTGACTACGAAGAGTTCTCTCGGAGAAACGTTCTGTATGTAAGAGGACCTACTAGAGTAACTGAGAGACGTCGACCCAGAACGTACGTCCACTGAATCGTTTGACTCTACGGACCCGGACTAGAGAGAGTCGTCACGAGTAGGTCATGGAAGTGGGTGATTGGTCTGTAGAGAGGGAGGTATAAGGAGGTAGGTTTAGAAACTTAGGGTTTGACTTCAGTTCGTATAAGGAAAGGGAAATCAGGGATGAAACGAATCATCGACGTTGGAGATAGATCTTCGAGTTAGAGTAAATAAGGTAAGGAGGAGAGAGAGGGAAAAGAGGGAGGGAACCAGAGTAGGGAGAGTTAAACTAGTGGTCGAGGATACCTAAGGTAGAACATGTATTCGGGTATTGGGAAGGTAAGAACGGATAAAAGTGACGACAACGAGTGTGGACGTTGTAGAGCACGAATCCTGTGTTATCTCGTGCAGGATCTTCCTCACTGGAAGAGCCACCACAGACACGGGTGTTCTCCGGTTGCTGGTGATTACAGAGCGATTGCACGAGTAGACCGAGGAAAGGAAACACTCCAGAAGACAGGTCCTGTCAGACTTAACGAGTCGTACCACATATCCTTAGAGAGGTCGGGTCGGACCCCGAACGAGCGACCGAAGGACACGACCGTGGGCGGGGTACGATGTCGATGTGTAAGATGTTTGAGTGGGGCAAGAAAGGACGGAAACGAGAAACGTGTAAGGTCCTTAAGGACCTGTAAGAGATTTACAGGAAAGGAAATAAGACGACTGTTTTAGTTCGAGTAAAAGGTTCCTGTTTAAGTTTTCAATACTTGTTTAACTAAGGGGGTTTAGGTGTAAAGAGGGAAACTCTAGAACGTAGTGAAGGATATACAAGGGAGAATGTAGAACACACTGACTCATATGCGAATGAATAGTCAGTGAAGGGGAACAGGACACTCGAGTCCGTATCTAGAACGGAATCAGTAGGAACACAGAGATCTTGGACCGTGTATCATCCTATGATATTTACAGACGTCGTCCTTACTTACTTAGTCGGTGGTATGTCCGGAACGAAAATACGACGACCCCTGATTACCAAATGGTCTAGATGTCAGGAGACTAAAAATACTGAAATGTATTTTACCTACAGTTATAAAATTGTTTAACGAGATATATAAATACGAAATCCAGTTATTTGAACGTCTGAGAGGTTGACTTGGATCTTCGTATTCGTGTTTACTCATGTTTTAGTGATATTATATACCGGTTGAGTCTATTTGATTGGATTGATTAGACGTTCGTAATGCCAGAGAAGTAAGCAATCTTTTGTAGTAGTTAAGTATTTCACACCGTGAAGAGACCAGGTCACCAATTCTGAGGTGTGAGGGTCACGTCCCCGGTCCAAGGTAGAAACCAGCCCCTGTTAGGGTGTACGGTGTACCACACCGGGTTGTTTTCTTTTTCCTTTTTCTTTGGTTGTCGACGTACACACATTGTGTGTGTGGATTCAAGGGAGAGGGATGTCCCAGACTGAGAAGCAGAGAAAGGGAGAGAGACAGAAAGTTGTGTATATGTGTTTGTATGTATATACGTATATGCATATCAAATTTTACTCTTAGACAAGTGACCCTGTATTATGATATTAGATCCTAAAGGATTCTGGTAATACCAAAGGAGAACTCTTGTTGGTAGTCTTTTTTCTACCGTAATGTTTTCATGTACAAAAGTCGAATATTTGGGTAAGAAAATAAAGATCTTGTGAAAGTGAGGTCCTTAGACTTACTGTTACCTTGGTTCAAAGAGTCCGTTTTTACACCTTTCTAGTCTCATATCCAATTTTCATCTCGTGACCTGACCCCTATTATAGACGTTGTATACATTATCTTTCCCTTCATATGATAGGTTCTATGTCTTTCACTTCACTTTCAACGAGTCAGTACAGGCTGAGAAACGCTGGGGTACCTGATATGTCAGGTGCCTTAAGAGGTCTGGTCTTATGACCTCACCCATCGGAAAGGGAAGAGGTCCCCTAGAAGGGTTGGGTCCCTAGTTTGGGTCCAAAGGGCGGAATATCCGTCTAAGAAATGGTCGACTCGGTGTTCCTTTCGGGTTCTATACCTTTCTTAAGAACTTCTAGGGATTTTATTTATGGTGTCGTATTGTTTTAGTTTTTTTCCGACAGTTCTTCGTTAATTATCTGTTCCGTTCTTTGCCTTTTCGGGTTATGTGTGGGTTACTGTATATATCGGAGTGATCAATGGTCTGTTTACGTTTGACTTAATTACTGGTAGACTGATAATACTTCTCGCTTATGGGTAACGACAATTCACATACCTATTTATTTGAGTCTGAGTGACAACCACCTTAAACATTTGAAATGTTCGGTAAAACTTCCGAGTTTAACATCATAGGTAATTAAATTTTACATGTTTAGGAAACTCGGTTATTAAGAAACTGGGTTATTTTCTTAAATAAGGATCCGATATGGATTTGATTGCGTGTTATTATACATAATTGTTGTTCCTATTACCATCGTAGTAAACATTATTGTTAACCTTTGTTGAGTTTCATGTCGGTATTACCTTAACGAACTTATTTCACATCAGATGGGGCTGAACCATAACATAATATATGGTTCCTTTAAGATACAAATTCAACCTTTCTCGTTTCATCTAAAGGTACCTATCCGTACCTTTATCAAAGATTCTGTCCGATTATTCTTCTTGTTGTCTTTCAACGTCTTATTATACGTATTACGTTAGGGTAAAAAAAATGAATTTTTGGACATATGTAGATCTTCCTATGTATTTTTTAACGTTAAAATTTGTTATATCTATTTGTCCTTCTTTCGCAGTATCTAATCTGTAAGTACGTGTAGTTTCTTCCATGCTCTTCATTCGTCAATGGTCTCCAGTCTTCTCCGCCCTCCAGTCTTCAATGTCATCGTTCTCGACCCCTTGGGGTCTCAAGTTCCGTCCACATCTGGTCCTCAGCTCCCGTCTGTCCTTGGAGTAATCCTCTTTGGTCGTTGGTCTTAGGACACTTCACTTGAACTGTCTATGCTTACGTTCAGGAGACCCTGGTAGAGTATGGGGTGAGAGGTGAGAGGCTCGTCGTTGATAGGGGTTCCGGTGACCGGAGTGGTCGTCGGTGTTCCGTTAATTAAATCACGTAGTTCAACGTTTCCTACCCTATTCCAGTCCACTGCCCGTTTCGGTCTATGAGTGTTGTGGGTGTATGTATGTGTGCACGTGTGAAACTAATATGTCAATGATCAAGGTCTAGTATTCCCTTGAACGCCACACGACGTGTTCAAGATAACCGGAATCTTTCTTACGACGTTTACTCATTCTGAGCATATGTCGTTAAGGTTTTATGATAAACTTTAAGAAACTTAGATTGGGGTTTCCCAATAACATGGACTCTTATTCTGCTCTTGAATTCTAGATTACGCATAAAAAAGTCGATGATAGATTAATGAGTTTGTAATGAAGATTAAGATGGAAGTCCCACGACGGGGTGATATAGTCTATATGTGGAAACTACGAGTTTACTCACAGGAGGTAAAATACGTTTTCGTGTACCCAAGGCACAATTATTTGTGTACTCGGGGAAAGGAATAGAAAAGAGTAAAAAAAAGTACAGAGACATAAGACCTCCTTTCGAATATTTTTCTTCTTCGTCACCAGTAAATTACAATAGAAACTAGGGAATCGGAACACGAACTGATGCTAAAAGGACATTAAACCGAACTCCCTGCAGATAATATCGTCTTGTGTGTGACATCCCTCTCATAGAGGCCGTAAAGTTATTAATTTAGGAAAATCCTGGAAGGGAATGACTTAAGACAAGATTTCTTTTATGTTTTTCAAGTTCGATGTTTGTCGTTCATGTATATTTTGTTATTAGGTTTCATATCTCATGTATCGTTGACTGTCAAATGTTTCATAACAATTAATGTGATGTAGAGACTAGGAGTGTTATCGGGGGTACTCGAAATCGTTTCATTTATAAAGATAATTTGAAACACGTACAGTAAAAAGAATAGAAACTTAGTTACTACTCGGTTTAGTACCCAGACCGCTCT
Source organism: Capra ibex (assembly GCA_006410555.1). Classification (NCBI taxonomy): domain Eukaryota; kingdom Metazoa; phylum Chordata; class Mammalia; order Artiodactyla; family Bovidae; genus Capra; species Capra ibex. Next base: position 21,115,598 of record SJYO01016970.1, on the reverse strand, counting down.
CTCGGTCGACTGTGGTCCCAGGTCCTCCTGTGTGTCGTAGGGAGACGAGTGTTGTCCTTTTGAGGGATTCAGTTCTAGTTTGGAGAGACCCTGTCGTTGTAGGTGTGGTAGTTATTTTAAAGTACACCGTCGGACACTACCCTTTAACCGTCCACAGATTTAGGAGTTAGACTGGGAATAGAGGACTGGGATTCTCCGTAACGGAGAATCGAAGATATTTAACCCGAAGTACGATGAATTCCTTCTGGTTTTCTAATTGATCAATTAGGGATATTTAGAGAACCCTTAACTTTTCACGATTTTCTTTTTCTTTATGTATTGACTTTATTCATCGGACTCTAAAACTAAGTAGACAGTGTCCTTCCATTATAAAAGATCCCAATACTCTTCGAGTCATGTCCATAAAAAGACTCTCTCACATTCCTATTTTGAGTTCCTTTGGAAGTCATAATTGTGTCTCCTTTCTTCTGGTTTCTTTATATAATATGGACTCTACTACAGTACTCTGGGTCATAACGACCCAAATGAGTAGTGTCAATTAATTATTTTTGGTTTGTGGATGACCCGTGTCTCGGAATTCGACGAGAATCGAATTACTTTCTAAGTAACTTAAAAAAAATCACGTAATTTAAAACCAGGTACTGTCTCTGTCCCGAAGATTTCCATACGGTTTTATCCTAATTTTTAATTACAGCCTCTTTAACCTTACGTAAGACTCAGACGAATAGGAAATTGACCCAAATCTTATTCACTTCCAATAAGTTTAAGGGAACTCTTTCGTTGCACAAGACTTTGTAGACTATAAACCAGTTTATTCTAACTCTAGTTTTAATTTAGGGTTAAGTGTAATAGTGACAACCTATGTAGATTCTTTTGTGTTGTCCAGTATGGTGTCACGTCTTTACTCCCCCTCTTCCGTCCAATACCCTTTCAGACTCGGAGTCCTCTTAAGAAGACGTTTTCCGGTTTAGTCGTCAAATAAAGTTTTCTTTCATGACGTTACAGTCTTAAGTAAACTTATTGACTTTCGTATTTTAATTTATTTGAGTTCAAACTTTTGTACGGTAATGTATGAACCTTTATAGAGAAATTTTTTACTTTTATTTGACCCACTTGGTCCTCTGTCGTTTTCTTTTTACCAGACAGAATAGTGAAGATTTGTGACTGGTTGTTTGACTTTAAAGACTTCGTTATAAACCCAGAATATTGTAGTAAATGTTTCCTTTTTTAATTTTTTCCTTCTGAGTTTCTGTCTTTCCTTCCCTCCCTCCCGTTTAATTAGGCCTTTGGAAGGCTCATGAGTAGAAACACTTTTGACAACGTTGTTTAGAATATTTTGGAATTGGTCATGGAGATTACGACGAGTAAGACAATATATCTTATGTGATGTCTTTTGAGAATACCTTCGTTTAAGAGGGTTGTCATGAATTTTTAGAAGTCACTTGTTCCCTCATCCCTTCTCTCATAATGATTCTTCCTGTGTAAAAGGATCAGATGATTAAGTAAAGAAACCTGACATTTGATTTATTTTTCAAAGGCCTTGTAAACGACATTGAACCGGGTCTCCACCAAGATTCACAGCCTTTTTTCTTTGTGCATTCAGGGACCAGTACTAGAGATCTGTGAACGTTAGACCACAGTCCGTTTACGACATGTTTAACTCCTATTATATTCCGACAAGGTACAACGACCTCGTGACCTATACGTGCCTATTTTTCTGTCTTTTCATTCTTCCAATCTCTTCACCCCAGACCCCAGACCCTGGTTACACATCTTGTTCTTTTACGTCCCGATTCTTTAAACTTAAAATAGGTAATTTCGACCTCCTCTCACTGACTCGTCCGTACAGTAGACTCTAGACACGGAACCTTCCTACCACTATTACTTGTCCGGTCTTTTCCCTTCGTCTCTACTCGGGTCTTTGTCTTTCCCCGTCTCTCCTCCAAAATTCTTTTTTTTTTTTTTCGTTTTGACATTATGGTCACTCTCACTTTGTTCCTCTACTCAAAGTCAGGTTAAACTTACCTGCCTCCCTCTGAATTCATTTCCCACCTCTTTCTACATTCTTTGTGACAGGAAAACGTGACTTTCTAGGACCCTGTATTATTAAGATTAGTGTTCTGACTTCTCCAAAAGTCTTCTACTAAAATCAGGAACAGTGTAATTCCGACTCTACTGGTGTTTCTTCGGGTCACTTCTGGCAGTCGTCGTTTCACTCCTTCTCAGTAGACCACTATCCAAAGGTCTTCTCTTTCAGATCATTTGTGTGTCCTCTCCTTTTTGTCGGTTCTCCCGTAAAGTTTCCGTACTCCTCCCTCCCTCGATCCCTTCTATAGTTCAACGTCAGTTCTCAGTCGTCTTGAGTCCCAGTCCCACTCTATCTCTCCTCGACTAAATTTCTGTCCCAACACTACTCGTTCTCACGTCCCGACGTCTCTGTGCTTCCGTCCACTTCTCATTCCTTAGTAGTGACCACAACTGGTAATTCTAAAGGAACCTCCTCATTTTCACTTCAGTTCGGTATTCGACGGTGTTTCGTTTGTTCAAGACCGTATTCCCGTCGAGACTCTCATCCAATTTCACTTCAGCGAGTCAACACAGGCTGAGAAACGCTGGGGTACCTTACATCGGATGGTTCGAGGAAACAGGTACCCTAAAAGGTCCGTTATCATGACCTCACCTACCGGTAAAGGAAGAGGTCCCCTAGAAGGGTTTGGTCCCTAACTTGGGACCAGAGGGAGTAACATCTGTCTGTGAAATGGCAGACTCGGTGGTCCCTTCACCGAGTCTCATACAATGATCCTCCATTTACGTACCTCCGACCTATCGTTGCACTTCCCTTTCCTAAAACCAGAAGAAAGAAATAAACAGAATGTATGTTTATTTCATTTTTTGTGAACCCACAAATCATTTTCTTTGGTCTCACACATAGTACAGGTTGAGAAACACTGGGGTACTTGACATCGTGCGGTCCGGGGTCCGAGGAGACAGGTACCGTAAGAGATTCGTTCTTATGACCTCACCCAACGGTGAGGGAAGAGGTCTTCTAGAAGGGCTGAGTCCCTAACTTAGGTCCAGAGGGTGTTGCGTCCGTCTAAGAAATGGCAGACTCGGTGGTCCCTTCGTGGGAGTTTTTTCTTTGGTCGCTCCCCTAATTTTTCAGTATTATCTTTTCTCTTCTGTCAGGTACCTCTGCTTCCCTGTTTTATAATTCCTTAGGAAGTGTTCATTTAAGATCAAGTACCTTCGTTCCACAGATCAACACCGAGCCCGGATCTCTATGTGTTCGGTGGACGTAGACTATTCAAAACCTAGAAGGTAAATGATTCTCAATACCCTTCATCCCTTTCGGAAGACAAGACCAGGAGTCGTGTTCGTGTCAAGTATGGAATCTGAACTGTCTCTCTCTCTTCTTTACACTACTGTCTGAATCTTGACTTCAGTTTCAACCCCACCTCTGGTTGAGTAAGATTTGTGGTCCTGTGGTGAATGTAAAGGTTTCATAAACAGGTCGTTGAGGTGTATGGCTACGTGTTAGAGATCCCAGTTCTCGAGTAACAGGACTAAAAGATGGCGTGTCGTTTTTATATTTGATCGTATGGAATTTTTCCTTTTTTTTTTTCTATTGCATTTTATCCTACTGTGTAATGTGTTGGACTGCTACCAAAAAAAGATACTTATACGTCAATGGAGGAGGAGAGGTCCGTCAGAGGGACAAGTGTAAGTTCTCCCTTTGTAGTAAGTGGTGTAAGTTATAGGAGGGTTTTACATTTCGTCGTATGTCTTTTTTTGTATCACCACTGACCTAGTAAAGACAAGTAATACACTTTCTAGGAGTTGTTTTGACATGGAACTCCACGACACTAGTCCCCTGCCTCAGGAAATTAGCCCCCGACAAGTACGAAGAAACCTACCACTAAACAGGACAGATTTCAGGTTTGGGGACTGGTACCCCGGGTCCCCGGGTGTCACGGGTAGGAGAGCGAAGTGTGACATGGTGTCATATAGGGCAGGAGTCGAACAGTCCAGGAGGGAGGGTACGCACAAAGAAGACGGATCTTATGAGGAGGGGAGGGGTAAGTGCCCCGAGAGAAGATGAAGAGGACCTCGAGACTCGCACCTACAGGAACGGAAGTCCTTTAGAGACAGGAGAAACTGACGGGACCTACGGGGACGGTACGTAACGACACGGAGGGGAAGGGGGTTTCTCACAGATCGTGTTAAGTGAGACATAAAGTACCGGACAGAGACGGGGTGATCTAGTCACCGAAGGGTTTCCGTTCATGACTCAGACGGTACAAGTGACAACAATTAGGTCCTCGACATTTGTCATCGACAACTCTCTTGACGACTTCAGATAAGAAGTACATTATCAAATTTAGTGTTGACTTGGGTTTCAACATCTTTGGTCGTCCGTCTCTCTTCGTTCATAAGGGAAAACGGAAAGGTAGGGACCCTACGAATAATGACATTCCACGGAAGCGAATGTAGAGAGTACTACGAGCATACTTTTCGAAACTGTGTCCCGGGTCGTCTTCTTCGAAACGGGTCCGTGAAGGACCATTAAATAAGGTAATTTGTATCGGAAGTAACAATGGGAGCAGAAAGGGGAAGACTAAAACATTTGTAGGGAACACTCTCGAGAAGATTACACGTAAAACGAAGACTTTCAACGTCATACTACAATCTACGTCCCAGTCTAGTCAATACAAGACTAGGACCGAATCCGTAGTCAATAGACCCAGAAATATCCGCTTATTGAATTGGAAAACCACGGAGTCAAAGGAGTAGATCTTTAACTCCAGGGAAAGATCATACCAGTACGGTACCGTTGGTCCACGTCGTTACTCTTCTATATTTCCGAAATTTCAGCCCTTTTTTTTAGACCTAAAAAGGTGGTCGATGGTCAGTTAATAACGTTGACCCCTAATTGATCTAATTAATGAATTTAAGAGACATTGAAGTCAAAGGAGTAGACGTTTACACTTATTGTTTCTCGAAGAGTAGAAAGATGGTGTAATTGGAAAAAAAGATATCGTACAATGATTGACTTTGACAAAACAAATGAATTATCCACTTATTCAAGGTTCTCTGGTGCTTACGAGACAGAACAAGTGATGACGTAGATGTCAGTAACCTTGTCACAACCTTTATATTATCTACGGGTATTCTATAAAGAACTTACATACGTATGTAATAGTTGTACATTTAATAGAATTTATTCATAGATCTTAGGTAGGACCATGTCCCTTTTGGTAAGTTATTTACTCTCAAGAGAAGACAAATCAGATGACCATGTTTGTAAACCCGAATTCGGAAGTTTCCAATGTCATTTACTACCTTAACCACGACGTTAGATTTTACGAATCCTAATTTGTTTGGTTTGTCATTACTCTTTAAGTCAAGAGTTTTTCAATGAGTGTGGAAAATATTTGTTCAAAATCGAGGAAGGTCAGTTGTTTTGACGAACAAGAGACTGGAGCCCTCTCTTATTAGACTTGTTAAAGCGCGCACTAGAAAAAGGAAAGGAACAGTCCCTCTCATCACATGGTAAAGACGTCGGCATTAAAGGGAACAGCTGACTTCTCGTTATACTTTACATAGATCTTGTTTATTTCCTGTCTTTTGTTTGTCTTAAACCAGTCTATTTAGTAAGATGGTATCCATAATTTTAACTCGTCGTCCCAAAAGTTTCCTAACATTCAACTTTTTCTCCTTTTTATGAATGGTCGTACTTTTGATAGGGTAGACCTTTACTGTAAATTGAGTTTTTCTTGTTTATTTACATATGTCACGTTTGTCGAATAAATATGATGTCCTCTCTCTCTCAAAGAGAATTAATTAAAATACTCAGTGTTTGAGTAATATCCCTATATAGTAAAGAGGTAAAGAGGGTGGAGGGGTCAGGACCGTTGATGACAAGATGAGAGACGAAGATACTCAAACTACAAAGATCTAAGGTGTATATTCATTAGGGTACGTCATAGACAGAAAGACACGGACCGAATAAAGTGAATTGTACTACAGAAGATCCAGATAGGTACAACAATGTTTAATGTCCTAAAAGAAGAAAACGTTCCGTCTTATTATAAGGTAACATACATATACATACATACATACGTATGTGTGTGTGTGGTATGAAAGAAATGGGTAAGTAGACTGTTGCCTGTGTCCAACTAAGGTATAAACCCGATGACAGTTATTACGACATTACTTGTACCCCCACGTCAATGGAGAAACTCTGTGACTAGCGGGAAGGTAACGTTTGTATGGGTCTACACCGTAAAGGGAACCTTGATATGGACCTTCATAATAGTATACCATCACAATGAAAATTTAAAAACTCCCTGGAGGTATGATAAAAAGTACTGCCGACATGGTTATCTGTAAGGGTGGTAAACACACGTTCCCGAGGGAAAAGAAGTGTGGGAGTGGTTGTGAAGAGTAGAGAACGGTAAAACTATTTTCGGTAAGATTGTCCATATTCCACTATAGAGTAACAAGAAAACTGACTGTAAAGGGATTACTAATCACTATAACTCGTAGAAAAGTATATGGACACCCTGTAGATATACAGAAGAAACCTTCATACAGAGAAGTCCAAGAAACGGGTAAAAAATTAGCCCAATAAACAAGGAACGATAACTGAACAAACTTAAGGAATGTCTAAACCCCATAACTGGAGAATTGTCTACATACTAAACATTTCTAAAAGAGGGTAAGGTATTCAACAGAAAGATGAGACAACAGAGTAAACGACACGTCTCCGAAACGTGTCTCAAACTACGTTAGGGTAAACAGATAAAAACGAAGATAACGGATACGGAAATCTCAGTATAGGTTTTATAGTAACCGGTTTGGTTACAGTTACAGTTCTTGATAAAAGACATACAAAAGAAGATTGTCAAAATGTCAAATTGTCAAAGTCCGGAATGTAAATTCTGAATTAGGTAAGATTCAACCAACAACATACACTTCACTCTATTCCCAGGTTAAAGTAAGAAGACATACACCTACAATCAAAAGGATTGGTAAATAATTTCTTTGACAGGAAAGAGGTAACCCACCAGAACCGTGGAAAGAGTTTCTAGTTTGATTCAGAGTTTACATTCAAGAAACTCCTAATGAACCGACTCTGTACATCTTAGTTTAATGGAAACCGTAGTGTTATTTATAAATTGCTAAATCTATCACAATTGGTGTGATCCCTCTTCGGACTAAAATAAAAGTTAATTCAAAGTTTACACATAAACTTTACGTACAAGGGTAAAGTCACTGAAAATTTTCAAAATTTACTTATCTTCTGTGACACTATACATCTTTGAATAACACCTTCGACTCCCCCATAGTTTCTAATCAAAAAGTCTTTAAAAGTCTACTAGACTAGAAACAAAATATTCTCTAATTCAAAAGAGTCAGATGTCATCCTTTTCTAGTTAAGGTCTTAGTATTAAATAAAACATCAAAAACAAAAAATGTTTTATTTTAAGTAATAACTCCGATTAACGGAGTACCTCCCTTACTATATATGATCCTTGTTTTTATTAATTTTAAGAGTTTGAAATTTTCATAAGTTGGGAAAAATAATCTCTAAATCGAGACTTACCGTGTCGTATACAGTATATAGTATATTTGAGTCGTCCACCTCTAAGACTTCTAGTTTTCTTTGGTCCGAGAAAGGAGTCCCATAGGGGATGGGAGTTGAATATCTTAAACTCCAGAAGAATTAATCAATATAAGAAAGAATCCTTTTTTTTTTTTTCTGGAATATTGTTCCAGAACTTTTTGGTTCTGTATCTTTTACTTATCTTTCGTTCAATATTTCAGGACGAGTAGATCGGTAAAATTCTTTTTAGTGAGAGTCAGACCTTAAAATTCGTAGATCAATCTTGTATCGTAAAAGAATTTGTGGGTAAAGTGATAGTCACGTCCATGTCTATTAAGTTATTACTTTGATGATGGTGAAAGATTCTTAGTATAACTTTCTTTCTATAAAAATTGAAGATTCTTCTCTAGTAGTATTTTCACTGTAAGATTTTCATGTTTTAACCTACCCTTATCTTATTATTTTGGAGTCCTAGAACTCTTGTTCCAAGTCGAAACCTAATAGTGGTCATCTATTCTGATAAGTCAGGATAAAGTCACTTACCAGTCTAGAAACGATCTCTTTACTTTAAGTGTATAAAAGACCCACAACTGAAACGTAAAAGACAGTCTTGTAAAAGAAGAAGGGTACATTGGATTTAGGGAAGACAATGTTAAATTTGGCTAAAAGGGACTAAAATAGGTGTCTCGTATAATTTTCTGTTATATAGTGATAGGAACTTTATTATTCATTAAGAGGTGTATAAACTTCTGTCCGAAATTTCACATAGACCTCAGAAAAGGAAGGTCTTCTTTAATGGACCAAAGTACAGAAGAATAACCAAGATAATGGTCTAAAGTTTTGACAGTCAATGTCAAGGAGGTCCTGATGAAGTGTCTATTTACAGTGAAAATTAAATTTCTCGAGTCTAGTTACGGGTTTCAAGGTCACTCTTCGACCTTAAAAACGACTCAAATTAACACCTAATGAAAGGTCAAGAGAATGTTGGAAGAGAGTTCTAGTTCACGAACGGAAGAATTTACCTAGTTGTTCCATCTTTTATTTGTTTCTTGAGAAAAAGTAAGATTGTTACTTAAGTTTCTCTTTGCTACTAGTTCTTGTATTATGGGTGCCAGTACTTCAGTGAAATTTATATTTTTACACAAAGTCTAAGTTTTCTTCGTTGTTTATCTAAGTTCAAATCGGTTAGTAACGTAACTAACTCCGTCACAACTTTCTAAAGTAAGAGAGTCCAAGACGAGACTCCTTCTTCATCGAACACAACGCCACAGACCACAGACAATGTAGAGTTTGACTTGTTGCATCGTACTCTTTTGACCACCGTACTTAACGTCACTGAGAGTCCCCAAGTGACGGAGATCGTTAATTACAATAGGTTAAATAGACGAATCAGTAAGTTTCGTATAAACCTATTATGCAAAGTTCTCTAATTAGTTTATGGTAAAAACTAATCGTAATCGAATTTCTCATACTTTCTTTTTTTCCGTTAACCTTTCACAAAAGAAGGATTATATGTGTCTCAGCTGAATTTACGGTTGAGGTCTTTATTGGGATTTAGGTTACGTCACACTACTCGTTCCGACTGAAGAATTGACGAGACCGGAGACCATCCGTAAACCGAAGTAGTTCTAGAGGGAGGGAGTAAGTTCCAATTGGACTCTACTAGGCTCTCCTTTATTAGTGTAATCGTCGTTTTAATTGACATAAAGTCTCTGGAATTTCATGTCTAATAAATAAGTGAGTTACGTATAAATGACTCATGGATGATACACGTGGTACTTGGATGTTGTATTTTGAAGAAATAGAAGAAATGGACTTGTCGAAAATTAGTTCTGTTTCTCAGTTTTTTTTTTTTTTCCATTTGTATAAATTAATTTGGTGTCCGGAAATGCAAGAGACCACCACCAACCACCAAATGAGTGATTCAGTACAGATTGAGAACACTGGGGTACCTGGTATAGGATCGTCGGAGGAGATAGGTACCCTAAGAGATCCGTTCTTATGACCTCACCCATCGGTAAAGGAAGAGGTCTCTAGAAGGGTTGTTTCCCTAGTTTGGACCCAGAGAACGTGACGTCCACCTAAAAAATGTCTGACTCGATGGTCCCTTCTGAATGGAGAAGAGAGGGCTTTGTGGTGATTTTACTGTTGTCATTGTAAAGAAATTACATAATTGGGAGTTCCCGGTCCTCTTACCGTCCCCTACACTATCGTCGGTTCTCTAAAGTTGTTAAGAAACCTTCTACCTTCCTTTGTCTTCTGACTATTGATTGAACCGTTTTATTCCTTTTAAGATCGAATTCTCCATCTAAGGTTTCTCCTTTGGTCTCTTTCGGAATCTCGTCGTGAGCCCCCATGGTGCCGGGGGGTTTCAAGATTTTTGTCCCTGTGACCGATTTCCAGACGGATGTCTCACCGACCGTACCTGGTGTATACCGTGAGGACTCCCTAATGTCAATTCACTCTTGTGAGTACGTACACATGTGTGTGTGACGTGTGTGTGTGTGAGGTGTCATTCGACGGTCGACGAAATGAGTCCCCATGTCTTTAATTCACCTCAAGTCCGTCGACCCCGTAGAGAACCGAGTCGAAGGAGACCGGGGGTCAGTCATTGCCCTTCGTTCGTCGACCGTTCCGGTTGTATCGAACCGAATGGGTTGGACTCTTCGAGTTTAAACACGTTTCGGTATAAAGAAGGGTCCACCGGCTCACCAGTTCTTAGACGGACGGTTACCTCTTTTACGTCCAAGTTAAGGACCCAGTCCTTCTAGGAGGCGAGGTCTTAAGAACGGACCTTTTGAGGTGTCTGTCTTCTCAGACCGTCCGAGGTACCCCAGTGTTTCTCAACCTATGTTGACTCGTGCGCGTACGTATGTGTGTGTGTGTGTGTGTGTGTGTGTGTGTGTGTGTGTGTGTGTGTGTGTGTATGTATGAAGAAGAAATGAATTCCGAATACAATGGAGAGTCCCCTAATGTGTTCATTAGATGTAGGAGTTTTTCTTTATAAATGCCTGTAGACGTTGGGAGGACCTAGAATTTGTATTAAGTCTCGACGTTTCGATGTATACGTAGAAGTGGTTCACTCTTTGTATAAGGAGTGGAGATGGTGGTTTGAGACACTATATTTTTTCGAGTAGATAATTAATCCTTTAACTTACTAAGGAGGGACTTCTGTGATTTACCGTCTCTTTTCTAGAGATCCATGATTGTTGTCTCGGAGGGTCCGGTGGACTGATACGACGGTCTTGACAGATAATCGTAGAGTCGTGGGTGAAAATTTATACTCATCTCCGGTTCCTAATGGACTGTAGACTCTTATCAGAGATTACAGTTTCTTTCTCTGACTTTTCTTGTTTATCCTTTTTTTTTTTTTCATTCATCACCGATGTCATTCTTTCGTACCTCGTCCTGTTTGACAATGTGTGTGTGTGTGTGTGTGTGTACTCATACGAGTCTCTCAAGTTTCTTCTACCTCAAGGATGTAGTTATTTTGTTTTCGTCCCAAGATACCTCCTTTTTTCTCTGTTCTTTTTTTGAGAGTACTTACTTTTTCATGTTATTGGTTTTATTTCGGTTTCCTGAGAGGCTCTTTACTCTTGTTTGTCTTTTTGTTTTCCTTTTAATCTCCTTTTCTATTTTGATAACTCCTCAGTTGGGTCTTCCACGTCTTAAGTCTCTCGATTCTGTCTCTATTACCCTCTTTTAGAGTTTCTTTCTTAAATTTTTTACAGGATCCAAATTGTTCTACTCTACAGTATAATCTATCCGAGTAGTACACGGGTCGTGTTTCTTAAAATTTTCCTGTAACGTACTTTCTTGAGAATACTATTCCTCTTATCGAATTCTCTAAGGTCCTCCTGTTTTTCAAGTGTGAGTTGTCTAGTCGTTAGTTTTCTCGTATCCTGAGGAGTGGACGTTGAAAACCTTTTGATCTACACATGTGGGTTCGTTTAATAGTTGAGTCACTTTCTCTCCTTCTCTGGAAAGTTAAAAGTGGGAACGTATCTGATTTTTACTTCTCTTTTTATTTCTTCTTTAAACGTAGGTCGAAGGGACCACCGAGTCACCATTTCTTTAGACGGATGGTTACGTCCTGCGTGTCAAAGGTAGGAACCCATCCCGACTAGGGGACCTCTTCCTTTACCGCTGAGTGATTGTCATAGAAAAGGACCCTTTGGGGTACCTGTCTCCTTGGACCGTCCGATGTCAGGTACCTTAACGTTTTCTCAGTTTGTGTTGACTCGTTGAGTTGTTGTTGTTTATAGAAGGAATCCTTCGGTGACCTTCTACAGAGAGTCGTTTCACATCCTCTCTCAATCTATACCAATGGATCTCGTGCCCGAAGGGTCCACCGTGTCACCATTTCTCGGACGGACGGTTACATCCTGGGTCTGCTCTGTGTCCAAACTAGGAACTCAGTCCTTCTAGGGGACCTTATCCCGTACCGTTGGGTGAGGTCATAAGAACGTCCGTAGTCTCCTACTCTGCCGACTTACCGTAGTGACTACGTTACGTGTACTTGAACCCGTTTGAGGCCCTCTACCACTCCCTGTCCCTTCGGACCTCACGATGTCAGGTACTCCAGTCTTTCTCAGCCTGTACTGACCCGTTGACTTGTTGTTCTTGGATCTCATGTCCCTTGGGTTTGGTTTTACCACCACTTTCCTTTCTGGTTTGGTTGTCGGTGTATGGTCTAGTTCTTTCGTTGGTAAAACCTGCCTTCACCACCTCCGACCTCCTTCTCCACCCCTTCCCTCACTATCTTAAATGTCTAGTAAAGTAAGGAAAAATATCGACCTGTTTTTATAACTATCAGTAGACTTTCTAGACAGTCTACTGACCCCCCTTTTTATTACTATCGATATATCTTTTGGGCTGTCACCTTTTTTATGAATGGTTGAAGTCTTTTTCTTTACTATGTTCGTCCTTTAGTATTAGAATCAAGAATTTTGATGAAACCCTTTTTCTCTTTACTCCTTCATACACACACTCATCTTCTCTTCATGTACGAGTCAATGGTAATCAGTCCTCTATTACATTTCTTAATACTCATCCTTTGACGGTCGTATTCGTATACTAAATCTTTATATCTACCTTTATGGGCTTCACGAACCAACGAGTCAGCACAGAGAAACACTGGGGTACCTGATATGGTCCGAGGAGACAGGTACCTCAAAAGGTCCGTTCTTATGACCTCACCTGACAGTGGTTTCCTTTCCGACGTTAATAACTTTGATTAACGGAGATCCTCTTGTATCATTTCTTCTTCTCAACGACACAAAGTAATATTTCATCTACATGGGTTCATCTACAAAATTTCATACGTGTACATAATAAATATAAATTTTAAAAATTACCTTAATTTTTGGTCATTAATTCCCTACCATCTAATGGATATAAATTGTCACTGTAATTTTTGTATAAGACTCTATAGAAGGGGAGAGAGTTATAATTTGAGATTCGAACTTCCCTTTTTAGGTATTTATATGATTGACAAGATTTGATAGTAAATACTCGAGAGTGAACTAAAATGGACTACGTCAAAATAAAAAGTAGGAGTACTCATTCTCACGGTAATCAAATGATCGAAGGTCCACCTTATTATATAAAATACAGGACTAAAATGAAGTTCGTGTATTGTAAACTGGTCTTAAGATGAGAAGGATTATGTTGAGAAGTTATATAAAGATATAAATAAATAAACCCCGAACGGAACCCAGAATCGACGTCACCGAGTGTCCGAGAGATCGACACCATGTACCTGAATCAACGAGGTGTCGTACGCGTCAGAAGGTCCTGGTCCGTAGTTTGGGTGTGGGGGACGTAAACTTCCACCTAAGAATTGGTGACTTGGTGGTTCCTTCAGGAAGATTATATTAAAAATTTTTCTCTCCTGTCTACTTTAAAAAACCTCTAAGACACGATAAGAAGTACATGATTGTTAAGGGATATGTGTGTGTATGGGGTGGGGTTCGAAAAGGGACGCCTCGTTTCTACAAGAGGAGACTTCGAAGAAAAGTATGATGGCCAAAGAGTCAAGAGAATGGTAAAAAGTAAAACGAAGGACTTACTACAAATTGAGGTGTAAAACGAGTATTGGTCCTGAGTCATTTATGTCCACCTTGACAACTTAAAACGCTTTACCGTTGATCGAGACAGAATTATAAGACTCATCCTTTGACTCAAAAGATACTCCCAACCTCTTTTGACACCAAACCCCAAAGTAACTCGTAGTACTCGAACTTTGATCCTAATATAAAGAGGTCTAAGTCATTTCAGTTGATAACGAACAAAAAACGGGTTAGAAGACCGACGAATAGGACTGGCTAAATTATCAAGAGACCGGTCTTCTCAAATTATCGTAAATATGTGACGTTCCTCTAGGTTGGTCAGGTAAGACTTCCTCTAGTCGGGACCCTAAAGAAACCTTCCTTACTACGATTTCGACTTTGAGGTCATGATACCGGTGGAGTACGCTTCTCAACTGAGTAACCTTTTCTGAAACTACGACCCTTCCTAACCCCCGTCCTCCTCTTCCCCTGTTGTCTCCTACTCTACCGACCTACCATAGTGACTAAGTTACCTGCACTTAGACTCACTTGAGGCCCTCAACCACTACCTGTCCTTCCGGACCGCACGACGCTAAGTGCCCCAGCGTTTCTCAGCCTGTGCTGACTCGCTGACTTGACTATGTGGTTCTCGAGGTGAACGAGACAAGAGAGACGATCCAGTTAATGTGTTTACAATGTGTACTGACCAGACCCGTGAGAAAAGAAGTCCCGGGGTGAAATATAGACGTTCATTCTTACTCGGGAAATTGTTATACGGACCCCTTAAAGGACCACCGGTCACCAACTCTTAGACGGAAGACGGCGTTATCTGTACCCAAGTTAGAGATCAGTCCCTTGATTCTAGGGTAGACGGTACCTCATTGATTTGGGCTCACGTTGATGACTCGGTACGAGACCTCGGACGTACGGTGTTGATCTCTCAGGTACTCGGTGTTGCATTCTAGGGTGCACTCTGTTTCTTCTAAGACGTACGGCGTTGATTCTGGACTGCTCCGGTTTATTTAATTTTGTTTTGTTGATCGGGTTAAAGGAAGGAGATTCGGAAGAGATTTATGCTGTTCTGGTTGGGGGATCCTGACGACGGAGAGTCCGTAGAGGGAAACCAGATAGTTTACTCAAAGGTCTTTTGTCTTTCTGTCTGATAGGTGACGAAGAAGTAGTCAGAGTAAATGAGTGAAAGAGTAACTCGAGGTCAAGAGAGAAGGTGTTTGGTTCGACTGAAGAACCATTTTTCCATTTCGTTTAATGGTCACTAGATGGAAGTAACCTACTTCGTGTTCGACCTTAGTTCTAACGACCCTCTTTATAGTTATTGGAGTCTATACGTCTACTGTGTGAGAATCCGTCTTTTACTTCTTGATTTCTCGGAGAACTACTTTCACTTTCTTCTCTCACTTTTTCAACCGAATTTTGAGTTGTAAGTCTTTTGCTTCTAGTGCCGTAGACCAGGGTAGTGAAGTACCGTTTATCTACCCCTTTGTCACCTTTGTCACCGTCTGAAATAAAACCCCCCCCGAGGTTTTAGTGAAGTCTAACACTGACGTCGGTACTTTAATCTTCTGCGAATGAGGAACTTTCCTTTCAATACTGGTTGGATCTGTCGTATAATTTTTCGTCTCCATAATGAAACAGTTGTTTCCAGGTGGATCAGTTCCGATACCAAAAAGGTCATCAGTACATACCTACACTCTCGACCTGATATTTCTTTCGACTTGCAACTTCTTGACTACGGAAACTTGACACCACAACCTCTTCTGAGAACTCTCAAGAAACTGACGTTCCTATAGGGTGGTCAGATAGGATTTCCTTTAGTCAGGACTTATAAGTAACCTTCCTAACTACAACTTCGACTTTGAGGTTATGAAACCGGTAGACTACCCTCCTCGATTGAGTGAACTTTTCTGGGACTACGACCCTTTCTAACTTCCACCCTCCTCCTCCTCTACTGTCTCCTACTCTACCGACCTACCGTAGTGGTTGAGTTACCTGTACTCAAACTCATTTGAGGCCCTCAACCACTACCTGTCCCTTCGGACCAGCGTTTCTCAGTCTGTGCTGACTCGTTGACTTGATTAGATGGAAATAAAATGGTCGTGTGAGGTTTATCTTTATTCTTCTACACAGTCTGGTTTCAAAGGGTCTTCAGTCAATGGGTACAAAAATCCTGTTTCCAAGTAACTGTTGACCGGTCAAAAGATTGAATCACTGGGAAAGTTTGATTGATCAACGTACGACCTTCACCAAACAAAGAAACAGACCCGGTACAGTGTCTTGAACGTTCTAGAATCAATGGACTGGTCCTTAGTTTCGGGGGGATAGGTACTTTCATGGTTTAGTATTGGTGACCTGGTGGTACCTTAAGGGACCTTTAAATTTAAAATATCAAAATACTTTGAGCAATATACGGTAGATCAGTTTTAACACAATGGAGTTGGTAACAAAGTCTGAACTAGGTCCTGCACGACACACAAATGGTGCCACACATACACGAATCAGTGAGTCAGTGCAGACTGAGAAACACTGGGGTACCATGCGACGTCGAGGAGGTAGGAGACCCTAAAAGGTCCGTTCTTATGACCTCATCCAAAAAGTAAAAGAAAATCCCCTAGAAGGACTGGGTCCCCAGTTTCAGTACAGAAGACGTAACGTAACCGTCCACCTAAGAAACCGTGACTCGGTGGTCTCTTCGGGTGTAAATGGAGATCCGGTTGAGAGTGTAGGTCATCATTACATGTCTACACTCTTGACCTGGTGTTTCTTCCGACTCGTGGTTTTGTAACCACGAAAACTTGACACCACGGTCTCCTCTGAGAACTCTCAGGGAACTTGTCGTTCTATAGTTTGGCCAGTTAGGATTTCCTCTAGTTGGGACTTATAAGTACCCCTCCTGACTACGACTTCGACTTCGAGGTTATGAAACCGGTGGACTACACCTTCGACTGAGCGACCTTTTCTGGGACTACGACCCTTTCTGACTCCCGTTCCCCTCTTCCCCCACTGTCTCCTACCCTACCACCCTACCGTAGTGACTCAGTCACCTGTACTCAAACTCGTTTGAGACCCTCTATCTCTCCCTGTCCCTTCGAACCACACGGAGTCAGGTGCCCTAGTGTTTGTCAGTCTGTGCTGAATCGTTGAGTTGTTGTGTTGAGTTCAATCTGAGTCCTGTACTTCATAAATAGTGATCCGGTCCAGTGTTGGAACCGGTCCCGGTCCCCGTCATCTCGTCCACCCAACAATTCACCCTTCTAAGACCACTATCCGTCGAACTCTCAAACATAAACGTAGGACCAAGGTAGTAAACATTTTCAATGGACTAGAGAGACAAAGAGTCACAGAAGTAGATACTTGGTCCCTACTGTTGCCATTTACTGTAGTCATTACAATCTCCTATGATAGAAAATCACTCCTCCAATCGTGTCTCATTCGAGAGTCATCTATGAACGATACCGATTCCTTAGTACCCCTCAGTCGGAGTGGGTGAATGACAGGGTAAATAGAAGTGACTCCGTTCGTTTTTTGAGGGGCGAAGACGGAAACCTTAGTAAGGTGTAGAGGAGGTAGTGAAAAGGGTACAAGACTACCTTTCACAGACACTGTCAGTAAGGTATCCATGGGTCTTTCCGTCAGACGACAAAGAAACCTATTATAATTAATTACCCATTGAACGATAGAACGGAAGAGTTAGTGGGTCAGAGTAGTTAGCGGAAGGATTACGAATTTGTTACTTAAAGAAGGTATCTGTCGGGTTTACACATTCATTCAAGAAATCTCAAGGAAAGAAGGAAAACTATGGACTGGTCACCACAAGACTAGTACATAAATACTTAAGAGAGGTTCAAGGGACATTCCACAAATGAAACTCCAAGGAGTAAAAAAGTGAACACACACGGACACCGATGTCAAAGAAAAAGATATCAACTCATTCTCGTTCAGTGCGAGAGTGGAAGGGAGGACTGAGAAACGAACTTGGTGTAGTGAACAGAGACCACCCAGTGTGAGTAAGAAATTGGTGGACAAAGAGAAAGTACCCTCTTTAGCTCCTGTCCATACCGTGACTTAGTCGACGGTCGAGGGGAGAGACCCAGAGTAGAGAAGTAGATTCTTTGTCCTCTCGACCCAGTCCATAGGTTTATGGAAAGTACCCGACCCGTATCTGTCCGTTGTAAAAGTTGTTCCCATTTCCAAGTCACATTAAGTTGTCCTCTTACTTCTGTGTTTCAGTTTGACCTTTAGTGTTCAAGGTTGACTTCCCTGTCGAAGTTGAGTCGGTATCATTCTAAAACGGTTCTTTTTGTAAGTCGGTCATAACGGTCCAGAAGCTAAAAAAAAGGGGGGGTTTTCTTCGGACTTTGGACCTACTAATACACTTTATGACCCTAATAAAATTATAACCGTTAATTATCCTTATTACTGTTGTTTTGCGACACATTCAGTTTGTTTCGTGTAACACTCACCGACACCAGTACTCGACGTAAACCCGACGTCCGGAGTAAACTTTGACGACTTAATCCACTGTCAACTTTGGGGAGTAAAGTACTTGCGGTAAATATCGAAATAACGTGAGTTGCACGTACGAGTCAGCGAGTCAGTATAGGATCAGAAACATTGGGGTACCTGACATCGGGTGGTGCGAGGAGACAGGTATCGTAAAGGGTCCGTTCTTGTGACCTTACCCAACGGTAAAGGAAGAGGTCCCCTAGAAGGGTTAGGTCCCTAGTTTGGACTCAGTGGACGTCGAGGACGTAACCGTCTGTCCAAACAATGGTGACTCAGTGGACCCTTCGGGTACCGTGAGTTGACTAAAGGGGGAAAAAACACCAAAACCTTAGACAAACTCCTTCATCTGAAGCCTGGAGTCTCGGCCCGAAGGTGGAAAGTCGGATTATAATAACAACTTTGATAAGAGTCTAGTCACTGGATACTTAAGAATGAGTGGTTTAAAAATTTGTAAAAACGGGAGTTCTAAAGATCAAGTCCAAAGACAAAGATGTTTATGTCCTTTTCTTTTTCACATATATCTCTTCGTTTCAGACGTGTTGGAGTAAAAACCGAATAATACAGTTGGAAGAAGGACTCTATTTTACAACTTTTCGACGTCGTGACCGGTCACACAAAGTTTAGGAAAGAGTTAAGAACGTGTGGTAGACCACCACCTTGATAGATAAATATTGTTCACTTTACAAGTCACTTTTAATCCACTTAACCCACTCCTCCTTTCTCCTTCTCCTCTCATTCTCCTTACCATTCTCTTTTTTTTTTTTTCTTTTATTCTACTGTTTTTTTCGGTACTCATTAGCTGTATCATTTTCAAGTTGACGATTCTTAATCGATCGTCAGTAAATACATTTCGAAATTTCTACGAGGATTTTAACAGACAATACTGAATCTTTTCCTTGAATCCCAACGGCCCCCCTTTCCTATCAATTCCTGAAACCCTTCCAGTACATGTGTGACGATATAAATTTTGTCTATTGGTTGTTCCTGGATAACATATCATGTACCTTGAGACGAGTTACAAAACACCGTCGGACCTACCCTCCCCTCAAACTCCCTCTTACCTATGTACATATACACATCGACTCAGAGAAACGACAAGTGGACTTTGATAGTGTTGTAACAATTAGTCGATATGGGGTTTTGTTTTATCAAAACCACAATCTTTATTTATTTATTTTAACAATAGGTAGGTGGACGTAGTGTGTTATGACAAATTTTCCTTTCCTCCTACCTCTCTACCCATCAATATACTTTTCCTATCCTGTTCGTCGGACACTCCCCGACCTAAACGGAGTGGGATTCTAAGTATACGACTTCAGGATTGAGGTCATGGTGTCTTACCCTGAAACCAGTGACTTCTACATTATCATTCCATTCTAGTATGTTCTCGTCCCACCCGGGGATTGGATAGTTATACTATCCAAAGTAATGTTTTTTTCCCTTTAAACCCCTGAAAGTGTTGTCATTTCACGAATTCCGAGACGCGAAGGTGGCGTTACCCGTACCCAAACTAGGGACCAGTCCTTCGATTCTAGGGTGTACGGTGTGGTGTACCGGTTTTATATTATTATTACTTCCCTTTAAGCCTGTTCTGCACGGACACCTTTCTTGTGACACACTTCTGTTTCCGTCTCTCACTCCGCTACGTCGTCTCCCGTTCTTGTGTCTCCGACCCGTCGTTTCGTCGTCCTCGACCCTCTCTTCGGGGTCACAGAGTCTTAGGGGTCCTCGTTGGTCGGGATGACTTTGGAACCGAAACATGAAAGTCGGAGGTTTTGACTTTGATAGGTAAAGATAGTAAATTCTGTGAGTCACACACCATGAAAGATGGTTATCGGCATCATGTTTTGAACAGAGACCGAAAATTAAAATACATAAATTTTTTTTTTTTTAGAGTTGTAGTGGTAGTAACAAAAGGTACAGCCAATGTTAAGTTTTAGTATTTTGGTTCAGCAGATATAAAGTCTCTATTTCAGTCGTCTAAGGTTAGTCGGATCGTTTATAAATAAGTCACAGATAAGGTCACTCCATAAATTTTACTTTGGTGGTGAGTAAGGATCTGAGTGTTTTACCATAATCCTTCATTACGTCATTGTAATCCTTCCTATTGTCTCCGCTAAATCATGTTTAGAGTAACATTGTGTCTAACGGTCACTAACCTGGGAGTCAGCGTATCCATTCTTTCTCGTCTCAATTTTTGGTGGAGGAGTCGGGTTCCAAGAAACGTGAACCGTGGAATTTTGGTGAAAATAGGTCGTTTCGATTTTGATGATGAAAAAAAAAGTGAATACATTTTTACTGTCAGGTTAGAATACGATTACGGTCTCTGGGTGAATATTACTGGTTGCACAACTTTTTGCACGGTTGTGGTGTGATTCGTGTAGTGTAGGGGAGTAAATCGGAAGTAATTTTGACATTCTACATCTATGATAATTATGGGAGTGAGCTAACTATTCCTTTGATTCCAGGTTGTCTCAATACATGGAGCGAGACCCAATTCGTCGTCCTTCCAAGGTTTCAACCCAAAAGTAAGATCTCGGGGGAAAAAAAATTCATTTTTTTAAATAACCATATTTCTAAAAATGTCATCAAAATAATAAAAAATTCTACCATAGATATATTATATCTGTATAAAGAAAGAACTCAGAGAGAGAGACATAGGTAGAAACGGAGATAATACACCTCTATATAATATAGAGACTATGGGTGAAAAATTTAAAGAGACGTTGTAGTCGGGCACTCTTCTGTCGTTTCTATGTCTGTGACCGTGGTCACTCCGACCGAGACGGGTGAAAACTTCAGTCATACTATAACTGGTAGAAACATTGATCTTCCATCTGGGACTTCGAGAGGGACGGGATAGACTGTGGTTTTCGAACACATTGTTTAAAAAAAAGAAACACAGACACACAAACACGGGTCAGGACAGACTGAGAGACGTCAGGATACCTGACGTCGAGTGGTCCAAGGACAGACACCTTAAAAGGACCGTTCTTATGACCTCACCAACGTGAAGGATGAGGTCCCCTAGAAGGGTTGGGTCCCTAGCTTGAGGACGGAAAAGTAGAGTGTGACCGTCCGTTTACGAAATGGTGATCTCGGTGGACCCTTCGATGAAAAAAAAGACCTTGTTAAAAAATTTAGTCGTCCATTCCAGTTTTCCGGACACGAATATCTTTAATTTTATTCTCTTTGTAAATTGACTTCTATTATTACGGAAATCGTGACTTAGTGAGACTCAGTGAGTGATGATGATTTGTATAGTGTCGTCACTGTAGTCTCATCTACTTCTTTCGTAATTCTCTTCAAATAATGTGACCTCCGAAGAGCGAGCGTCTTTTTCTAGTAGACTTGGGTAGATACGTCAATCCAATCTAGTTTGTACCCAGGAATAGTGAAGAGTATATTTACCCCTCGTCACTCCTTGAACTTGAACCTTTTTTGAGGGAATCTCGAGATAGTTCCCAGATGTTGTAATGACTCTCTTTTCCGGTAATAAAGGAAACTCCACTATTGATTTTGTCACGGACATGACCGTTCCTTCAAGGATAAAGATTGTCTTTATCCCATTCTCCGTCTCTCTTCTTACAGTTTTTTCCTCTCCTTCTTCCATGTCGACACGGACGACCTGAACAAAAGAATGACTTTTATGTATCTTAAAATGAAAAGAAGGAAAGAGAGGAAAAAAGTACATAAGTAAGTCGTTCATAAAGGACTTATAGATCTTTTCGATACTGTTTGGATCTGTCATATAATTTTTCGTCTCTGTAGTGAAACGGTTGTTTCCAGCATATCAGTTTCGATACCAAAAAGGTCATCACTCTCGACCTGGTATTTCCGACTCGTGATTTTTTAACTACGAAAAGTTGTCACTACAACCTCTTCTGAGAACTCTCGGGGGATTTAGTTAGGATTTCCTTTAGTTGGGGTTTATAAGTAACCTTCCTGACTACGACTTCGATTTCGAGATTATGAAAACCGGTGGACTACACTTCCCGTCTGAGTAACCTTTTCTGGGACTCCGACCCTTTCTAAGTCCCGTCCTCCTATTTTCCCACTGGCTCTTACTT
The DNA here is from genome assembly GCA_006410555.1 of Capra ibex. Lineage (NCBI taxonomy): Eukaryota > Metazoa > Chordata > Mammalia > Artiodactyla > Bovidae > Capra > Capra ibex. The sequence goes on along the minus strand of SJYO01016970.1, from coordinate 21,093,351 downwards.
TACCAACCTACCATAGTTGTTGAGTCACCTGTACTCAAACTCCTTTGAGGTCCTCATCCACTTCCTGTCCCTTCGGATCGTACGACAGGTTCAACCTGTCGTTCTATAGTAATCAATGTAGGGAACACGACGAATAGATAAAGAAAATTTTAAAACCTAAGTGAAATCTTCTCGTAAGGTTTTATTGAGTCCTTTTTTTTATTATTATGATGCACCTAACCCTCATAGAGTCTTAAAATGTTATTACTCGGTGTAGGGTTATTATTTGGTACATTAGTTACTACGAATATATACTCACCCACTTTCAGTGAGTCAACACAGACTGAGAAACACTGGGGTACCTGACATATCAGGTACCTTAAGGGGTCCGGTGTTATGACCGGAAAGGGAAGAGGTCCCCTAGAAGAGTCGGGTCCCTAGTTTGGGTCCAGAGGGCGTAACGTCCGTCTGATAAATGGTCGACTCAGTGTTTCCTTCGGGTTCTAATGACCTCACTCATCGGATAGGGAGAGATCTCCTAGAAGGACTGGGTCCTTAACTTGACCCCAGAGGACGTAAGGTTCTCCTAAGAAATGGTTGACTCGATAGTCCCTTCGGGTCTACGAATATGTCTCCCAGGGTTAATTAAAAAAAAAAACCTTTAAAAATAAAACATAACCCATATCGACTAATTGTTACGACACTATTAAAGTCCACTTGTCACTTCCCTGAGTCGGTATATATATGTACATAGGTGAGAGGAGAGGGTAGGTCCGACATTGGGTTAATTGTCATAGTACATTTTTTTTATCACTAAATAAAAGATCTAACAAAATTGGTAAAGTTTCAAAAATTGTATTTATTTTCATAAAAGAGTATTTTGTGTTACATTTTTAATGATTACCAGAAAACGCAAAAACTAAGGGTAATTACTTAGGATAAAAAATTTTCGTTAAAGATTTTAATGTTTAATGTAAGAATCCGTTTACGTTTGATCAATTTTTTGTCATGGTGAATGTGTTAAAATCGGGGTTTGGTGTGATTAGAGTTTACGTTGTTTCCGTTTGATAAAATAAGAAACTTGGAGTCACAACTCATGGTAGTTATCAAATCCATTCTTCGTAAAAAAGACTTCAAAACTCAGGAGAGGCGGTAGTGTCAAGAGTTTTTGTTGTTTTGTTTTTTAGAAAGACGTGTGATGTATTAGGTCTTTATATAAACTTCTTGATTCGTAAAAATATCTACTTTAACGTTATTTATTCGTAGATATAGGAACCGATATATTTGGTCATATTCGAACTTAGTTTCACTGTATCGAAAGGTCAATAACGTTAGATGAATTAAAACGATTTCAGATTTGTAAAGGTAGTCAATTTTAAAGACATAGTCAACTATCAAGTCTGGTTAGTAAAAGATGCTGACGAACTTAGGGTAAATCTCATTGAAATTTGACGTTACTATAACAGTTTACGTTTGTGTAGGTAGTCGTCAGTTCAAAAAAGAGAAACATTTGGTGATCAAGAATCACTTCTGGTAGGTGGGTTTGAGGTTCTAGAAGATAGAAACTTGTCCAGTATTTAAGTAAAGAGTCAGAAGGAGAAAGTCTTTCAATTTGGAAATAAGTATCGATTTACGTTGGTCAATACGAAAAATTAAATGTAGGTTCTTCTAGTTCTCTCCGTTTTACCGTACGTTTTTAGTGTCTGACACCACGTTCAAATATCACAGTGATTTACAATGACGCGTCTTAAGGTATACATTTACGAAAATGAAGTATGTTGTTAATTACTCAAGATAGGATTTTCGCACCGTGGATTCGTACTCCCATTTCCATTGTCTTATCTGAGTTCCTTTTAACAAGAATTTTCAGGGTACTACCGTCCAGTGACTAATAGAAACCACACTTTTAATTATAGGTTTTTTATTGAATTCTTACTCGTTTTAAAAGGACTGGAAACTTTCCACCTTACCTGACGTGTTTACACATCACATTCCTACAGATAAGTTTGAGTTCATCTTACAACTTAAAAAAAGGGTTGGATGGGACGTAGAAGGGAAAAGGTATCCGACCTATTACCGGGAAATTGTTTTCTTGTTACACACTACGTTCGGTCCATTTCGATCTGCGTCTCTTAGAGGGTTTACTACGGATCTAGTACGAGGATTAAATCCAGGGTGGGTACTGAGACCGTACTGTCTCATCGGTCACCGATCCGTGTGTAGGGTTTAGGTTTAATCACCCACGTGTGTAGGTTTAATCACCGACGTCTAGATACGACAGTTGTGTCTCTACCTTGGTGATTAATAGAGGTGTTACATGAAAGTTCACTCGTACGGACGAACGGTCATGGTATTAGTAAAAAGGAGGTCAAAAGGTCCAGTGATTAAGGTTTGATCCCCTTCGACCTTTTCTGATCTTAGAAGACTTCCTTTACTGTTCTTCCGCTCAAAGCTTTCCTTCCTATCATTGCCCATTTTAGACTTTTAACACGAACATACAGGTAGAACTTATGACTTAGTCTTCTGAATTAAAACGTCGTCACGACATCCCTTACTCGTGAGGCAAAGATCAATCAACTTTTGGCGGAATTTGACTCTCGACTTTAATAAGTCCTAAATTCGAGTATGTACATGTTGTTATTCGGTTCCTTTTGTTCGGACACTCTTTTGTAAGGACCTCTTTGTTCACGTCTTTCTGGAGACTACCGGTCGTTTCTTTTTCGGTCACAACTTGTCTTCGGAAATTTGAGTAGTCACCCCGTCTCCTTCATCCTTTATCACTGGTAATGTATAAAATGGTAATACAACCACCTGTCAGAAGGTTTTGTCAAGACTTATAACATGGAAATATAATTGTTATATATCACGATCTAAAGACCACAGTTCTGTTTTAATCAGAGTCTTAAGTGAGACGAACCATTCACTAAGTGATCTATGAAAATCTACATATAGTTTATGGTAAGGTTTAATGAAATTGTTCATATCCGATTATGGAGTGACAGTAAGTCTTGGTGTAGATTGGAGAATATAAAAATACTTTTACATAAAACCAAAGAGGGTCCGATATGGAGTTGGATAAATCAAAACTGTGGAGTGTCTTAAAAACACAGGAAAAAACGAAACAAAAGGGGTTCATCATGTGTATTAAATAATATAAAAATGTTTGATACTACTTAGACTCTAATTTAAACTTATGAAAGACACGGAAGTGATGAGGCTTATCTGGTCTTTAGAGGTAAAGATTGTGACTGACTAGTTCATATTTTAGGTCACAAGGTCCGCTCAACCAAGACATGATTCATCTCTAAAATGGTTTACTCTCTGTCTCTTTCTTACAGTTTGAAAATTCAAGATTTCTTTGTTTTTATTTCTGTCTGAACTCATATTTGTGATTTTTTTGACGTATCGTGAGATCATCCATACGGACGGTTCAATTTTTCTTTGGTCTGTCCAAGGTTGACTCGCTTACGAAAGTGATGACTGTCACGGTTTGGGTTTATTGGGTTTCTTAGGGGATCATTGGTGTGGTCATTTCCGTTTTACGTATAGAACACTTTAAGTATCAGTATAAAGTCAAAAAGTATATTTACTTCTTAAGAAAAAGGTATACAAATAAAAGTATAATTGACTAATAAGAATATGGTAAAATATAGTGAGTCGACAAAAATATAAAATGACATATAGTAAAATATATTAAACTAAGAGGGAAGATGAAAAGAATGAAAACTTTCAATTGAAATATGAAAGTCATGAGTTTTATTTACGTTTATAAATATATATATATATACGACTTTATAACGAGTACAAATGAAAAATATTATAAACTTCTTTTTTCCTTATCATATTTTTGTAACGTCACTAAGAGGTTTACGTATTAAAGTCCATCAAAAATAAAGAAAGAAATGTAAAGATGTAAAAGATATTATTAAATGTATATTAAAAAGATATTATTAATACATAATCAGTTATAAAATTTTTTAAATTCAATAAGGATCCTTTTATATCTTATATCATCGAGAGAGTTGTGGTCTTCCAAGACCTTATCATGTATCATCCAAGACCTTATCGTGTATCATCCAGGAGTTCTAACGACCCTCTTTATAGTTATTAGAGTCTATACGTGATAGACTCTATACGGTATACTGGGAATTCCGTCTTTCACTTCTTGTTGATTTCTCGGAGAACTACTTTCATTTTCTCCTCTCACTTTTTCGACGGAATTTTGAGTTGTAAGTCTTTTGATTCTAGTACCGTAGACCAGGATAGTGAAGTACTGTTTATCTACCCCTTTGTTACCTTTGTCACTCTCTGAAATAGACCCCCCCCCCCCCGGCGACGTTTTAGTGACGTCTACCACTGACGTCAGTACTTTAATCTTCTGTGAACGAGGAATCTTCTTTTTGATACTGGTTGGATCTGTAGTATAATTTTTCGTCTCTGTAATGAAACGATTGTTTCAAGGTAGATCAGTTCCGATACCAAAAAGGTCATCGGTACATACCTACACTCTCAACCCGATATTTCCTTCTACTCGAGGTTTCTTGACTACGAAAACTTGACACCACGACCTCTTCTGAGTACTCTCAGGGAACCTGATGTTCCTCTAGGGTGGTCAGGTAGGATTTCCTCTAGTCAGGACTTATAAGTAACCGTCCTGACTACGACTTCGACTTTGAGGTTATGAAACACGTGGACTACCCTTCTTGACTGAGTAACCTTTTCTGGGACTACGACCCTTTCTAACTTCCGTTCTCCTTTTCCCCTGCTGTCTCCTATACTACCAACCTACCGTAGTGGTTGAGTTACCTGTACTCAAACTCATTTGAGACCCTCAACTACTACCTGTCCCTTTGGACCGTACGACGTCAGGTAACCCGACGTTTCTTAGCCTGTACTGACTCACTGACTTGACTTGACTCCAGGAGTTCTTTATGGTAGACTTACTTGCCTACTTCAAGAACCGTTTAGTTAAGAACACACTTCGGTTTCGTGCCTAAATGAATTATCATCAAGGTATTATGTTTTTTTCTTTTGTATTGCGCATTTTACATTACTGGATTAATTGAATGTTACTTTGACATTCTTAAATCTTCTAATTACAAATCTTATGACTACCCAAAACTTAATACAGATTTAGGTAAAGACACGGTGTAAAATTATCGTCTAAAACGGACACCCTAATGGAAAAAGACCTTTATTTCGTGTGTTCATGTAAACCACAGTTAGATACTATGTATTAAGATCCTGTTATGTGATTTTCGTTGTACTTTTGTGATACTTAAAAGGAAGGACATTTACAGTAATATTTTTCTTTTCTTTTTTTTTTTCTACATTACTAGGTAGTGTCGTTTCAGTTCTTTTATAGAGGGAACCGGGTAAATAACCATTCCGATTGTTAGTATTTCATTGACGGTACCCCTGAATTGTAAATCAACTTAAAGTTTATTTCTTTACTTGTAAATTGAAAGACTAACCGATGGATTATTGACAAGAAGGTTGTGTAAGTTGTAATGGGGACGAGGGTCTTTTATTCTTTCTCTATTACTTGTTAGTCTTTTGTTTTATTACCGGTTTTCTTTGCAGAACTGTTATGTTTTCATCTGACCCGACTCGCGAATTCTAACACTCTTAATGGTTCCATATTTTCGTCTCTTGTTCGGAGATGGCTTCCTGGGAACTTCGATATCCACTCCTACTTTAAATTCCCAAAAGAATTTCGGTAATGATCTCCATCGGTAGAATGAAAAAACAAAGGGACCTTCTTTAATTCAAAATTAAATGTTCGGTGATTTAAGTCGTACTCCTAGGTTCGGAAACAGTAGTAGGCAGGGAAAGACACGAGGAATCCTAAAGAAGGTACACAGGAAGTTCAGTGTCTTGTCGTCGTTACAGGTGATCCATATCTTGAGATCTTACTCACTTATTGACTGAAGTAGTTGAGATCGTTGTTCCCGAAGTACTGTCGAAAGGGTTATTACGAAGATAGTTATTATGACTCTTACTAAATTGTCTTGTGGAAGATTTTAGTTCTCCGGAAAAGAAGAAGTTGGTACCGGAAAGAGTTCAGTCCCGATTATTGACTCAGATGTCCCAAAGGATAGTCAAGTCAAGTCAAGTCAGTGAGTCAGCACAGGCTGAGAAACACTGGGGTACTTAGCGTCGTGTGGTCCGGACGGACAGGTAGTGATTGAGGGCCTCAAGTGAGTCTGAGTACAGGTAGTTCAGTCACTACGGTATGTCGGTAGAGTAGGAGACAACAGGGGAAGAGGAGGACTGGGGTTAGTCTCAGAAAAGGTTACTCAGTTGAGAAGGGTACTCCACCGGTTTCACAACCTCAAAGTCGAAATCGTAGTCAGGAGGGTTACTTGTGGGTCCTGATTAAAGGAAATCCTACCTGACCAACCTAGAGGAACGTCAAGTTCCCTGAGAGTTCTCAGAAGAAGTTGTGGTGTCAAGTTTTCATAGTTAAGAAGTCCCGAGTCGAAAGAAGTGTCAGGTTAAGAGTGTAGGTATGTACTAGTGACCTTTTTGGTATCGGAACTGATCTACCTGGAAACAACTGTTTCATTACAGAGACGAAAAATTATACGACAGATCCAACCAGTATTGAAAGGAAGATTCCTTATTGGCAGAAAATTAAAGTACCGACGTTAGTGGTAGGCGTCACTAAAACCTCGGGGGGTTTTATTTCATACTGTGACAAAGGTGACAAAGGGGTAGATAAAGGGTACTTCACTACCCTGGTCTACGGTACTAGAATCAAACGACTTACAACTCGAAATTCGGTTGAAAAAGTGAGGAGAAAGTGAAAGTAGTTCTCCGAGAAATCAAGAAGAAGCGAAAGACGGTATTCCCACAGTAGACGTATAGACTCCAATAACTGTAAAGAGGACCGGTAGAACTAAGGTCGGACACGAAGAAGATCGGGTCGCAAAGAGTACTACATGAGACGTATATTCAATTTATTCGTCCCACTGTTATATGTCGGAACTATATGACGTAAAGCATATCAAGTAAGTTTTACTTGACACCTCCTTAAAATAAAAAATCTTTAATCTTTTCTAGATATACCTAGTACTCGTCTCTCGTTATAAAAATTTTAGACACATACGTAATTTTTAGGGTTTCGTTATCTGTCCTCTCAAGTGTTTTCCGATTTCGTCCTATCTTAAAACCTGTCTTAGATTATCTATCAGTCAAAATGTCTTTTACGGAGTCGGGTTTCAGTGTTTCGACAATTCGCCAAATGTCAGACCCCTAGAACTGGGGTTTGTGTCGACAGAAAACTGGTTTCGTTTTACGTCGACCCCATCACTTTTAAATCTAATTTATCGAATGAAATAATGTCTCCCTTTTTATTTACTATGGACTGGAGTGGGGTTAGGGAAGAGAGAAAAAATTAAAAAATTTACGAGATGAGAATTCAAACGTGGACTGGATTTCTTCATCATAAAAAAAAAGAAAGAACTTTGTCGTATAGTATATTACATTACAGATGAACGGATTTACGTTTCTATACCAGGACTTAATTTTTATATATATATGTATGAAATGTCTTTGTAAGTTGTTTAGGAATCACTACCCATGTTTGAGGACTATTAATTTAGGATTTTGGAAATTCTAAGGAGGGAATGTCTGGGTAATTGACGTTATAAGAAAGGTCTTCATGTAATAGAAAAATGACACCAAATTTAAAACCGAGGTAACGATTCCAAAAAAATTTGAAAATACATTTTTTTGATGTACATTTTAACAGTAACATTGGTAAAAAGTCACTTGTTAAATCATTATTCCGTGGGTATTACAACACCCTGGTAGTGGTGGTAACGTCGAGATCTTAAAAAAATTAGAAAGCGTTTCCTTTGGACATGAGTAATTTGTTATTGGGGAGTGAGAAAGAAAGGGATTGGGGACCGTTTGTGGTAAGATGAAATACAGAGATACCTAAACTGATGAGATCGATAAAGAATTTTTACTTTAATGTGTCATAATATTAAAAACACTGACCGAATAAAATGAAGTTCCAGGTGGGTACAACTTTGTACAGTCTTAAAGGAAGGAAAAATTCAGACTTATTATAAGGTGACGTATATTTGTCAGGTAGAATAGGTAAGTAGGTGTCTACCTGTGGACCCAACGAAAAGGGAAACCTGATAAACACTTATTACAACAATACTTCTCTCATATGTTTATAGAGAAGTTCAAAGACGAAAGTTAAGAAACCCCATGTGTGAGTCTTTGTCTTAACCAATTATTATACCATTAAGACACAAACTATAAAACTCCTTGACAGTATGATAAAAGTATCGTCGGTGTGAGAAAATGTAAAGAGGTTCGTCATGTGTTCTCAAGGTTAAATAGGTGTAGAGGTGGTTATGAATAAAAGACTAATTTTTTTTTTTTTTCATCGGTAAGATTGAAAATAGAAAAAGCTCTGAGGTAGAGAAGACGATTGAGAGGGAAATCGTTTGAAATCTTTGAAGACACATTGAAACAACCGGAAACTTCAAGGAAATTTTGTCTCGTCGTTCAAGTCTTTAAAAGTAACGGGTAGACTACACCTACTTACGAGAGTATCGGAGGACTAACCATTTAGGAACCCCTAATGTAACGTACGTTAAAGTGAACAAGTAACTAAGATAGATAAATTATTCTTTTTTAAACAGTAACCTAATTTGTTTTTGTCGGTAAAATTACCCATAACTTATGATAGAGTAACCCGAAACCTAAACGCAAAGGGATTACTTAACAAACCTTCCTTTCAATACTGGTTGTATCTATCGTATAACTTTTCGTGTCTGTAATGAAACGGTTGTTTCCAGGTAGATCAGTTCCGATACCAAAAAGGACACCAGTACATACCTACACTCTCAACCTGACACTTCTTTCGACTCGCGACTTCTTAACTACGAAAACTTGACACTACAACCTCTTCTGAGAACTCTCAGGGAACCTTACGTTCCTCTAGGTTGGTCAGGCAAGATTTCCTCTAGTCTGGACGCACAAGAAACTTTTCTTACTACGATTTCGACTTTGAGGTTATGAAACAGGTGGAGTACACTTCTCAACTGAGTAACCTTTTCTGAGACTACGACCCTCCCTAACCCCCGTCCTCCTCTTTCCCTGCTGTCTCCTACTCTACCGACCTACCGTAGTAACTGAGCTACCTGCACTCAAACTCACTTGAGACCCTCAACCACTACCTGTCCCTCCGGACCACACGACGCTAAGTACCCCAGCGTCTCTCATCCTGTGCTGACTCGTTGACTTGACTTGACTTACTTGACACTAACACTCGTGACACTATCACACGAATAACCAGTAAACATATAGAAGAAACCTCTTTACAGATAAGTTCGAGAAACAGGTGGAAGGAGACCTCGACAAAAACCGAAGTAGGTTTTTGTGAAGGTAGATATATGTTAATATTTACGACCCCGAAAAGTCAAATTACCAATAAACCTTGCACTCTTAGTACAAATACAGAACCCCACGGAACTTGTATTCGACATCTTTAATTCTTATATACTAGGTCACCAAAATTCCACAGTATTTCGACATACACACACACGAGTCTGTGATTTAGTACAGGTTGAGAATCGTGGGGTACCTGACATCGGGTGGTCCGAGGAGACAGGTACCTTAAAAAGTCTGTTCTGATGATCTCACCCAACGGTAAAAGAGGAGGTTCTCTAGAAGGGTTGGGTCCGTAGTTTGGGTACAGAGGACACGTATTCATCGGATTCTGGAGAAATAAGCGACGGATAAATGATGACTGGATCATTTTATTCGCTCAACCGTCGCCGTCGTCGTCATTTTATTGTTGGAGTCCCTTTCTTTGTGCCACGACGCCGGATGGTACACCAATGCTCCGGTTTTGGGTCAAGATATACGGAACGCTCAACTGGTCGTAGAGACCCCACGACCTGGACGTTATCGAAGATTCCGCAGAAAGTGGAGATTTGTAGACTATGATCTGTAAATAGTATGTTCTGTTTCTATTGGTGCGGAAGAAATTTTATTACCCTCTGTCTCTTACTAAGAGTTTAGTCGTCAGTTTTCGCAAAAAATGTGTAAAGAGTCTTTGGTTTATAATCTCATTGTGTCTATGGTGTAAGTAACCGGTTTCAGGAGGGGTAAATACGTACAGCTACACACTCGGTAACGAATAGACGACACTCCCTCCACATCATTTAAAACCAAGGGAACGGGACTCTCTAAAAAGAATTTGTACCTTTGGGACTTAGATTTATTTTCAATTAATGTCTCATTTTTCGTTTTAGACTTGTTGAGACTAGTTTCTCTCAGACTTCCGAAGTTTCTTGAGGTACTTCGAAATGAACTCACTGAAAAGATACTGAAGGTTCTGGACAAAAAATTTTGATTACGGAGCTCTACCTCGTGTCGTAGAGGTGTGCCATATAAGTACCCGGAAGTAGTGGACGGACTCGGGTTCTCGTTCTCTTGTTTATTTGATTTCAGAACCCTTCTTTTTACCCATTATGTTGTTTATCCTTAAATAATGATAAAACGTATTAAACCTTATAGTAACGACGGTCAGTACGGGACACGGTTCATAAAATGTAGTAAATTAAGGGTGTTACTTGTGTCCTCTATCCATAAAAAATGAATTCAACCCCATTGACTCTCTGTCTCTCCAATTCTTTGAACAGGTTCCAGTGTATCTATGTCCACTATCATGACCGAACCTTCGGTCGTCTGACCGTCGTTTAGGGACTGAGACTTATAAAAATGGAAGATATCGGAACAAACCTCCTGTGTCGGATCGATTCGGGTGAGACTGTGTCGGGGACGTAGTAAGGATGTTCGGTAAAAGGTTTTATACCTATGAAGCTCACGACTAAACAACCTACGTTTCTATCTGTTTAGTCGGAGTCTAAGTCTCCTTCGAGGTCACTCACTTTCCCATTCTTCCTTCCCCGTCCGGAGTGTGGGTGTTTCGTAGAGTTTAAATCTTAGTACGTAGTGAGTCCGACAGTGTCTCTTTGGGGTCACTCCGACTTTCTATCTCTGTAAGAAACATACCGATATTCGGACACAGGGTGATGGTCAAGTTCTAGGACCGTATGTATCCGTTAGTTATATAAAAATGTTTAAGAATTTTATGAAACGTTTACCGTGTTACTTTCACGTGTCGTAAAATACTTTTGACGTACATAATAGAACAATTTGTATTCCGAACTTTCTCACGGTGTTATAAATGTCGGAACAAACCTGTGAAGAAGTAAAACAGTGTACGGTCACCGCAATCTTATACCTTCACCGGACCCGAAGTACGGGAGAGACGGGGGGTCCGAGACTGGGAAATACTGAGAGTAGCACTCGTTCTGACACGACTCGTTCAGTCTCTTTTTAGTCTTTGCTCTGGTGTCACATATGCCAACCGTAGTGAGTCGCAGAGTGTGAGACAAGGAACAAAGCAAGTAATTGTTGCCCTTCGTCGACAAGGGACACTGAGCAAAAGACAAGACGTGGCAAATCAAGTGTCGGATCCTCGTCTCTGGTGTGGGTAGTCTTTAGTCAAACGATTGTTTCTCCGTTTTTATTGTTTTCCGACCTGAAAGACGAAGAGTCTGTAGTGGATTAAGACTTCGACTTAGATGAACATTCCATTGTAAATTTGGTAGGGACCGGAGAAAGATCCGGTGTTATTAGCCCCCGTACACCGGTCCCGACTAAAAGGTTACTGTGATGCTTTATGACCCCCTTCGGGTCCACCGAATCACCATTTCTTAGGTGAACGTTACGTCCTCTACGTCCAAGTTAGGGACCCAGTCCTTCTAGGGGACCTCCTCCCGCACCGTTGGGAGACCAAAAGGTTACTGGGATGGTTTATAATGTTTGTTTCAAGAGTGACTAGTACCTCTGTCGGTGGTAAACGTTTTATGTATCAAAGCACAAAGTTACATCAATATGAAGTTAGTTTTGCTCCGAGCATGTGATTTGCCTTTTTAATATTCCCAGGATTCCACCATCTCCTCTATAGTCCGACTGTTATTATTGTTTCTGGACTAGAAATAAAACTTTCTTACTCTAAAACAAAAACTGAGCCTAAAAACATGAAAATTAAGTAAGATGGTTATCCTATCTGTCTCAATCTTGTTATGGTAACTAAGACTTTCCGTCACAGTTACAAGATATTTGGTCTTGGAGACCAAAAGATCTTGGCACTCAAGACGTTTTGAATACTCTGAGAACGTAACGTTGTCAGTAACCAAGAGGAACCAACCATTTAAGGTCGGTACCGGAGGTCCCCTCCTGTATAACAGAAACTGTCCTTCTCAGACTTCCTTGATTAAGAATCTCTTTGGTAGGGTCCAACTAAAACCCATATTAGGTTTCCTTTGTCTCTCTCACCCAATTTAAAATCTGTCGAAGTTCATTACTAAGAAATCCCAGACTGAGTGTCTATTGTTAGTCAAAGGGAGGACCAAATACTTGATTGGAGTCTAAGGATTCCTGACTCCATCTTTACTTGGATTCTACTTACAGGGTATATAACATCTTGATTGGATCGTAAACTTGGAACATTCTTTTTGATTCCGTTACCCAGGGACAGTTGATTGAGATTTTACGAGTTTTGAGGTGTCCTTTATTGGGTTCATGTATTTGGTAAGAATAGATATGTAATGAGGTGTAAGGTGTCTTGTATTATGGTGGTGTTACTTGAAACAGTACTCGATCCAATTAGCCAATTTAATCCTTATATTCATTATACACATGCACGTACGATTCAGCGGAGTCATCACAGTCTAAGGAACGCTGGGTTACCTGACGTCGAGCGGTCTGAGGAGACAGGTACCCTAAGACGTCCATTCTTATGGTCTCTTCCAACGGCACGGGAGGAGGTCCCCTAGAAGGGTTGGGTCCCTAGTTTGGACGCAGAAAGTACAGGGACGCAACCATCCGTCAAGAAATTGTGATCACGATGGACCCTTCGGGACATTCATTATATAAGATACTATTTAGAGGTACTGTCTCTCACCTACTAAAAAAAAAGGTAAGAGTGTGTAAACTTTTTTGATGAAGTCGACCAGTAAACAGTCTTCGTTTAGTTGTCTAGGTTACCGGGAAAAAACCCGTTTCGGTCCGTACTTGTGCATCACAACGATTCTCATCGTCCTTTACACTCGTCGGTGTTCGGTAGTGTTAGTTCTATTAGTGGTCGTCACCTTTCTGTCACTCACAAGTAGATTCCGGTACCTATCTGCACGGCATTATGGATGCAATTACTGACTCGACATTCCTATCATTTGTTGTCCCCAAGGTTGTGTCTGGACTGACATCTCGGAGTCCAGAAGGGTAGTAGGTGTGTTAACTTCCGTTGGATGTATATACGTGTCACCTCTATCCTGACGACAATGTGACGTGTTTAGAAACCTCAGACGATTTATCTACGTACTGTGATCTTAGTTGTCACGACGTCTGACGAGTGTTTACGGATGTACGTTAGGGGGTTGAACCGTTGATTTTATCGGGTATCCGTCGCACTAATGAGGAGACGTCTTCTGTGCAAGGTCAGTTGTGTTGACACCGTGCCAGTCTCCTGCTCTACCAACCTTACTGTTGATCTTGCACCGAGGTCCTAGATGAGATGTCATCGGACGGACTTCTTCCGACAGAAGTGTCGGCGTGGACAAATGTCCGGAGTTTTTTTCTTCTGTTGAACTTTCTTAAACATTTGTGTAAAGGTAGACCGGAGAAACTCACAGACGACGACTGAAGAAATGGATTTCCCCTCTGTCTACGTTCTCGATACTCAGTCTACTGTGACCTCTGTGACCGGGACCACGAGGTTGAGAACGATGAGACCAGGATTCTAGGGGTGTCTTAGAAGACTAGTAGAAGATTGGATGGACCCTCAGAAAGGAGGTTCCTCTGCACTTGGACGACTGGTTGATTATACTTACGTCCTAAGATGTACTGTTAAAATAAATAGCCATGTTTACCGCGTGACGTACCGTCCGTTTTACGACCCGTACAAATATACGTGATTAAGTGAATGGTTCCACTACATGGTTGTGACTTCTGTTATTATTATTAGTATTACTATTTAATGTAACGACTGTGAATCTTCTGAAAGGACCTCACTAGTTCGATATCTACCGTCCCGATCCATAACTTAAGTGTATCTTGAGATATCGAACTGTTCTTTACGGGCTACAGATCCTTATTAGACCTTTTCTTTCCCCATAACCATCTGAAGGATTTTTATATAAAACTTAAATACTCGTAACGAGATTCCTTTCTCAGGTCTTTAAAATCGTCTAAAAACCTTCCTAAGAAGACCTCTTCCTTTACAGTTGGGTGAGGTCATAAGAACGAACCTCTTAGGGTCCCTGTCCCCTCGGACCACCCGACGACAGATACCCCAGTGTGTCTCAGCCTGTACTGACTTCGCTGAATCATCGTCGTCTTTCCTAAGAATAGGGTATTTTGAGATTTTTGGTAGTCGACGAAACTTTTGTAATAAATTACCAGTGTCTCAGTCAGTGTCCCTTTATCAAATGTAGATAAAATTAACGGTTGTCTCATTAAAGTCCCGATTAATGTTACTATTACTTAGACCGGAAGACGAGTTTAGAGTAATATAAATCCCGGAAAAAGATAAGAATATTACACTATACTCATTCCCACCCGTCATAATTATTTATTTATACGTGACGATCTCATGTGGACAAGAAATGGACCACCGAAGGTCGAGGGATGTGTCGAGTCCCTTGTGGTGTGGTGTGGGTCCCGACCGGACCAGGTAGAATCCCAGTCTCGTTAGTCAGTGCACGTCTCTCCCGACTTCTACTTGAATTGTAGAAGTTAAAACTTGTGAACAAAGAAAAAAGTAATCTAGATGGTTTATCGTACTTTAAAAAAATCCCCTCCTACGTTTTCTATAAACCCCTAGTGAAAACGTTTTTTATTGGTAAGAAATATAGTGGACCATCTCTTTATCCGTTACTTTCTTTTCATCTGAGATAAAAGAGTAAAGAAAGGGAACGGGTTGTAAAATTCATCAATGAAATTTAAGTCTTTAGATTGGATTAAAATCGTTACATATTGATGTTTTATTTGATATTTCAGAGACCGTGGGTATTTATTTATACCTTCAACCACTATTTTGACTACAAATTAATATCTAGAAAGTTCCTACGATGTTTTTTTTACGGTGGGGTTCCACGAAACCAGATAATATAGAGTTTTTTTAACCTTTCTTTTTTCTACGAAACATTTCTTTTCAAGAAAAGGTAAACACTAATATAATAAAGTGTCAATTAATTTTTCTTACACAGAAAAAAAAAAAAAAAACAAGTGAGAAAGTTCCGGGTTAAAAATCGAAGGTATGGGTTCTGAGATCGTGTCTTATATTAAGATTCAACCTTCATATAATACCTTCGTAAACAATATTTATAAACGATTTTTATATTACTTATATCAAAAAGGAATTTGTTACTGCTGTCTACAATTGATCTGATGACGTCACTAGTAAAGTGTTAAATATGTATATGACTTAGTAATACGATATCTGGATTTTGATTATAATATACAGTCAATATAAAGTTTTTGTAAAAAATGTCACAAAACCGTAACGAGGTTGTTGGTTCGAGTACTAGTCCTCCAAATAGAGTTATTTCTCCTTCACTTTTTTTTTAATGTTTTCTATCTAAGTTCAAAAAGACTCTATACCCGCACCAACAAGTTGAATGGAGTCTACTTTCTTTTGCTTGTATTTTGAAATTTGAAGTGAAATTTGAGAAAGACTTGTTGTTTTTGTTGTTGTTTTCTAGGTCTGGAAAGACCTGACAGGAGGACTGTTTGCTGTCCTTCGTTTAGAAGAGGCAGTATTTTGCAGGAGGTGGTTTACGGAGGTGAAAAAGATTCCCTGATCCAAAGATCCTCCAAAGTCACGTACACATACACACACGGGGTTTGGGTCAGGGTGTCCGTCGGTGTGGTTAGACGAACGTCCTGGACTTTGTGTAGAATAATCCTAGGTAGAGTGTGGGGTCGAGGGGGAAGGAGGGGGTACGGACTTTATGTGAGAAGTGGTTTGGTTCGGACATTGTGGAAAAGTCTTAGAGGGTATTTTAAATGTGAAGGGGTACATGAAACAGGAAAGGGCTGATGTAGAGATAAAAGTTGTAAGAATTTTCTTTAGGTATGAAGTCCCATGTACGTCGAACGAAATATGTAAAAGGGAGGGACACCTTAGTCTTCGTATTAGTAGAGGCAGAGAAGAGAGAATTAGTAGAGGTTAAGGCTCATATCGTGTGTCAACCATAAGTCCTTTATACATGGATATCGTTTTATCATTACGACACAAAGAAAGTGTGAACTGAACTGACTTCGGGTTTGACATGAATGAGGACATGGATTTTGTGGGTACATTTGACTACCCGGTCGTCGCGTTACTGAGGTATATGTCACTGTACTTGAGCCAACCATGTCGACGACGTGGAGGTACCACGTACTGTTGGGGTGGACGCCCGACGTGAATTCTGTTCGGGTCTAGGACTAGTAGTCGTTGTGTTCTTGGATACCTAGCTACTAAATCTTATTCCGGTCGGAACGAAGACTTAGACTGTGTGCGTCTTTTATTACATATGACCCAAACCCCTCTGTTTGTTAAAAGAACATCGACTATGTTTGACACTCTCGGTCTTTCCTAAAAATTCTAAGAAAAAGTCCGGGTACGAGTGGAGTACATTGTCGACTCTTGACCGAGGTCTCTCAATCCATTAGACCATTTATTTCCAGTACCAATGACCGTTCCGACCCATGTCCTGGGTTTAAGGGAATAGAAGGTCAGGTTACCAGGAAGCTTTATGGTACGAGAGGACAGAAAGATCACTACAAACGGATTACGAAGGTACTTTTCTTCTACACTATGTATATATGTTACCTTATAATGAGTCGGTAATTTTTTCGTACTTTATTATGGTAAACGTCGTTATACCTACCGGGATCTCTAACGGTATGACTCACTTCATTCAATCTCTTCCTCTTTATAACATACTATTGGGAAAGATTGTTATTTTACTATGTTTACTTGAATGTTTTGTCTTTCTCTGAGTGTCTGAATCTCATGTTTGCATACCAACACCCCACCTCCCCCCTCCCTATCAATCCCTCAAATCCTAACTGTTTATGTACGACGAGATAAATTTTACCTATTGATTGTTCCTGGATGGTATATCGTGTACCTTGAGATTAGTTTCAATACCCCGTCGAACCTACCTTCCCCTCAAACCCCCTCTTACCTATGTACATATACATACCGACTCAGGGAAGAGACAAGTAGACTTTGATAATGTTGTATCAAGTATCCGATATGAGGTTATGTTTTATTTTTCAAATTTTTTTATTCGAAAGTAAAAGTTTTGTAAGTAATTTCACTACCTCTTTCCATTGTCGTCTACCAAAGAATCTCTATGTGTTCCTTTGATCGCGTAAGTCTCTGTTTTATAATTATGTGTGTGTGTGTGTGTGTGTAGGGAACGTTGTGTAAACGTTGAAGTCATTGTAACAAAGAAAGAACCGACGATTCTTCCGTCAAGTCAAGTCAAGTCAAGTCAGCGAGTCAGGACAGACTGAGAAACGCTGGGGTACTTAACGTCGTGCGGTCCGGAGGGACAGGTAGTGGTTGAGGGCCTCTAGTGAGTCTGAGTGCAGGTAGTCCAGTCACTACGGTAGGTCGGTAGAGTAGGAGACAGCGGGGGAAGAGGAGGACGGGGGTTAGGGAGGGTCGTAGTCTCAGAAAAGGTTACTCAGTTGAGAAGCGTACTTCACCGGTTTTATGACCTCAAAGTCGAAATCGTAGTAAGGGAGGTTTCTTTAGGGTCCCGACTAGAGGAAGTCTTACCTGACCAACCTAGAGGAACGTCAGGTTCCCTGAGAGTTCTCAGAAGAGGTTGTGGTGTCAAGTTTTCGTAGTTAAGAAGCCGCGAGTCGGAAGAAGTGTCAGGTTGAGAGTGTAGGTATGTACTGATGACTTTTTTGGTATCGGAACTGATCTACCTGGAATCAGCCGTTTCATTACTGAGACGAAAACTTATACGATAGATCCAACCAGTATTGAAAAGATGGATGTTTTGGTACATCAATTCACTCCACTCCAAGGAGGACTGAGACCTGTTCGGAGTTCGATGAAAATTGGTTAAAGGGATTTATAAATTCCTTCTATAATGATAAAAAATTGAGATTTTATTTTTCAAGTAGGCAAAAGCAAAAGGCCTTTCAGGGATGCACTCTTTACAGTAAGACTATTATGACCTATTTCTTAAAGAATCGTCCCCACTGATCTCCCGTCTCAATCTCTACCCTGTTAGTCATTCTTTGGTCAAACAACACCGTCTGGAAGTCGTTCGGGAGGAGGTCCTGAAGTTAAAGGATTATGATGGAAAGACACAACAGAGGAATAATTGGGAAAGGGTGAGTGTATACATGGTCTATGCGTGTCAGAAGGACTTTTCGATTACCGTCCCAGTGGACGAAAAGGTCGGAGTCGGACTGTAGACAGAGAGGGTTCTCGGGGAGGGAACAGGAGGAGGTGTCTTAAGGATGTCGTTAATACATTAGACTTACTGTATGAAGTCTCGAATTAATATATGAGGGTATAAGTAGATCCAAACGATACGTACGCTCTTTAAAGAAGGGTTGTGGTGTTCAAGGAACCTTAGTTCTTACTCTATGACCTCAAAAGAAAAGATTATTGGAGGGGTCAATTCTTGTGTTCCTAATTGTCTGTTTCTTCTTTTTTTTTTTTTTGTGAGACTTTTCACTAAGTACATAAGAAACGGGTAAATAGTAAAGGAGACCTGTCTCATTAGTTGAATCCCAGATAGTTGTTATGGACGGTCATCAATTTAAAACAGAATGTCAGTTATACAAGAATTAATCCAAGAGAGGACCTCAGAGAGTCTCTCCGTCTGACCGGAAACCAAGACAAAGTCTAGTAAGTTCCTCTTTTTTCTAGGATCTTTGTCCCTCTTGTAGGTTCGTTAAAAGTCATACTGAAACTTCAACTTACTTTGTAATTGTTGAACCCTGGGATAAGTATAAAGTGTCACTACGAATAAACTAGAAAGAATTACACTTAAAAAAACACCAGTCGTTGTTCAAAAAAGCCTTCCGATAGTAGTACGACTTGAGTCGCGGGACGCACCATTACTGGTGAATTTGCAAATAATTCCTGGAAGAAAAAAGAGGGATGACGTCGGATGACTTGTGAGTAATTTTCAGACAGGGGTCCCGGAAAGATGGAACTGTTGGTACACCTGTTAACACTTGTTTTAAATTCTCTACCATGTTGGTAGTGTAAAAAACTTTCAAGCCCAAGTCAGACTCTCTGTCTGGACGGAACAATACGTCAGTTCGGAGGGAGAAAGGGAAATCAAAACCGTTTCTAACAGTTGTGTCCGATCTAAAAGACTTAAGAATTTCATAGTTTTAGAACTCCGGTTTGTCTGAATATTTCCATCCTGAGTATGAGTCCCGTGAATCTTAACTCTTGAACAGAAGAATATTTCTTTGACTCCCGTTCATGAATAAAGTCTGTGTATGTGACTCAAATCTTAGTGTAAAAAATTATGCTATAGTAACATGTTATTGAGAATGGAAGTTCCCGAGGGTCTACCGCGATCACCATTTCTTGGACGGACTGTTGCGTCCTCTGTATTGTCTGCGTTCAGGTTAGGGACCAGTCCTTCTAGGGGACCTCCTCCCATACCGTTGGGTGAGGTCATCCGTCATAAGAACGGACCTCTTAGGGTGCCTGTCTTCTCGGACCCGTCCGATGACAGGTGTCCCCACGTTTCTCAGCCTGTACTGACTTCGTTGACTCGTGCGTGTGTGCGTGTCGGGAGTGGAAGAGAGTGGAGGGGTCAGAGACGTTGGATCAAAATTCACAAAGGAATCGAAAAAGGATAAAGAGAATTTTTATAGGACGAATGGTGACTACCTTACACACGGTCCTAACCTGACCGAGTAAGCTAGAAGTCCCTTTAAGTCCTTTACCCGGATCAATACTGTCGTTTCTCGTGTCGTTGGGTCTAATACTTCGGACGTGTGTCCCCGGGTCCCGGTTCACGGAGTCGTGTAAGAGGAGGTTGGTGTAGTGTGGACACAGGGTATGGACGGAAGTCTGAATTTACGTCTGTCGGAAGGACTTTGCGACATACGTCCAGTGGGGGTGCCCTTACACATCGAGTTGTAAATATATTCGGGTTCCTTCAAGACTGTGAATTTGTGAATAGATAAAGTCCGGAGATCATCGTAGTGGACGTATTCCTTTTCAACGACGGGACTATAAAAAATTCCTTCGGTTCCCTTCGACACTCACCCGTCGTCTGTGATTTGGACCCCCGACTTGATAGGGCACTAGTAGACTTAGACCAAGGTCGGAACTGATTAGGAAGGACTGAGAAAGTTTGTCCTGAAGAGTTAGAACGATCTTGTAAGGTGGTTCCGGTTGGACTCTGGTAGTCCGTTTGTAGAGACACGAAATTACGAAGGCAGACGACTTCACTGACCTTTATAATAAAATAGAATAATGGTCTTCGAAAGTCTCAGTAAAGTCACTCTTTCGACCTAGTGTAAAAAAAGGGGAGTCGATAAGAGTTAATAGGAAGTTTTCGTTCCATTTTTCTCACCAGGACCTTCGGACCGGTTCTCGGGTTGAATTTCTCTTTTCTTGTTTCACAGACACCCACACGTGCGTACACACACATGTTCATACACACACATATACATACATACAGGTACACACACATAAAATTCCTTTAAATAAGACGAAGGTAGAGTTAAGGTCTGTGTGAGTTCGAATTCTTCAATATTTTGTGTCTCTTTTTATCTCAAAACGACTTCTTCATCATATTTACCTTTATATAAACTTCAGTATAAAGTATATTAAATTTTCCATAATGTAAGTTTATATTTTTTAGACTTCCTAGATTTCTTGTGTTATTTTTCACTTAGAAAAATTTGTGGTCTACGAATTTCAAGAAGGGGTTTTGTTAGTCATAGAGATCGTATGAGAAGACATTCAAAAGACAAAATACCTCTTATCACACACAGGACTAAAATGTGTTTACCCCTTTATTACATATCCTAAATTCGACTGTCCGCTGTGATGTGCACTGTTAGTCCGTCTTGACCCTCCCGATCTCTTCTGTACCGGAGGACGCGGGTCCCGAGGTGCGTGTACGTTCTCACTACAGTCGTCGTCTTCGTGGTTGGATTCCTAAGTTGGATGCCGTCTACACCCCCGTGTCTATACCGAGACTTGAGAGGTAGGTCAGCCTTACACATGTCCTTCACTGGTTCGCGTCACACTCCGTCGACCCGCTTACCGGGGTGGTGGAGTCCTGTTCTTCCCTGTCCCACCGTCCTACACTGCCTCGGTGGTTTTGGTTGTGACGATCCCCGGGACGCGGTGGACGGACCCTTTGTGGATGTTGAGAGTGTTTCATTTTCACTCTACTGCTGATTGTTTACGAAACCCTCATATTAAGAGAAGACACACGAGCTATGTTTTATGTATAAATTTTTCGAATGTCTTGAGGGGAATGGTGGTGGGGTGGGTCTTTCACCGGAGGTCCTCTCAAAGGTCCAATAAATTATGTTAAAGACACCGGGTCTAGGTCCCGACCAAAGACACCTGTGACCCCGGTATCCAAGTGTTTCCGTGTTAGGAACTAAATTGCGAGACGTCTGTAGTAGAACTTTAAGGGTTATTTAAGACTTGTTCCCGAGGGCGTAAAAGTTAAACGTGACTCACGGTGTTTAATACCCGAAGGGTTCACCGCGGTTACCATTTCTTTGACGGACGGTGACGTCCTCTGTACTCTACGTCCAAGCTAGGGACCTAGTCCTTCTAGGGAACCGCCTCTCGTACCGTTGGGTGAGGTCATAAGATCGTACCTCTTAGGGGTTCCTGTCTCCTTAGACCACCCGATGTCAGGTTTCCCGGTGTTTCTCAGCCTGTTCTGACTCACTGAACCGTGCGTGTGTACGTGGTGTTTAATGTATCGATCAGGACGGACTTTGTAACGAACAGCATCCCGTCCACAAGTTATATAAACAGTTTATATGTGTACTTACTTGAAGGGACCACCAGGTCATCAATTCTGAGACACGAAGGTTCCGTCTCCTGTGCTCAAGTTAGGGACCAACCCCTTCAAGAAGTGGAGAACGTCACACCGGGGTCTTTCCCTTTTTTGATGTGTGTACTCACTTAATTACCTTGGACTTCATCCTGTACTCAGATGTCTAGTTTGGTGTCGGACGTCCGGTTGAGACCGAAAGGGTGGACGAAACCATTCATTTCGAAATAATTTTGTGTTGGTGTCGGTAAACGGAGAACAGGCACCGACGGAAGTGGGACGTTGTCTTCCCGACCCATTACCCCTGTCTCTGACATCCCGGGTCTTTCGGACTTTATAAATGTTAGACCGGGAAATGTCTTTTCTACAAAACCTGTAGATGGAATCTTGTGACAGAGTTTAAAGAGAAGGGTTTATTGACATTATCGTTTTTTTCCGTCCATCCACACACTCTGGACCTCCCAATCGGAATTCGTTGACTTTGTAGTTATGAGACCGGTGGACTACGTTTCTCGACTGAGTAGTAACCTTTTCTAGGACTAACACCCTTTCTGACTCCCCTCCTCCTCTTCCTCCTTCGTCTCTTACTTTAGGAATCTATTGTGGTAGATGAGTCGTCTGTACTCAGACTCGTTTGAGGCCCTCTATCACCTCCTGTCCCATCGGATCGTTCGACGTCAAGTACTTCAACATTCCTCAGGATGTACTGAATCACTGACTTGTGTTGTTTGATCAGTCTTTGTTCGATAAAGAATCCCAAAATAAAAATTTCAAATACACTTAAAACATAAAACCTGGGTTTATGTAACTACAAAATTACGTTTTTTTTTTTTAGAAAATTAGATGTTACTCGACCTACCCAACAAAAATAGAGGTCTTCAGAGGGGAACTGTTCCCACCAATATGTTTCCTGTCTACTTGGTGTCAAACGTCTGGTGTACACTGGAATCAAGGAGGAGGAATTATCCGGGTTGTATCTACGTTCTGAGGACCTCGTAGAGTGACCGGTGACTTGGAACGGTGTGTGGGTGTAAAGAATCGTCGGGTCTTCGGGACGATCTCTTCTATGTTGTTCCTGTATTTTGTGTCTTAGGGTGTGTGGACACAAGAGCTGACTTGTATTATATCCAGACACGAGGTAGTGTGACTTCCTGATTACTCACCAGTATATGAAAAAGGGGTCCGTCAAAGGTCTTTGGTAAATCTCTCTCGATAAAGTCTTGGGTCAAGAAGGACAACCCTTCAAAAGTCTGAAACCTGAAACACCCTCTAAAAAACTTCCGGTCGAAGGAGTATTACCAATCGGCGTAAAGTAAAGATTAGTTTTGTTAAAAGTCATGGGGGAAAGGTGACAATTTTAAGAATTCAATAGGGTACAATCGTTATTCAAGTAAAAGAGATCGATGAGTCTTACGACCGTTCTGTCGAGTCATGTGAAGTCTCTCCTAAAATCCCCACAGACGGAGACTAGAGACACACGTAAGAAATTGTAGTGTCCTAAACCCCTGAAGTGTAGTACCTTTCCCTTAAAGAGGACCCGTTTCTTAAGGTAGTCTCATTTTGATCTATGTGGTCTTTCCCTTTGACATTCTCTACGTTTCTATCTGAGGTCCTTTCTTCCTAGGAGTCACTTCGGAATCGAGTGACCCTTTTAGAGACGTATCATTGTTCTTTTATTTTAACTTCCTTACTAAATATCTCTACAGTTCCTTACAATTAGAAACTCCTGAGTTCTCCAAAGAAAAAAAAAAATTTAAAGGTACATCCTAGAATCAATGGGTTGGTCTATACCTTGGATAAAGGGGTCGTGACCCTCGTGTCCCAATATTGGTGACCTGGCGGTCCCATCAAAGGTGTCCTCCAAAGAAATGAACATAACCCCCAATAAAATAGGTAATACGGAAGTAGACATTATTTTATTAAGTACCTTGGACTTTCCTGGCTACAATTTTTGTCGATACATAAACGCCGTCTATGTGTTAATCGACTGGTAAAGGAAGGGTGACAAAATTTATTTTATGGTGTGTTTTTAACATTCGACAACTGTCATAAACAGTGTTTTGGTCAGTACCCTTAAGTCTTCCTTGTTAGGGTCACTCCCCATTTATGTTCAGAGTAACCACAACGACCCTCTGTGTACTCTTCCTGGATAACATCTACTTGGGAGAACCCTCTTGTCTTGTAGTGTCTCACAGATAAGGGGTCGGGAGATGGGTGTCATCCATGAACGGTCGTCAGTCTAGTGTGGAGTCTCCTCGCCCCAGTAATGACAATTCTCCGAAAGAGTGGGAGTTTGACCTTAAAAGAAATCTACATTTTTCGAAAAAAAAAAAGAAAAAAAAAAAAACATACCTGGATCGTCTTCGTCTTCTATAATTCTTCTCCACCGTTCTTATGTGTCTTCTTGATGTGTTTTTTCTAAAAGTATGGGTCTATTGGTGTCACCACACTAGTGAGTGGATCTCGGTCTGTAGGATCTTACACTTCAGTTCACCCGGAATCCTTCGTAGTGATGTTTCGATGACCTCCACTACCTTAAGGTCAATTCGATAATGTTTAGGATTTTCTACTACGACACTTTCACGACGTGAGTTATACGGTTGTTTAAACCTTTTGAGTCGTCACCGGTGTCCTGACCTTTTCCAATCAAAAGTGAGGTTAGGGTTTCTTTGCGTTACGGTTTCTTACGAGTTTGATGGTGTGTTAACGTGAGTAGATTGTACGACCGTTTCATTACGAGTTTTAAGAGGTTCGGTCCGAAGTTTTCATATACTTGGGACTTGAAGGTCCATAAGTTCGACCTAAATCTTTTCCGTCTCCTTGGTCTCTGGTTTGACGGTTGTAGGTAACCTAGTATCTTTTTCGTTCTCTTATAGTCTTTTTGTAGATGAAAACGAAATAACTGATGCGGTTTTGGAAACTGACACACCTAGTGTTGTATGACACCTTTTAAGAAGTTCTCTACCCTTTTGCTTTGGTGTACTAGACGGAGGACTCTTTAGACATACGTCCAGTTCTTCGTTGTCAATCTTGACCTGTACCTTGTTGTCTAACCAAGGTTTAGTTCTTTCCTCATGTAGTTCCGCCATATGACAGTGGGACGAATAAATTGAAGATACGTCTCATGTAGAACTCTTTACGGTCCGACCTCCTTCGTGTTCGACCTTAGTTCTAACGGCCAAAAGAACCCGAGGTTTTAGTGACGTCTACCACTGACGTCGGTACTTTAATCTTCTGCGAACGAGGAACTTTCTTTTCGATACTATTTAGATGACTCATATAATTTTTCGTCTGTAATGAAACGACTGTTTCCAGACAGATCAGTTTCGATATCAAAAAGGTCATCAGTACATGCCTACACTCTTAACCTGGTATTTCTTTCGACTCGTGACTTCTTAACTACGAAAACTTGACACCACAACCTCTTCTGAGAACTCTCAGGGAACCCGACGTTCCTCTAGGTTGGTCACGTAGGATTTCCTTTAGTCAGGAAATCACTTTAGTCACTTATAAGTGACCTTCCTGACTACCGGACTATGAGACCGGTGGACTACGTTTCTTGACTGAGGAACCTTTTCTGGGACTACGACCCTTTCTGATTTCCGTCCTCCTCTTCCCCTACGGTCTCCTACTCTACTAACCTACCGTAACGGTTGAGCTACCTTCACTCAAACTCGTTCGAGACCCTCAACCACTACCTGTCCGACTTCGGACCGCACGACGTCAGGTGTCCCAGTGTTTCTCATCCTATGCTGACTCGTTGACTTGGGTTGACTATCAACGAAATGTCACAGCATTTCGATACCGAAGGGAGTAGCCAGTCAACCATTTCTTAGGCGGACGCTGTGTCCTCTGGAACCAAGTTAAGGACCCAACCCTTCTAGGGGACCTCTTCCCTGTCCGATGGGTGAGGTCATAAAGACCCGAAGGGAATACCGAGTCGACCATTTCTTAGACGGACGTTACGTCCTCTGGACCCTAGTTAGGAACCCAACCCTTCTAGAGGACCTCTTCCCTTTCCGATCGGTGAGGTCATAAGACCGGACCTCTTAAGGTACCTTACATATACGGTACCCAGGTAAGTGTGTGTTTACTACATTAAAGTAAGGAAAATCACCGACTCTTTATAAGGTAACATATATAAATGGTGGTTGGTTTTGTTGTTATGTACGATCAATGTTAAATAAATTAGGACTCTGTTAGTTTTACTGTGTAGTCCACCCCTCCTCCTGAGTGTCGTCCCAAAGGTCCAAGTCTCAATCTATAGAGGTGGGAATAAGAACCGTTGAGGAAAAGTGACAAGGGTAAAGAGACATTATGTTACTCTAATACTACGTGTATCTTCAAACCTTAATGGGATAAATTCTTTTCCAATGCGACTAAGTTCGTACTTAAGACTATTTCCTTATTGAAATGTCAAGTCAAACCCTTCCAGAGAGAGAGTTCAGTTTACATTTTAGTGTATTTTTTTAGAAACTGAAAAAAAATTGTATTCAGATAAAATGAAATCTATTTATTGCATATAATACTCTTGACCTGAACGTTGTGGTCTTCCACAAATGACTACAAAGTTTTTCCCAGTGGTGAACTCTAAGAAAGTTACCCATTAAAGGGTTAAAACGAGTGTTACACTACAATTTTCAGTGGAGTTGAAAAGTCTTCGTACTAATGATGTACTTTGTCTCAAGTGTACGTAAAAATAATTCCCACAAGGGTTTCGGAGAACTCTTTAGACATACGTCCGGTCCTTCGTTGTCAATCTTGACCTGTACCTTGTTGTCTGACCAAGGTTTATCCTTTTCCTCATGCAGTTCCGACATATAACAGTGGGACGAATAAATTGAAGATACGTCTCATGTAGTACTCTTTGTGACCTGACCTTCTTTGTGTTCGACCTTAGTTCTAACGACCCTCTTTATAGTTAGTGGAGTCTATACGTCTACTGTGGTGGGAATACCGTCTTTCACTTCTCCTTGATTTTTCGGAGGACTACTTTCACTTTCTCCTCTCACTTTTTCAACCGAATTTCGAGTTGTAAGTCTTTTGATTCTAGTACCGTAGGCCAGGGTAGTGAGGTACCCTTTATCTACCCCTTTGTCACCTTTGTCACAGTCTGAAATAAAACCCCCCGAGGTTTTAGTGACGTCTACCACTGACGTCGGTACTTTAATTTTCTGCGAATGAGGAACCTTCTTTTCAATACTGGTTGGATCTATCATATAAGTTTTCGTCTCTGTAATGAAACGGCTGATTCCAGGCAGATCAATTCCATACCAAAAAGGTCATCAGTACATACCTACACTCTCAACCTGACACTTCTTCCGACTCGCGACTTCTTAATTAAGAAAACTTGACACCACAACCTCTTCTGAGAACTCTCAGGGAACCTGACGTTCTTCTAGGTTGGTCAGGTAAGACTTCCTCTAGTCGGGACCCTAAAGAAACCTTCCTGACTACGATTTCGACTTTGAGGTCATGAAACCGGTGGAGTACGCTTCTCAACTAAGTAACCTCTTCTGAAACTACGACCTCCCCAACCCCCGTCCTCCTCTTCCCCTGTTGGCTCCTACTCTACCGACCTACCGTAGTGACTGAGCTTCCTGCGTTGAGACTCACTTGAGGCCCTCAACCACTACCTGTCCCTCCGGACCACACGACGCTAAATACCCCAGTGTTTCTCAGTCTGTGCTGACTCACTGACTTGACTTGACTTGACCTTCGGAAAGTTTGAAGTGGGACATTTAGTAGTGACTATAGACGAACCACTGTCACCACCAGATTCAGTACAGCTTGAGAAAGACTGGGGTACCTGACATCGGGTGGTCCGAGGAGACAGGTTCCCTTTTGTTTATGTATTTCCTCGTTTCAAAATTTTAGGAGGAAGAAGGTAGTTGTGACCGTTGGTACGTTATCATTTAAGAGGGGTCAATTCACAAATTCACGTCACCAGAGTGTCGGTCACCCCTTAGAGACTTTTGTGTTGTTGGGATCGAAATAAAGGGTTCCATCTCTAAAGATTTTGTTTCCGTCCCACGTTTTCATGTTTCAACTACGTTTGTCTTGATGGGTCGATATTCGTGACGGGGATCTACGTTTCACATACTTTAAAGACGGGAACTTTAGATCTAGTGATCGGGTCACCTTGGTTCCTGGTAAAGGACACACATCCATGGTCGTCCTACGACACCCGTAGAAGATCAAAGGATCGTCGTTCTCAGTCCTTGCTTCGTCTTATTTTTGTTCCTCAGTGTTTCACTAGGAGTGATTTTTCGGATCTCTACGACCCGTTACCCCTCCCGGTGAATACGAAGAGACGGTGCACTGTCATTATTTTCTATCCTTCACTGTCAGTGACTCGTGAATGTTACCCGTTTCGACCAGATGGTCGAAAGTGAACGTAAGTACGTGTCTTGGACGGACCCTAAGAAAGGTGAGAATTTTTGAGTCGGGGTTTATTATTTTTATTCCATAATTAATTTACTTTGTTGTTTCGTTTTGTACATATATATAAAAATTTTGAAGTCGGGGTTTCTGAAAAACAAATACATTCAACATAACTACAAATGACATAACACTTAAATTCGTGTCTTTTTTAAATCTGTGAATAATGTGAAGTGAAGTCAGCGAGTCAGCACAGGCTGACAAACGTTGGGGTACTTAAATAATTATGTGAATTTTGATATTAGTTGGATAATGTGTAATTGTCTTCGAGAAATTACTTGTCATTGTTATAAAAGGTTTCCTTTTTTTACTCTTCTTACCGTAACAAAATGTAAAACCGTTTAAAGGAATTTCAGACCGAGTTATCTTCTGTCGACCTGACCGGAACACGAAAACGGAAGTGAGACGACGTGAGAGGGTCCAGTCCAATTGGAACTCTTTTGTAGTGCATATGAGTACATCCTTACTTGCACATTTCCCATTTATTATGGAAACACAATAATACTTTTCTCAAAACCGGAAGACCTGAAGATTTTTTGGAACCCCTGAGGATTCACATGGGTCTGGTTTGAAACTCTTGGTGACGAAATATTCAATCCTAGTTAATAATAGTGATGAAATATTTACTCGTTTGACCGTATCTCTCCAGTTCCGTACTAGGTTCCTGTACAACGACCCTGTCCGGTCTCGTCCATTTTAAGTTTCTCGTATTATGAAAGTAAACCAACGAACAACGTGCTTGATTGACTCTAGTACTTCCATCTTCTATCTGAACCAATAGTGTTCGTGAGGTTTTGTAGTTATAGAGGGTAACCCGTTCCAGACTACTCTTTGTTCCCTTTGACGTGTAAAAACTAGTTGAGTAGTAACTGTGGTCGTTCTTTTTTATTTTGAGGTGACGTTCACAACAAGTCTTGAACATGGTCGAAAGACCTACCTTCTAAAAACGTTGAGTGTTTGAGGTCCCGGAGTAAGGTAAGAAGTACTCCGTTTGCCACGTCACACGACGTGTATACAGTGACACAAGGAACTCTTTGGACTCGTTCGGTCCTCTCAACGAGGTAATAAATGTCCAAGGAAAAACGTGGTACGCCATAAATGTTCCTTGGGAGTTGTTTGTTGTTACCACGGAGGTCAGATACGTCGGTTTGGATCCTTGGTGGTAGACACTAGAAGACCTGGTCCTCGAGTCGTGAGGCGACGGGAGGAACAGGTAGTTGAAAACATTGGGAGCCCCGGAAGGACGAGGTGGACGTCGCTCATGAGTTCACGTCTCACACCCAGTGAAAACAAGGAGGAAACTAAACCCTTCACTTGAGTGGACCCCTTCACCTTGAGCCACGACAAGTCTTGCTCTCTCCGCGAACTTCGATAACGAAGGTAGTTGACGTGGGTCCTAGAGAGTTGACCTAGTGACGTCTGACCAGGGGGAGGTGAGCCAACCTTATTTTAGGTTTGGGGAATTGACACGAATACTCCTACAGAATAGACCATGGACTGTTGGACAGGGTGATCTTCGTTCCCGAGGAGGAGAGATCGGAAACGAGAGAGACGAGGGTGATGGACGTTACGGGGGGATCCTGAAGGTTGTCGAGTCTACAGTGGAGGAGACCCTCCGGAAGCGAAGAACGGTGAGAAAATATCGACGGAGAGGTAGGGACGTAGGCCGACATGAACTCTGAAGTCTCGTGAATGAGAGCCTTCAATAAAGCTAAAATGACCAGATAATGAGTAGAGGGAGGAAGGTGTAGGAGGAGGATCTTCTATTCGGCGGTTGTCGGTCCCGAGGTGGCCCAGGGGTGCTGCAGAGGCGGCGGACCGTGGCGCGGACCGTGTCTGATTCGCGAGTCGTTTTTGCCAGCTTACTTACTTCGTCGCCCCGGGCACCGGCGCTCCCTGGGCTCGACCCCAGGGACCACAGGGCCCGGCCCCAGCCCTACCGCCCTACCCCCTGGCGCCCCGCGCTGGCCCGACGAGGGGATGGCCGGCGCGCGGGCCGGGTCGCGCCGTCCACGAACCCCTCCCGCGGGCGTGTGTGGGCGTCCCCAGGCGCGGCGGCGGGTCGAGAGGGCGTGAGTGGTACCACCGGCCCGGCGGCGGCAGGGGCCGGCCGCTCCCTGCTCGCGCCCCCTGCGCTCCCGCTCTGCGCTCGCGACCTCGGCCGCGCCGACTGTCCACTCCGCGGGCGTAGTCTGGTACCGACGAAGGGTGTTACGAGAGCTTCGCTTTCAAACGTCTGAGGCGGGGCGCGGCGACGGGACGGAGGGAGGGCGAGGAGGGCGAGGAGGGCGAGGGAGGGATGGCGTGAAGGAGGGGGGTCGGGGGCGTGGAGGGAGGAAGGGGGAGGACGAGCGGGAGGAGGGCGAGAAGGGGAAAGGAGTAGAGAAGAGTGGGAGTAAAGAGGAGGGGAGAGGAGGCAAAGGGCTGAGGGAAGAAAGACGAGGGAGGAGGACGGGGCGGGGCGGGGCTACCGGGGCGGGGGCTACCGGGGCGGGGCGGAGTCGACCGAGGCGGGGCGGGGCGCTGCGCGCCCGCCGGGATCCACGCTTATGTGGACGAGCGCCTGGAGGCGTAGGCCGGACTAGACGCCACGCGCCTCGTGGTTCTCGAGGCGCCCAAGGCGTGACTCCTCGGGACGCACCTCTCGCGCTTTCCTCGACGAAAGGACTAAGTGGGCGCGGCACTTACACTAAAGTAAGTAAGGCGTTTGCAACTAATCTGGACCGACTCTCTAAAGGGGTCTGTGAACGCCGTCCTTCACAGTGACTAACAGAAGAGGACTTGGTTCATTCCCTCCCTCGTAAACCATCTCGGCCTTGGTCTTCGCTAGAGAACGGCGGCTCAACAAAACAAAAAAAAAAGAAGTATACACACACACACACACATATATGTTAGGTTCTTGTATCCAGTAAAATTCGTCTGGGCTAAAATTCTTGAGAGAGGATTCTGAGACCGGACCTGAAAGATTAGAAAGAAGAAGAGGGGAACCAAAAAGAATTCGGACCTCAAAGGTGGACCCTGCAATCTTCAGAGGTTTGGGATTCAACATGCATCACAAAAACTCACGTAAAAGTACAAGAAAACCAACTCAGACAACCAAAATGGTATATGGATTTCTCTAGACACTGGGACCTTTCCAATTCTTGGAAACGGACTCACCAAAGACTTTTAGTTTTGACCACTTTTAGGAGTCTAGACGGAACATGCCACACTCGGTCGGGTCCACTGGACCTCTATATTTGAGGTATATGGGGTACGCGAACGAGGAACCTTCTTTTCGATACTGTTTGGATCTGTAGTACAATTTTTCGTCTCTGTAACAAAACGGTTGTTTTCAGGGTGTTAGTTTGGATACTAAAAAGGTCGTCAGGTTATCCCTATACTCTCAACCTGGAATTTCTTCCGACTCGTGACTTCTTGACTACGAAAGTGTGGCCCCACGACCTCTTCTGAGAACTCTTAGAGAACCTGTCGTTCCTCTAGTTTGTCAGATGGGATTTCCTTTAGTTGAGACTTATAAGTACTTCTTGAGTACGGCTTCGACTTCGAGGTTATGAAATCGGTAGACTACACTTCTCGGTTCAGTAACCTTTTCTCCTCCCCGTTGTCTCCTACTCTACCAACCTACCGCAGTGGCAGAATCACCTGTACTCAAACTCTTTTGAGGTCCTCCATCATTCCTGTCCCTTCGACCCACACGACGTCAGGTACCCAACGTCTCAGCCTGCACCGAATCGTTGACTTTTTGTCGTTCGGTGTAATTAGTCTCGGGATGTGTTCGTCGGACCCCCTAGGTCGACCCTTGGTCGTTCTATGGAAGAAGCCTTCGAACATTAGAGAAAACCGAGTTGTTTATTATTTGTTCATTTATTTAGTAATGTTTCATTCCTTATGATTCATCCACTCTTGTACTGGCTCTTCTACTCATTTCCAACGACCTGTCCTTGTCCCCTTCGATGTCAATAAATCGACCCCGTGGACCCTTCCGAAGGGGGTCCCTCTACTGTACTCTACACCTCCACTCTACAGTCACGTGACTTCTTTTCTTTCTTTCCAAAAGTTTCTTTTGGAGACACCGGTCTCAATTCACTCTCCTTCAGTTTTCCACTCGTTCTCCGTCACCCAGAAAAGATGGAATTCCGTTGAGCAAATGCTTTTGGAGGTTCTATTAACACCAAAGTTTGGATCTTTAAGAGTTGTTCGAGTGACGGAGGAACAGGACTGCCGAAGGTGGGGACCACACCACCGTAGACGGGTCTCATGAGATCTTCTCCTAATAAATCCTTTATTAATTTGGGGTCCGATACCCTACTCAAACGGAGGACTGTCTCCTAGACGTTAAATGACATTTAAATCTTCTCGACAAAAGATTCGTTTAAGATGGGGGTTCCAAGTAAAAGAAGGATAGAACCCGTAAAACCCGAAGTCAGATTTGAAACACGGAGGACGAACGATAGACTGAAGTCCCGAATGGGGACGGGGTAAGTGGAACGGGTAAGACGTTTCGAAGACGAAATTCCTATAACAACGGTAACCTTTCTCTACCCTTACGATTTCCACTCCGAATTTCGATTTCTTTAGAACTACGAGAACAGTACTGTTAATTCATTTTCTCTTTTCGTCTTCTTTTAAGGGAGTGATACACCGGGTCTGATGCTTTTCAAACCAAACTCTTATTCCCGTAGGAAACAGAAGGGTCTACTGGAACGACTCTCCCTGTCTCCTACGAGAGGACCCGAAAACGAGTGATTACAAGAAGGGAGGTCTAAGGGTGTAGTGTGGGATTTAGTGAGAACCACGACCTATGAAATGAATTCACCAGAATAGACCGGGAGTTTGTCGGAGGTTTTCTTCCTCAAGAAACGGGCGACATGTCTGCTCTCGGACTTAGAGTCTCCGTAACTCTGGTTTCGTTCGTGTCTGTTGATTAATCTCCGTCTTTACTCGGACCTTAGTTCTGTGACTCCAAGGTCAACTAAGGGCGACTTCGGAGTGTGGACCATCTTAGTGTGTCCTGTGTGTGACCCCTTATTTCTTACAAATAAGTCTTGTGGGTACCCAGTATCACCTTATCGTACGTAAAAACTCAGAACTGAAGGGATCGGGTAGAAACGAGGGAAAACTGGAAGTGTCGTCCAGATGATAATTCTTCCGGTTGGGGTCCCTCATGGGTCTCCGGGACATTTAGTTCTACGAGATGACCCCTCTACCAGGACTTTCACGGAAACTAAGATTTAGACGATAGTATTCGTCTTCGGTCTTTCGTACCATGCACTGTGTACTAAGTCTAGTCCAGCAGACACTCGACTAAGCACATTAAGACACGTGTTTCGGGACCATAATCCAGTTGAGCTAAACACTCAAAGTGAAGAGTCTACTGAGATATTGACGTGTAATTGTCTTTCTTGTCTCTTATGTTTTCGGTGGTGTCTTCCCCTTCCCCCACCGCAATGTTTAGTCCCTGTACTATTATTTCATTTTGTAACTATCAGGTATTTGGTCTTATGACTGACAGACCTTTAACTCTTTTAAGTTCGGTGTTCAAAGTGTTATATCTTCCTTGTTTCTTCTTCGGTCGAAGTTTCGGTCGGATACGTTAAGGAGGTACCGTCGTACGTAAACTGATTTCGGGGTGACAAGAAGTAACACAAGGATAATCACAGAATTCGTTAGCTGTAGGGGTCATTAGGGGAGACTTAACAGATCCTTAAGTGGAACAGTACCCCTTTGACCACGACTCCGGAATACAAAAGTCTTTTGCAGAAAAGAAAAGTTTTGACCTGTCAAAATAAGGTTTATTTTCTTGGAATAGGTTACATAGAGATTTCTTATAAAAGTTTTGCAAAAGCCAATTTTTTATTATATTCAAGGGACATCCAAACCTTTTATATCCTCTCACAATAAAATTTCGGAGTAAGGATTAGAATGGTAGTTCTTTATTTGTGACAACCTTGAAGGGGCCACTAAGTCACTAATTCCTATGCGGACGATTACGCCCTCTGTACCCAAGCTAGGGACCAGGTCCTTCTAGGGTGGACGTCGTCCCGTTGATTCGGACGTACGGTGTTGATGACTTCAGACGTGTGGGATCTCGAGCACGAGAGGTTGTTCTTTTCGGTGACGTTACTCTTTAAGCGTTGATCTCTTATCGGTGACGAGTGACGTTGATCTCTTTCGGGAACTCGTTGTTGCTTCTGGGTCGTGTCGGTTTACATTTTACGTAATTAATTAATTAAAAAAATTTTTTTCTTTATTGGTGCCAATATCAACCACATAAAAGAAAATCTAAACATAAAATGTCCGTATCTCCTGTTCTCGTTTTAAATCAAAAATTTTGTTTTTGCCCTTAGGATGGTATACATGACAAAATATAAGATGACTAACAAAAGAACAAACCCCGAAAAAACCCCCCACTCCCATTGTCAATGACTGGTTTATAATTAACTCGTAGACGAAACACGGTTCTTGACACAACCGGGAACCCGTATCTTGTCACTCCGTCCCCCTTCCTATACTTACCAGGGAGAGTTCTACTCATACGTCACGATGTCCCTTCTGTTAAAAAAATTTATTGTACGTAATCATGTATTAATAGTTTTTCTTTTTCACGATACGTTTGTACAGTCTTTAGGACTGTCTGTAAATGAAAGAAGGGGTCCTAGGTAAGACGGACGACGGACTTTAGGGTCAAACCCAAACCTCTTGGTTGTATGTGTATTAAGAAGCGAAGTCCTCATCGTGTACCGGACTGTCGTAGGACCGTCTAGTTTCACAACAAGGGGTCGTCTCTGTCACCAACCAGGACTTTGTCCATATACGAACCTCAATTCATTGGGTTCGGTAGCTCTGACTAAAGACCCCATAATTAATCTTAGGAGAACCTCTTCATATAGGTGAGAAGGGTGATCCAAACTTCAATTTCCTCCTTCGACCTCGGCAACGTCGGTAGAATCGTGGTACTTCTTACGTGTAGAGAAACTTCGGGAGTGGTTTCTTTACCCCCGGTTCTCAGTTCTTCTATTTGTCCAGGGGTACTGTGAAAAACTCAGGATCTAGTTCGGACTTAAAACGTCAATGGACTTGGTCAAACCAACAGTGCCAAACCGACCCATTCAACCAAGTCCCGTATTTACCCAGTCCATTCCAAAGAGACTCCTTCCCTCCGTATTCTACTCCGGACTCCGGACCTCGTCCTCGGTCGCACTCCTTTCTCGACTTCCCCTCTTTGTCACCCGTGTCTCCGGACCCCGGCTACCTCGAAGTCTCGTGACCTGTCCTTCGAACTCATGTGCGTCCCGGAACCTCCTCCCGAGTTTCTACGTTGTATACTCTAGGTCTTCACTCTTCGGTAACTGTCGAACGTTCATCTCTTCCCGGTTTTGACACCAAATTTCTACAAGTGATTGTGGGCTAAACGACACCAAACCTGTCGACTTACGTGCCGTCTGCTCTCCTAAGTCTCTGAATTCACCAAAAATGTTACAAAGTTCACTCTCTACTATGTGCGAAGTTGGTCCTTCGAACCATTATGTAAAAATACATTATAATAAAACACTCTTAGAGAGTTATAGTTAAAGATCAATAAGTGTGTGTACGTGTCCCTTAAGAGACGACCAGATCGCTAATCCTGAGACGGAAAGACGACGTCCCTCGCACCCAACCTAGGGACCAGACCCTTGAATCTAGGATGTACGGTGTTCTGTCCCGGTTTTTTTTTTTTTTTTTAATTACTTTTTATGTATTATGAATTATCCGGTAAGAACTCGATAAGTACAAGATCAGGAAATATTCTTTGGGTAGTACTTTAAGATCTTTAGATTCAGGAATATTGATTTATGACTCTAACAAAGGTGAAGAATACAATACTTATAATGTTACCTTTGGAACATGTATTAAAAAAAGAAGTTCAAAGACCAATGTAGTCCTATTTAAGTATTTTAAGTTTGATAACAAGCTTTCTTATTTGGAAAACTTCGGAGACAGATATATAGGTAGTTCTTTCTCACAGGGTCAAATATGACTAGATGTAAGGATGGTCATTTTTTGTTGGGTCCATTGAGAACTTAATTCTTATTTAAAGTCTTGAAAGGACCACCAGGTCACCAATTCTTAGGTGGACAGTTACACAGCTTGTATCAGGACCAGGTTCTTCTAGGGTACACGACTTCCCGGTGATTGGGCAACACGGTGTTGATAACTTCGAGATGAGATCTCGGGGACGAGACGTTATTCTCTTCGGTGACGTTACTTTTCGAGAGCGTGTAGTGTTGATGTCTCATCGGGGGTAAGAGACGTTGATCTCTTTCGGATGAACGTCGTTGGTTCTAGGGTTCGTCAGATTTTATTTATTTATCTATTTATTTTATTTTCAAGTCAAATTTGTTCCAACCCCGAAGGGTCCACTACGATCACCATTTCTTGAGTGGACGGTTACGTCCTCTCAATTCTCTGTGTCAAAGTTAGGGACTCAGTCCTTCTAGGGGACTTCCCTTACCGTTGGGTGAGGTCATAAGAACGGACCTCTTAGGGTACCTGCCTCCTCGAACCGTCCGATGTCAGGTACCCTAGTGTTTGTCAGTCTGTGATGACTCGTTTGTCGTAATTGAATGGGTTCAGTCACAGACCTGGAGAGAGTAGAAGTGCGAGTGAAGGTTCAAATCGACTCTACAGCGCACTCAATTCTATCACAAAGTTTCGGTGATCACACCAAAACGTGGTTGAAAACTTCCCGTGATTGTAGTCAGTTCCCGAAGGGACCATCGAGTCGACCATTTCTTAGACAGACGTTACGTCCTCTGGACCTAAGCTAGGGAACCAACCGTTCTAGAGGACCTCCTCCCGTACCGTTGGGTGAGGTCGTAAGAACGGACCTCTTATGGGTGCTGTCTCCTCGGACCGTTCGATGTCAGGTACCCCAACGTTTCTCAGTCTGTGTTGATTCGTGTCGTGTCGTGTTACAGTCAGTTTATTAAAGACAAAGTCAAAATCTGTTCTTAGATAACTACAAAAATATCGTCTCCGTTCCTCCCCCACGTCACCTTTTCCGATCGTCGTACACCGACTTTGTTTCGACAGGAACTTTCTGTATTTGAATTTTTCCATAAACCGACGTTCCGTATTCCTGTACGACGGTCTTCCTCAACAAGTTTGATCTACGGATTAGTTCATCCTGGCATTCACAGGAAAAACTCTAGACTTCTCTTTGATCATTGAACCGGTTCTTTAAGTCACACACTTACACTAAATTAAATGACTGTACGTACACTTAATTGTGTGTACACGTATGTGTGTGTATGTGTGTGTGTGTGTATAAGGTTACTTTTGTTTTAAAGGTGTTCGTCAAGGAAGTCCATTACAGAAAATAACAAATGAATCTTTCGTCATGTGTTTGAAAGTTCAACAAAGGTAGAGACATATTCACACAAAGGTTGTACAAAA
Source organism: Capra ibex (assembly GCA_006410555.1). Lineage (NCBI taxonomy): Eukaryota > Metazoa > Chordata > Mammalia > Artiodactyla > Bovidae > Capra > Capra ibex. The sequence continues at coordinate 21,055,375 of SJYO01016970.1, read as the reverse complement.
AGTACGTCACTCCTAAATACTTTCTCCCACATTTGAGGTCTCGGTCGCGACACCACTCCAACCCTGTCTAGGAACTCCTTCTACCCTTTCGGTCGTTCAGTCTGCGACATCCAAGTGATGTTCAAGAACCACCTCTATGAAACTCATCCGACGAGGGAGAAGTTCCCTACAGGACCTGACGGTTCGGGATAACCAGGGAGGTATTTAATTAATGTAGATAAAAGAGATCTCTGGTGTATACCCGAAACTTTCGTATCGATGCACGTCTAGTGATTCTCACCCGACGAGATTGTAGGGTGGAACTGTATGACTTCCTAAGCACGTCTGTAACGTTTAGGGACTCTTACACTTTAGTAATTTCTTACTCCGTTTATAGGGACACCAATGGACGTAGAGACGGAATCTCCAAATTACCATGAATTGGTTTACTCTATAATTATATATAACTAATTATACTAAATTTACAAAGAAATAGTGTGACATTGAAGGTCTAACAGAAATCTTTTCTTTTTTCCATGTTTCATACGTAAACACACACACACACACACTAATTCGTTTTACGAAGGACTACCATAACTTAAGGATTTTCATTAGAAACCTCAGACACTTATTACTGAATGATTACAGTAGTTTCTTCTAAACAGTCCTTTACTTATTCCAATAAGAAAAAAAGACTAGTATTACCATTAAACCAATTTCCGATTGATTTCATTTTTATTTACCTTACCCTCCTCATCAAGGACCCAAAGAGTAGAACAATTAGACCAGTTTATGTTCTATGAAGTTGATTTCATCCGACTACCAATAGTGACGAAGTGACTTCCTCTTTTCTTTTATCTTACACCTATGTTGAACTGTAACCGATCGTCAATGTTAATGGTAATTTTCACGTCTTACATAGTCCCATTACCTACGGTTGATTCGAGTTCTCGGAAACTTTGTCAAGGAACTCTCGACCGGAAACTAGGAGGTCAGTACAGGTCTCTGAACGGAACCAAAGTTTCGCAACCGTAATAAGGACTGTCGTCGTGACGTGAAGAGAGACTCAGTACGGTGGTAAAAGAGGAATGAATAAGGGTGGGACGAAACCTTAAGACTTATGAGTTTGTTAACAGTACGAGGTCCTTCGAGAACACCGGTGAGTGCTATAGGTCACCACTACGACTACTCAACGGATTCCGTATCTATACTACAAACCCCGGTCTGAACATTGACCCCTCCTCCCCGGAAGGGACTTCGAATGACGGTGTCACCACAGTAGTGACGGTTCACTTTCACAATCAGTGAGTCAGTACAGGCTTAGAAACGTTGGGGTACCTAATATCGAGTGGTCCGAGGAGACAGGTACCTTAAGAGGTCCGTTCTTATAACCTAAACCAACGGTAAGGGAAGTCTCCTAGAAGGTCTGGGTCCCTAACTTTGGTCCAGAGGACGTAACGTCCACCTAAGAAATGGTAGACTGGATTGTCCCTTCGAGTAGTAGTAACGGTCAGAGGACACTTTGTATGACCTGAGGTACCAACTATAAATTTAAAGTATAGTTGGTCTCTTAGGAATCAGGACTACAAGGACTATTCGTTGTTGGAAACCAAAACATCCTAAATCAAATTGAGGGGTCCATTAGGACACCAGTACACATCCTACTCATACGGATGTCTCAGTAATCTAGGTACATATACAACCCGTTCCCTAACTTGGAGTTTCGGTTACTAAAGTTTTAGGTTCCGTCCCTCACCCTTCTCACTACTTCTCAGTCTTAGTGCATCAGGAGTTCACTCATCCCTGTTCCTTTCTCACCTCTCAATTGCAGCGGGTTCCTTTACACGATCCTAACAGAATGTCTCCTCCTCAAAGACGTTAGTCTACGGGATTCACGTCCAGACCAGAGAGAAGACTGGGTGGTCCACTTAAACCCGTTCTACGATTTGGAGTAACGTTAAGATAAAGGAGTAGAGGTTTTACCTCTATTAGTAACAGTACGGAGGATTTCCCTAAGTATCCCTTAATCCTAAGGGACCACCGAGTCTACCATTTCTTAGATAGACGTTACCTCCTCTGGACCCAAGTTAGGGACCCAACCCTTATAGGGGACCTCGTTTCCCTTACGTATGGGTGAGGTCATAAGAACGGATCTCTTAAGGTACTTGTCTCCTCGGACTGTCCGATACCAGGTAACTCAGTGTTTTTTAGCCTGTGCTTACTCACTAAAAGTGAAAGTGATTTCTGTGACCGATATCTGGTACCCCACCGTTTCTCGACCTGTGTTGACTCACTGACTCGTATCCTAATTTTCAGGTGTGAGTTATTAATGTCAACGACGATGATCATCATCATTTAAATTAATCACAATTGAAATAGAAAAAATTTTAAATAAATAAATAAAAAGCAAAGACCGACCCGACTCAGAAACAACGACGGACCCAAAGAGTAACGTCACAGAAGAGAGCAAGACCTCGTGCCCAAGATCTTACGTCCGACGTCATCGACAACGAGTGCCCGAATTAACAGGGTCCCGCACATCTTAGGAGGATCTGGTCCCTTAGTTTGAGTACAGGGGACGTGAACGTCCGTCTGAGAGTTGGTGACACGCACGTACGAGTTAGTGAAATCAACACAAGTTGAGAAACACTGGGGTACCTGGTATCGGGTGGTCCGAGGAGACAGGTACTCTAAAAGGACCGTTCTTATGACCTCGTCCAACGGTGCGGGAGGAGGTCCCCTAGAAGGGTTGGATCCCTCGTTTAGGTTCGGAGGAAGGGACGTAGAGGACGTAACGTCCGCTAAGAAATAACGACTCGTTACCCCTTCGGGGAGTTGGTCACATGGTGGTCCCTTCAGGTCGTAATTGAAATAAATTTTCGACAGAATAAAGGAGCAACTAGTTTTGTGGAAAAGGTTTCAGACTACACGGAAGAATTTTCGTACAAAGTGTCCTTTTTTTTTAAAAAAAATTCGTATAAAGTTTCGATACCCCTCTCGACTCACCCCACCGTACCATCGAGGCACAGAGGTCGGTCGAACAGGGGTCGTGACGTTCGGTGTAAACTGAAAGTGTGTTTTGAGTTCGTTATTCGTCTCATTGTTAGACGTGTGTGTTCGTCCTGAACCCACTAGTGTACCAGAGGTCTCACGAGTCCTAGTCACTACAATTACACATCCCCTCTACCAGTGAATTCCTTTACAGTCGAGTGACAGAACGTAAGTCCTTGAACACTCTCTTATGAAAGTGAGGAAACAACTTTCTCTAGTCCAAGAGACGGAAGATTAAAGACAGGAATATTACAATACGGTAGTTTTATGAATTAACATACGACCGAAAAAAATTATTATTATTAATTGTGAATGATTGACGAATGACACTAAAGTCACCTTCCGAAATTTACATAACGGAATAGATTATGTCAATAGGTAACTATACCCAATATACAAATATTGACGTAAAAATAACTTCATATTAACTAAATGTTACAACACAATCAAAGACCACATGTCGTTTCACTAAGTAACACACACACACACACACACACACACACACACACACATAAGAAAAAGTAAAAACCGTCACGGAGTGTCGAACACCCTATAACAAGGGACTGGTCCCTAACTTGGGTCCGAAAGTCGTCATTTTCGTGTCTCAGGATTGGTGACCTGGTGGTCCCTTAAATGCAAAGAGTATAAGAAAAGGTAATACCGAACAATGTCCTATAACTTGCATCAAGAGACACGATATATCATCCTGGAACAACAAGTTGATAAAATATATATGACCACACATAGACAAGTAATGTTTAAGGATCCAATAGGGAGGTGACGAAAGAGTATCACACAAAAGATACAAGCACTCAGATAAAGGTAAAACGTTTATTCAAGTAAACATAGTGTAAAATCTAAGGTGCATTTTCACTATAGTACACTATAAACAGAAACAGACTGAATGAAGTGAATCATACTATTAGAGATTCAGGTAGGTACAACGACGTTTACCGTAATAAATCAAGAAAAAATACCGACACATCATAAGGTAACAAATACATATGTTGTAGAAGAAATAGGTAAGTAGACAACTAATTGTCAATCCAACGAAGGTACAGAACCGATAACATTTATCACGAAGTTATTTGTGACCCCATGTACATAGAAAAACTTATTCTCAAAGGAGATCTATATACGGGTCTTTACCCTAAAGTCCTAACATGTAAATCTAAAACAAAATGTATCACCGACGTGGTTAAATGTGGGGGTGGTTGTTATATCCTTCCAAGGAAAAAGAGGTATGGAAGAGGTTGTAAATAATAAACATGCAAAAATCACAATTGGCAAGACTTACTACACTCCACTATGGAGTAACATCAAAAATAAATATAAAGAGATTATCAATCGTTTCAACTCGCAGAAAAGCGGACGGATAACCGGTCGACATACAGAAGAAACCTCTTTACAGATAAGTTCAGAAAACGAGTAAAGAATTAACCCTACAAAAACAACAACGACGACGAGAACAACTAAACACACTTGACAGACATGTAAAACCTTTAATCCGGGAACAGGCAGGGAACCGAAAAAAGATAATACCCAGTCATGAGATTTTTATCACAATCATCCACGATCTATTACCGACAATTAAAACAGGAATTATGTTTGTATGACGGGAAAACTAGATCCTAAAATTCTGAACCCACTTCGTTTGTTGATCGGCCTTAAGTAAGTCACCACTCCAAAAGATGCGTCCGAGTCAGGGAAGAAATAGACAAAAGAATTTGGTGTACGAAAAGGCGAAACCGATGAGTAAAGGGGAGACCAGTGTGAATAAAGCAAAACAAAGGTGGGACCAGTGTGTTAAACTTTTCATGACTCTAACGAGGTCTATAACACAAACAACAATAGAGAGGAAACATGTACTCCTTTGACTCCGAGTCTTACTACTTTTTAACAATTGTAGTGGAGTCACCATTTCACGTCTATCTAGGTGCGAAGTCTAAACTCATTGACACCGAAGGTTCAGGTCGTAGAAAGGTGATTCCACTAGAAAGTCGGGGGTCGTGGTCACAAAATAGGTCTGAACTCGGAAGGAAATCAGAACAGGGGAAGTAAGGGTTGAGGTTTGGAAGGTGACACAATCTCCTGTTAAGACACAAAACAAAACGGTGCGGTGTACCATGCACCCTAGAATCAAGGGGTTGGTCCCCAGCTTGGACGTGGGAAACACAACTTTTGAGTCTCAGAATTGGCGACCTGGTAACCCCTTCGGCAGTTGGTGTTAAGACTTCTCCGGAGGGTCAGGATGTGTGTAACAAGTATGGGAAGAAGTCGGACTCCATACGTCGGCGGTGGAATCTGTATCCAGTCTCAGGGTTCCTACCCGTCCCACTTGAGTTTGGGTGTTCTTTCCAGGACGTCACCCTTCGACACTCTTGAGACCGGGGCGAGTGATCTCGGTGACTTGAGGTTTAAAACCACCGTGTCTTCACTCCTCTCGGGTACGATTAAGGGGGGACGGATCTCTTTGCGTCTGAGTCCTAGAGACAAGGTCCCGAATCTCACTCCCGAGTCTAAGATCTGTCCGAAACTAAAGTCAGGACCAGAGTGGTACGTGATCGAGACGGTGGAACCTGACTAATGGATCGAAGAGACACGGAGCCAAAGGAGTAGACATTTACCTCTATATTGTAGTTGTATGTCAAGTCAAAACGACACTGGTACTTCGTGTTATTAGTATAGACTTTTTTATAGATCACACCACGGACCATGCATCAACCACGACAAAGTTAGTGATTCAGTACAGGCTGAGAGTCCCTGGGGTACTTGAAACCGTGTGGTCCAAGTGGACAGGTACCTTAAAAGGTCCGTTCTTATGGTCAACAACAAGTCAGTGATTTAACACTGAGAAACGCTGGGGTGTTTGATGTCGTGTGGTCCGAAGGGACAGGAAGTGAGACAGGGCCTTTAACGAGTTTAAGTACAGGTAAGTCAGTCACTACAATAGATTGGTAGAGTGGGAGACAACGGGAGAAGAGGAGGACGGGAGAAAGGGTCTTAGTCCCAGAAAAGGGCTCTCAACCGAGCAGTGTAGTCCACCGGTTTCATAACCACGAAGTCGAAATCGTCGTCAGAAAGGTTACTTATAAGTCCCAACTAAAGGAAATCCTGACTGACGAAGGGACCACCAAGTCTGCCATCTCTTATGACCTCACCCTAACGGTAAAGGAGGAGGTCCCCTAGAAGGACAGGGTCCCTGACTTGGGTTCAGAGGACACAGAAGACGTAACCGCCCATTAAGAAATGGTGACTCGGTGGACCCTTCGGGGACCATGTATTAAGTCAAGTCAAGTCAAGTCAGTGAGTCAGCACAGACTGAGAAACGTTGGGGTCCCTGGCGTCGTACGGTCCGGAGGGACAGGTAGTGGTTGACGACCTCAGATGGGTTTGGGTACAAGTAACTCAGTCACTACGGTAGGTTGGTAGAGTAGGAGACAGCAGGGGAAGAGGAGGACGGGAGTTAGAAAGGGTCGTAGTCCCACGAAGTTTTTTTAATTGACAAAACCCCTGAAGGGACCCGAAGGGACCACCGAGTCTACTATTTTTTAGGAGGACGTTACGAACTCTGGACTCAAGGTAGGGATCCAACCCTTTTAGAGGACCTCCACCCGTACCGTTAGGACCTCTTAGGAGTACCTGTCTCCTCGGGTCGTCCGATGTTCAGGTACCCCAGTGTTTCTCAGCCTGTACTGACTCGTAGGTTACCGATTATGAAGTACGACGGTTACGTCCGTCTCGTCCAAACTAGGAACAAGTTCTTCGATTCTAGGGTGTCCGACACGTCACGTCGGTTATTTAATTTTTTATTATTATTATTGTCAAGAATAACTATCATTTTAAACACTAAAAAAAGAATCCGTTTTGGTTTCTAGAGTGAGTTTGAAAGACAGGGGGTTCTGGTCATCTCTTAAACCTCAAGACTCAAACGGGAGACAGGACCGTAGGTGTGTGTTTCCGTTAATAAAAAGTCAAGTGAAGACAGACCTTACGGGGGATTATCCTTCGAGAGGGGTTCTCGTGAGGTTTCCGTTCCGTCTTCGATGGGGAGTGAAAGATTGTATTTACTAATCTCTGGAGTGTCGAACACTTTTGGGGTCTCAGTGAAGGAATAAGTGTTCGTGGTGTAGTTGTGCGGTCGTAAGGAAAGAAACGATTCGGGTTAAAGTGATAAGACATAAAACAGGGATGATACACGGTCCGTGACTCAAACCAAGTATTCGGGGTAACCTACTACGTCGTAGGGTCACATAGTATTAGATCACCTCTTACCTTTCATTGGTCATATGGTCGTTTTTGTGACAGTGACCTTTAACACTATTCAAGATACTACCTATTTTAGTCTCTGTTGTCACATTACCCCTTAGATGAATCTTCCCCTTATTTCCCTCTCTGAGAGACTACTTCTCTGTAAATTGGACTCCCGACTTTCCCCTGGACGGTCCATTTCCTCTTCCCTCTCTTGTCCACGCACGAACCTCCCTGACTTCCTTCCGTCTACCTCGACCTCGTGTGGTACCTCGTCTCGTAAACACTCCGTCCTCTAGGCGGTCCAAGGTGAAAATGTTGACCGGAGGACAAACGTAGAGTACCCTGTGACTCTGGACTCGAAGTCCGACTTATAAATGTTGATCAGAGGACAAACGAAAAGGACTCTCCCCTCTATCCTCCCGAGGTCCATTCCATAAATAGTAGTCGGAGGACAAACGTAGAGTTTTACCTTTACTGTTGTCTTTGTCCCATCTGTCAGAAACAGAGAACATTTGTGGAATTCTATTGTCAGTTCCGTTCTTGTTTCTCCCCATTTTGGGACAAACTCATTTCCTAATTCCCTAACGGTGAGAGGGAAGGGGGTGAAGAACCCCGTTCCCTCTGTGATGTGTACGATCTTTCCGAGAAACCCCAGCTTTCAGTCTTATTACGGTCCGAACGAGGAGGGTCTTCGGAAGGACAGTTCTAGGTAGAACCGACTCCTCACTCACGAGACGAGTCCTCTTCTAGAATTCTGTTTAATCTGTCTCCCCCTGTTTTGTTCTACTAACCGGATTTCCTTCTGTTTCTGGGTTCTTTAACAGGGGTATATGACATCGGTACTTTAATTTTCTACGAACGAAGAACCTTCCTTTCAATACTGTTTGGATCCGTCGTATAATTTTTCGTCTTTGAAACGGTTGTTTCCAGGTACATCGATACTAAAAGGTCATTAGTACATGCCCACACTCTCAACCTTTTATTTCTTCCGACTCACGGTTTCCTAACTACGAAAATTTGACACCACAACCTCTTTTGAGAACTCTCAGGGAACCTGACGTTCCTCTAGTTTGGTCAGGTAAGATTTTCTTTAGTTGAGACTCATAAGTAACCTCCCTGACAACGACTTTAACTTCGAGATTATGAAACTGGTGGACTACGTTTCTCGACTGAGTAACCTTTTATTGGACTATGACTCTTTCTGACTTCCGTTTTTCTCTTCCCCAACGTTTCCTACTCTACCAATCTATCGGAGTGGTTGAGTTACCTGTACGTAAACTCGCTTGAGGCCGTCTATTACCTCCTGTCTCCTCGGACCACTCAAAGTTAGGAACCCCAACGTGTCTCAGGCTGTGCTAAATCGTTGTCTTGTTGTATTTTCTAAATTTGAAGGGTTTCCGCACTGAGAGAGAGACTCAAGCGGACACCCAGAAACACGAACATGAAATGGTTATATGAAGAAGGAGAAGAGGAATGGAAGACGGAGGAGCGGACTTAAGAGAGAACTGTTCCGTCCGTACCTGATCCCTAGGTCCGGGATCGACGACCGGAGACTCCAGATTACCAAATCCTAAGGACCAGACCTTTGATTCTAGTACGAGGGACGATGACGAGTGACTGTAAACGACGACGCACACAGGTTTTAGTAAACCTCTGATAGAACCAGGGTTCACTCCGTCCGTAATTCCTGAGATCATCTCGATCTTAAAATAAAAAATTTTTTGGAATGAAGAAAATGGAAAGATTTGTTTTACCCGGAATCCTTCGTGACGATAGTTATTTCGATCACCTCTGTTACCTTAAGGTCGTCTCGATATATATTAGGATTTTCTACTGGGATAGTTTCACGATGTGAGTTATCCACTCGTTTAAACCTTTTGGGTCGTCACCGGTGTCCTGACCTTTGTCAGTCAGGAGTGGAGTTAAGCGTTCTTCCCGTCATAAATTTCTTACAGGTTTGGTGGCCTGTTAGCGTAAGTAGAGGGTACGAGGGTTCCAGTACGAGTTTTGAGACATAAGATCCGATGTCGTGATACACTTGGTTCTTGAAGGTCTTTAGGTTAGATCCAAACCTTTTGTGTTTCCTTGGTCTCTAGTTTAACGGTTGTGCGACCTAGTATCTCTTTTGTTCCCTTAAGGTCTTTTCGTAGATGGAGATAAAGTAACTGATACGATTTCGGAAACTGACACACAACACGACACGAATCAGTGAGTCAGCACAGGTTGAGAAACACTGGGGTACCTGACATCGGACGGTCCGAGGAGACAGGTACCATTAAGGGGTCCGTTCTTATGATCTCACCCAACAGAACGGAAGGAGGTCCCCTAGAAGGGTTGGGTCCCTAGCTTGGGTCCAGAAGGTGTAACGTCCGTCTAAGAAATAGTAGACTCGGTGGTCCTTTCGGGTTCTTATGACCTCACCCATCGGATAGGGAAGACGTCCCCTCGAAGGGTAGGGTCCTTATTTGGCCATAGAGGACGTAACGTCCGTCTAAGAAATGGTCGACTCAATGGTCTCTTTGGGATTTGTATAGATCTTTGTGAGTAAACCTCTTTCTACAAAAGTATGTCCAACCCACTTTTACGTCGGTAGGCTGTCTTGGCACGGTATTTGTTGTGGCTGCTCATGTCTGAAGGTCCGAGCTTAGGAAGGGTTGGGGCATCAAGGGCTAACGGAGAAAGACCAGGTCCTGGGACCAGTGTGAGACACAATTTGCCCGTGGTGACCCATGTAGAAGACAAACGACAATCACACTCCCTTTCCTCGGACCTAGACGACCATCGGGTAGACGTGGAGTAGGTCCTTACCCCGTGGCCCCACTACCCGTATCTCAGACCGACATACCACATGGGGTGCTTCGCCCCTCCGTCCATGACGGGGACTGCCCCGTGCTAGACCGAACGACCGTCAACTCGTACTGCAAGTACTCGTACAAACACCACGGGAACCCGTTCGTTGTCAACCAGACCCTGGATCAGTCACCACGGACCCGGTTCTCGACCTGACACACCTAGTATTGTTTGACACCTTTTGAGAATTTCTCTACCCCTATTGTCTGATACAATGGACAGAGGACTCGTTGGACATACGCCCAGTTCTTTGATATTAGTCTTGGAACATACCTTGTTGACTGACCAAGTCTTGACTCTTTCCTCATGTTGTTCCGACAAATGACTGTGGGACAAATAAATTAAATATACGTCTCGTGTAGTACTCTTTACGACCCGACTTACTCAATGTTCGACCTTAGTTCTAATGGTCCTCTTCATAGTTGTTGGAGTCTATGCGACTACTATGGTGAGATTACCGTCTTACGTTTGTCCTTAATTTCTTGGATAACTATTTCCACTTCCTCCTCTCACTTTTTACGGTCGAATTTTGATTTACAATTTTTTCGATTCTAGTACCCGTAAGTTAGGGTAGTGAAGTACCGAAAGATAACTTTCCCTTTTACACTTCGTCACTGTCCAAGGGAGAAGAACCCGAGATTTTAGTGAAGTCTACCACTAACGTCGGCCTTCCTTTCGATACTGTTTGGACCCGTTACACAATTTTTCGTTTCTCTAGTGAAACGACTGGTTCACGCATATCAAATCCCATACCAGAAAGGTCAGTGTACACCAACTCTGTCGACCTGATATTTCTTCCGTCTTACGGTTTCTTAACTATGAAATCTCGACACCACGACCTCTTCTGAGAACTCTCAGGGGGTCTGTCGTTCCTCTACTTTTGTCAGCTAGAATTGTCTTTAGCTGGGACTTATGAGTAACCTTCCTGACTATGACTTCGACTTTGAGGTTATGAAACCGGTGGACTACATCTCTCAGTCGAGTAACCTTTTCTGGGACTACGACCCTTTCTAACTTCCGTCTTCCTCTTCTCCCGTTGTCTCCTACTCTACCAACCTACCGTAGTAGTCACGTTACCTGTACTTGAACTCGTTTGAGACCCTCTACCACCCCGTGTCCCTCCGGTCCGTACGACGTCAGGTACCCCAACGTTTCTTAGTCTGTACCGAACCGTTGACTTGTTGTTGTTCTCTGTTTACCTCTCTGAAGAGGGGCGTCAGGTCACTAATTCTGAGGCACGAAGGTTACGTCCCCTGTCCCAAGCTAAAGACCAGCCACTTGATTCTGGGATGGACGGCGTCTCCCGTTGGTTTTTAAAAATTTTTAAATTTTGTTTTACCGTGGGTTTAGAGTAATCAAGGTTACTGATTGTTCAAGTACTTATCTTACAAACAGGGGATGAGGACAGAGGGGAGAGACTTAGGAAAATATCTAACACAGTGGACAGAGTCGGGAACCGTCACCTCAATAAACGAATAGACTCGGGGGGTATTCGTTGTGTCCTTTAGTGAAAAGAACCTTATCCCTCAAAAGGTGTAAATGGTAGTGAGGGTATACATTAGTGACTTGTAAACGGGTGTATCAAGAGAACGTAATTTGATGTGAAGACCCGTTTTTCTCCTCATACGTATAATCGAGTCTCGAACAAATGAGGAACCTTCCTTTCAATACTGGTTGGATCTATCGTATAATTTTTCGTCTCTGTAATGAAACGGTTGTTTCCAGGTAGATCAGTTCCGATACCAAAAAGGTCACCAGTACACACCTACACTCTCAACCTGACACTTCTTTCGACTCGTGACTTCTTAACTGTGAAAACTTGACACCACAACCTCTTCTGAGAACTCTCAGGGAACCCGACGTTCCTCTAGGTTGATCTGGTAGGATTTCGTCTAGTCAGGACCCACAAGTAACCTTCCTGACTACGACTTCGACTTTGAGGTTATGAAACCGGTAGAGTACACTTCTCAACTGAGTAACCTTTTCTGAGACTACGACCCTCCCTAACCCCCGTCCTCTTCTTCCCCTGCTGTCTCCTACTCTACCGACATACCGTAGTGGTTGAGTTACCTGCACTCAAACCCACTTGAGACCCTCAACCACTACCTGTCCCTCCGGACCACACGACGATAAGTACCCCAGCGTTTCTCAGCCTGTGCTGACTCGTTAAATTGACTTGACTTGACTAAAAACCATTTTACTTCGAGAGTCTCCTTATTTATTAGAAAAGACAGAGACGACCTAAATTTCTGATCTAAGATTGTCAGAATGCTCTCAATCCACAATCGTATCGAAAGTTTCTGGTTTTCTCACTCGACTAAAGTCGGTTTTATACCGTCCTCTCTGGGGCACACAAGTCAAACTCATTATCGATGACCGTACTTGGACCAAAAGGGGACTAATCTTTGTCTTTCTTATTTAGTCCTCGAACCTTACTTGTGTTAAAGTGATGATATATACTGTCCACTGACTACCCCCGGATGACAGATCGGGTCCGTTGAGATGGATTATAAGACACTATTGGATATACTCTTTTCTCAGGTAAATAAATAATTATTTTTATTCACTGTAAAGTGTAAATTTTTTTCTTTTAATATCCTCAATTCACATTTTTACAGGAAATACGTGGTCTCGGTAAGAATTCTTCAAATAAAAAAAAGACATTAATCAACGGTGTAAAGGTTTATGTTGAATTATTTGTTCTTTCAGTCGAGTCTAAGTCACAGTGATTCTTTATCCTTCAATCGGAATTTTTACGTAAGGTCATATGTAATCCACGTCTGTTCATGACAAACTCAGGTGAATGTATTCAATGGACGTACGTACGGACGGTTCAACGAAGTCAACATAGACTGTGAAACGCTGGGATACCTGATATCGGGTGGTCCGAGGAGACAGGTACCCTAAGAGATCCGTTCTTATGACCTACCTGACTGTACGGAAGAAGGTCCCCTTGAAGGGTTGGGTCCCTAGTTTGGACACAGAGAATGTAGAGGACGTGACCGTACGCAAGATTCAACAAAGTCAGTACAGGTTGAGAAACACTGGGAGACCTGACACCGGACAGTCCGATGAGATAGATACCCTAAGAGGTCCGTTCTTATGACCTCACCTAACGGTACAAGAGGAGGTCCCCTAAAAGGGTTGAGTCCCTAACTTCGGCGTGGAGAATGTAGGACATAACCGTCCGTCTAAGAAATGATGGTCTCGGTGGACCCTTCGGGTATCTGCCATGGATCTTATCAGTTTAAGTATCTCAGTCTTTCTTGTAATCATCTACGGTTCCCGACCCCTACCCCACCCTTCGTTCCTCAGTCACAAATTACTCCTGTCTTAAAGTCAAGTCTTTCACTTTTCAAGTCCTCTATCTACTACCACTCTCAAAGTATTGTTACACTTACATGAAGCACGGTGACTTTACATACCATTTATACCGATTTTATCATACATAATATAATACACTGAAAATGTTATTTTTTGTAATTATTTTATTTACCTAGACGTCCCCTTTTTTTTCTTCAGCCCAGTCATTACTCGACAGAAAGTCGGAACTACTCTGCACAACAATGGTAACCATTTGTATCATGTAAACCAGGTATATGATAGGTCGCCGGTAAAGTTGAGATTTGAAAGTCCTCGGACACTACTACTGACCTCTAGACCCAAGATCAGAACGGAAACGGAATCCACCAATTCAGTGACTCGAAGTGGGCCAGAGTCCCAGTTCTTCCTCGATCCGCTAACCTAAGCCACGAGAACATCCGAGAAGAAACGACACAAGTTGAGTATTGAAAGTTTTGAAGGTGGGTTTAAGGGTCCGGACTTTCTCAGGGGTGACGTTGCACAGGTTTATATACCGTGAGGGGCTCGAACCGACAGTCACAAACCCTTGTGACACCAGGGACAAGGGTTTTTTCTTCTGGACTCATGTCTTCCGGTCAGCCCTCGGTCCCTTCTTTCTGAGTCTGTACTTTGGTACCCTTCGTGCAACCTGAGAAGTTTGTGGCAGAGTAGTCCGTCCCGACCCTTGACCCACCTCCTGGACGAACTGTGAGAGAGAGGGACCTATTCCTGGGGCTCTGAGGTGGACGACCTGTGCTCCCCGGAGACTCACAAAACGTCAGGAGACTCTATGCAATAATAAGAAGCTTAAAGATTAGAAGACCGGGTCCGACCACGTAGTCTTTTCAAGTTCAAATAATCCGTAACTTACACCGTCCGTTTTAAAACGTATAAAATTGAGTAAAGTGGAAGTGATGTTCTCGGAGACGTCCGTTAATGACAGGGGTGGTGTACCCATTTCTTGAGAATTCGGCCTCCAATTTATTGGTCAAACTCTGGTGTGTCGAGGATTCGCTTGGAGTTCAGGTCCGTCAGTCGAGGTGTTGGGTACCAGAACCAGTGGGGGGTTATGAGACTTGGGGGTGTCGAGACGTCTCACCGACGTCTCGACGTAATTACTTATGTACAACTCACTTAGTTACAACTCACTTACAAACTTACTTAGTTTTACGTTGAGTGAAGTTCTAAGTTCTAGGGTGACTCGTCACAAGGATCTAAGGTCTAAGAGGGTCGGGGAAGGGAAGGAAAGACCGGAGATACCCGAAGAACCGGTCGTCCAGTTAAGGCCGGGTACATTTCACAAAAGGGAAGTACTGATGTCTTTTGAGCACCGATGGAAACCTCTCCACCGGAGTGGGTATTAAGGGTCAGAACGAGTGAGTCTAAATACAAATAAAAAGAAATTGACTATTGTTCATGGGGACCCGGACCCGATTCCTTGTGGACGTACGGGACGGGTAATATCCGTAAAACAATTTCGTGGGCCACAAGAAAAATCCGACACTTGGTCCTTAAGTCCTACGGTAGTCCGGTGTGTGGAATTGAGAGGTGAGATTTCACTCGGAACGGAGTCTCTTACACAGAGTGTATGGGGAGATAGGGGGTAGTCGGAGGGATTTCGTCCAAGTTAGAGGTGAAATTGAGGTAGTGAAGATCACTTCCCTTTCTCCTCTCTCTTTGATTATAGATCATGCTTACGATCCGATCGATAAAGTTTTTGAAATGCGAAAATGTATATGTTATAATAACATGACTAAGATGTCCATTACTTTCGTTACTTACCGGTCCTACAAACGTATTGAACGGTCCCAATTGGATCGGTCACTTGTCGTCACGACCTTAAGTTAGGGTCTATTCAGACCGTGGTTTCAGGTACGAGAAAGATGGGGTACGATAGAAACTTCCACGAATAATCGTGAAGGGGACCCGAAGGAGATCCTACGGTCTTAGTTACAAACCCATCCTTTTGTTTTGTTTTGTCATAAATTCCTGGTAAAGAAATAAACGTTTTATCCTTATTTTTATCAAGGATGGTGTTTCCCAAGAATTTTCCCAATTTACTTTTTTGGGTTTACTTCTTAAATCGTGGTTCTAATTTTTTCTTATTCGAGGTAATGGGAAGGAGAAGGTAATAAAAGGAGGAGATTGAGGAGACCTATTGTCCACTTGTTTTTGACCTGGAGTGTGTTCTCTTCTTCATTACGGTCCGGTAAACCTTCTATTTCCTCGTCACACCACCATTTTTTTTTTTCTTTTCTTTTTTTTCATCCACCACATTTGTACATTGAAATATAGGTCTGTCCTAAAGTTTACTTATGTTAAATTTTAGTACACGACCCTGAAAGGACCACCGTGTCACCAACTCTTAGACGGAAGGTTACGTCCCCTGTACCCAAACTAGGGACCAGAGTTCTGCCATTTCACAGACGGACATAACGTCCTCTGGACCAAAGCTAGGGACCCTACCCTTCTAGGGGACCTCTTCCTTTACCACTGAGTGAGGTCATGAGAACGGACCTTTTAAGGTACCTAACTCCTCGGACCATCCGATGTCAGGTAACCCAGTGTTTCTCAGCCTGTACTGACTCACTGAAGTGAAAGAAAGTGAAAGAAAGAACCTTGATTCTAGGGAGTACGACGACCTGTTGATTCGGGGACTTGGAGTTGCTTCTGAGTCGTGTTGATTTCTTTATTTTATTTATTAGCGTTCGATCATTTATACAAAAGTCATCTCTTTAATCAATTCAAGACTAAGCTTAAAAAAAAAAACCGGTGTGGTGAGTCTAAAACACTAGAATCAAGGAACTGGTCCCTCGCTTGGGTCCCGGTAACGATCCTTTTATGACTCAGGAGTAGAGACCTGGTGGTCCTTTTGAGTTTAAAAATTTCTTGACGGTCTTTAAGTTGTCTCTTTTAGTGTGTACGTTATTATTGTTGTTTTTTCGTTGTTTATTGTTTATTTCGTTGTTTATTGTTTTGTGTCTCAAGACTCTACAATACGCAACAGTCTTAACCCGGTCGGGGTGTCGGACCACCCGATGTCAGGTACTCCAACGTTTCTTAGTCTGTGTTGACTCACTGATTACAAGAGTATGACTTTCCAGAAGGTTCCACCGCGTCACCATTTCTTAGAGGAACGGTTACGTACTCAATGTTCTCTACACCCAAACTAGGGACCCGACCCTTCTAGGGGACCTTATCTTTGGGTGATGTCATAAGAACGGACCTTCTAAGGTACCTGTCTCCTTGATCGCCCAATGTCAAGAAACCCAACGTTTCTTAACCTGTGCTGACTCATGTGTGTGGGTGTGTGTAGGTACGATTTTGTATTCGTGACCTTAGTTTTTGTTTTACGTTAAGTTAGGATACGGATGAAATGGAAAAAAAAAAAAAATAAAATCGTATCGACCAACGAGTCAGTAATTCAACACTACCTGACAAACTCTGGGGTACCTGACGTCATGATGTCCGAAGGGACAAAAGTGATAAAGGACCTCAAACGAGTTTGAGCATAGGTAACTCGGCCACTACGGTAAGTTTGTAGAGTAGGAGACAACAGGGGAAGAGGAGAACGGGAGTCAGAAAGGGTCGTAGTCCCTGAAAAGGTCACTCAGTCGAAAAGCGTAATCCACCGGTTTCAGTCGAAGTCGTAGTCAGGAAGGTTACTTGTGGGTCTTGAGGAAATCCTATCTGACCAACCTAGAGGAACATCAAGTTCCCTGAGAGTTCTCAGAAGAGGTTGTGGTGTCAAGTTTTCGTAGTTAAGAAGCCGCGAGTCGAAAGAAATATCAGGTTGAAAGTGTAGGTATGTACTGGTGACCCTTTTGGTATCGGAACTGATCTACCTGGAAACAACTGTTTCATTAGAGAGACGAAAAATTATACGACAGATCTAACCAGTATTGAAAGAAAGTTTCCTCATTCGTAGAAAACTAAAGTACCGACGTTAGTGGTAGACGGTCAAGGTAGTGAAGTACCGTTTAACTACCCCTTTGTTACCTTTGTCACTGTCTGAAATAAAAGAACCCGAAGTTTTAGTGACATCTACCACTGACGTCGGTACTTTAATTTTCTGCGAACGAGGAACCTTCTTTTGGATACTGGTTGGATCTGTCGTATAAATTTTCGTCTCTGTTATAAAACGGTTGTTTCCATCAGATCGGTTTCGATACCAAAAAGGTCACCAGTACATACCTACACTCTCAACTTGGTATTTCTTTTGACTCGTGACTTCTTACGTACGAAAACTTAACACCACACCCTCTTCCGAGAATTCTCAGAGAACCTGTCGTTCCTCTAGGTTGGTCAGGTAGGATTTCCTTTAGTCAGGACTTATAAATGACCCTCCTAACTACGAATTCGACTTTGAGGTTATGAAACCGGTGGACTACGCTTCTCGACTGAGTAACCTTTTCTGAGACTACGACACGTTCTAACTTCTGTCTTCCCCTACCGTCTCCTACTCTACCAACCTACCGTAGTGGATAAACTACCTGCACTCAAACTCGTTCGAGGTCCTCAACCACTGCCTGTCCTTTCGGGCTGTACGACGTCAGGTACCTCAGGGTTTGACAACCTGTACTGACTCACTGACTTGACTTGACTACGTACAAAATTTTTAGGAATCATACGTCATCGAAGACGTGTTGAAGGATGAGTCAAAAGAGAAAAAAGGGTCTCTTACTGAATTAATTTCAACATATAGATCTATATCTGGATATAAAAGTAGGACATCCCGAGAAAACATTGGTTAGATTCATCAGGAAACGATTGGTAGAAGTATAGGATAAGTCACAAGGATATAGTTATGGTTGATTCCTCAGTAGAGGTCAATTACCTTCGAAGGGACCTTCTACCTGAAAAGGAAGAACAATTTGAGACACATAGTGAGTTTCTGGGATATTAAAATTAATTCTAGGTCTATCTAATAGTTATCAGGGACCTGTTGGTTTTGAAGTCGATTACTAAAGAGAGTAAGACAGTAGCACACTATATTTTAGGTAACGATATAAGGATCACAAAAGAATTTTGTTACAGTCTTTGATTTATACACTTCTTCTATAAACTTATTCACTTATTTATTTATTTGTGTACTTAGTTATAAATGGGAGAAACTTTTTGCCCAAGAAGTTACGAGATGAAAAATTAAACTGAAACAACTTTCGTGGTCAACCGAGGTTCATTATTGGGTTATAAGAAAGTAAAGTGGTCTCCATATATCTTATTATATAACCTGTAAAAAAAGGTAACTTAATTGGGACTTGAGACACTAGGACCCTTTTTAAAATTTTCCCTTGTTTCGAAATTCTGAATGAGTTTTATGTGTGTGAAGGAAAATACAGTAAAACCTATGAACTAAGATCTGTGACTCGTGTTTGTGACTTTATTTAAGATATTACCATAGAATAAAAGACTCTACATTTACGGGGAGACTTAGGACGGTACTGAATCAAAACTCCGAATCCGTTATCCACCTTTATAAGTTGTGAGACGTAAAGTAATCTTCGAAAGTGACTTAAGTAATCCTGTGTCTATTTATCAAATGTAGCCCTCTAATTTCTTGTTAATTTTATTAATATCCTCATGTCTTTGTTGAATCTTTGATCACTCTTAAGAGGATTTACACATTAACGTAAAAGTTGTGTTAATCCACGAATTAACACAAGTTAGAAATTAATTATGTAAAATTGTGTATTTGGGAATCTAACCCCCCCACCCGCCCCTTGACAGAAACAGATGACGGAAAACCGTTAGACTTTTTATATACCTCAAAAGAGAGATGGGAAATGGGTTGTCCAACGAGTTCAAAACTTACCACTTGGATCTCATACAGTATGTCTCGCTTCATTCAGTCTTTCTCTTTTTGTTTGTAGTATATAATTGTGTAATAACAAAATCCCCTTCAGGTGACTGACTTTGACGGGTGGGACCGGTCCGTGGTATCATTGATAAACGTACTCAACAAAATGCTGTCCTCTAGGACTATTCCTTATGCCTTGATTATTCGGTGGTGGTTGGCCATCTCAAGTTCTTTCCAGTTTTTCACTGTGGTGCACAGGTTGGCGGAGGGTCTTAGGAGGAGAGACCGTCGGTAGAACCGACTTGTTCCGCACGTGGTGGTCCTTCCTGAGACTCAGTCTTACTAACCGATTTCTGTTGACCCTTTGATTAGGGTAATGGTATTTTGGGCTCTGACTCTCGGTACAATGTCTCGTCGAGAGGACCCAAGGGAATGGGATGACGAGAGGCAGGACCATGGGAAAGGGTTATTTTAGAGAACGAAACAGTCGTGTACAGAGGAACCTTTTAAGTAAAGGCTCACAATCTGTTCTCGGGTGCAAGCCCGGGACCTTCCCCAGACGGAAGGACGTCGTATGCACAGCTGACTTTTCCTACGTGTTGTACTCTTAACGTGCAATTCAGAATAGACCCCGTTTTACCCTTGACGTCGGACCCTCTACCGACTCTCTGACGAGATTTCTCTATCACCCCCTTCTAGTTATATACACTAAAACTACTTCCCTCTCAAGTACTTTAGTTCGTGAATAGAATAAGCTGATCAGTGTCCTTCGACTACAGTAGTGCTTCCCTAAGTCACAAAAAGATCTATACTCCTTTACGTTTCTAACCCTAGTACTTTAATCAAGGCCTTTTACAGATAGATTTCTGGACAAAGAGGTCAAAAGGACCTCGTGTCTCACGTAGTAAGGGGTAGGACTTACGCGAAACCCACACAACTTCCAGTCGTCGATGTCGTCGTGTCCTAAGGTAGGGAAGTCTCCGTTTGCGAGAAGGAAGTCAAGTCAAGTCAAGTCAGCGAGTCAGCACAGGCTGAGACGTTGGGGTACTTAGCGTCGTACGGTCCGGAGGGACAGGTAGTGGTAGAGGGCCTCAAGTGAGTNGGTCCGGAGGGACAGGTAGTGGTAGAGGGCCTCAAGTGAGTCTGAGTGTAGGTAGCTCAGGCACTACGGTAGGTCGGTAGAGTAGGAGACTGGAGGGGAAGAGGAGGACGGGGGTTAGGGAGGGTCGTAGTCTCAGAAAAGGTTACTCAGTTGAGAAGGGTACTCCACCGGTTTCATGACCTCAAAGTCGAAATCGTGGTAAGGAAGGTTTCTTTAGGGTCCCGACTAGAGGAAGTCTTACCTGATCAACCTAGAGGAACGTCGGGTTCCCTGAGAGCTCTCAGAAGAGGTTGTGGTGTCAAGTTTTCGTAGTTAAGAAACCACGAGTCGGAAGAAGTGTCAGGTTGAGAGTGTAGGTATGTACTGGTGACCTTTTTGGTATCGGAACTGATCTGCCTGGAATCAGCCGTTTCATTACAGAGACGAAAACGAGAAGGAACCATCCACGGTTAAACATCAACTGTATACCTTAGATCTTTTTACCATGTCTACTTGGATAAAACGTCCCGTCCTTATCTCTACGTCTGTATCCCTTACCTGAGGTGTATCCCACCCTTCCTCTCCTGCCGTGCTTGACTCTCTCATCATAAATGTATATGTGTGATGGTACACATTTCATCTATCGATCACCTTGGACGACATATCGCGTCTCTCGAGTGAATCTACCCACTCTACCCCCTCCACCCTCCCTTCGAGTTCTCTCTCCTCTATATACATATGTATTCCGACTAATTGTAACAACATGTCATTTTTGATTTTGTTGTAACATTTCATTAATATGAGGTTAATTTTACAAACATTCAAAACTCACCAAGTTTAAGTACATTCATATTAGACAAATTATAAACATCTGTTACCAATTTTCAAACTGTAAAAAAATGGTATTAATTTATACTTCTAAACTCTCTTGTGATATAACTTTGTATACAAAGAATTAAAAGTAAATAGATGAAAATGTTCGACCCAACTTTACATCGTCCTTTTTAAGAAGTTCATTCAATAAAATATAGTGACTACAGGTCCAAAATACTTCTGATTGTCCAAAAAACCTCTTATCTCCGCCTTTGTGTTTTAACAAATTTTGTCAGTCGTGAGTTAATTTTCTAGTCAGTTCTTCGATCCATATTAAAGTTTTCTTTTTTTTAGTTATTGGTAATGGTTAATCTCCTATATTACTCTTCGAAAGTTTAGTTGTTTTACTTTTCTTTTTTCTTTAAACCCTTATTTAAATTGTGTTTCACACGTTTTGACATTTCCTCTTGGTTTTAGTGACCAACCCCTTGTTTCTACGGGTGGTTTATCACCCCAAAAACCCCGACACTGGGATAATTCTCAGATCCTTCCATAGACATGTACGACGCGACAAGAATCAACGAGTAAGTACGGGTCGAGAAACGTTGGGGTACCTGACGTCGAACGGTCAGAGGAAACAGGTACCACTAAGAGGTCCGTTCTTATGACTTCTTCCAACAGTACGAGTGGAGATCCCCTAGAAGGTTTGAGTTCCTAGCTTGGGTCCAAAGGGCATAACGTCCATCTAAGAAATGACAGACTCGGTGGTCCCTTTGGGTTCTCAGGTCGTCAGTACCCGTAAATACGTCGTCATTGAGGAGTCGGTCGGGACGGTGACAAGAAGTTATAGGAGGATAACGTATAGAGGTATCTTATCTTCAGATACTCCTACATTCTTTTTTTGCATCAAATAGTCCGTAAGGATTAATTGTCTAGTAGACCGTAGTATCTCTTAAGTCTACAGTTTTTATTTTACCACGGTTTCAGTCGTGTCGTTTCTAGATCTTTGATATCCATTGAATATATGGATACGAACCTTTGGGAGCCATAAATAATGATCTATTGATATCCATCCTGAGTTTCTTTGAACTGAAGTTGTTAGAAACCGTCGTTACACAAACTCGATATGTTCTATTATTTTGTCATTCTTGTCTTCGGTAAGTTCGACTTACCTCTTTTAGTTCAGCTAAACATTCATATTCCTATGACCTCTTATATAGTCGAATCTTTTTACTAAATCTTCCGTCACTGTGAAAAACAACAACAGTGATTAAACACAGACTGAGAAAACACTGAGGTGCCCGACATCAGACGGTCTGATGTCCACGATGTCAAGGATGTCCGATGTCCGAGGTACTCTAAAAGGTACGTTCTTATGACGACACCCAACGGTAAAGGAGGATCCCCTAGAAGGGTTGGGTCTCTAGGTTGGGTGTAGAGGACGTGACCGTCCGTCAAAGAAATGGTGACACAGTGGACCCTTCGGGACACTATGAAAAGTCAGTTATTAAAACAGGATGTGTTAACGTATCAATTCGTTGTATCGTACTATTTCATTATCACTTTTACGGTCGACGATTCCAGGATCTTTTTCTGGAACTACGACTGGGACTACGATCCTTTCTGACTTCTGTCGTCTTCCCCTGCTGTCTCCTGCTCCCCAACCTACCGTAGTGGTTGAGTCATCTGTACTCAAACTCATTCGAGGCCCTCTACCACTTCCTGTCCCTTTGGACCACACGACGTCAGGTACCCCAGTGTTTCTCAACCTGTGCTGACTCACTGACTTGTTGTTGTTGTTCCAGGATCGCCTCCTTTCGGGGGACGAGGGGGAACGGGGTTGGTCCCACGTGTCTTAGTTGTCCGTCATCTCAGCTTTGTCTTAACTTAAGACCGAGGAGGAGAATCATCCAACCCGTTCCAGTGACTTGAAATTACAGAGACTTGGAAAGCCTTGAAATCAAAGGAAGAGACATTTTACTCCTAAGTAGGAGTAAGTACTTACAACACACTTTAGCTCGTTTTTACGTGTTCCCATAATCAAGTCGTAGACCAGGCTTAGGAGACCCAAGAAAAAACACCATACTCCAAGTCTATTTCCGAGGGTCGTAGATGAGAGGTCGAGTTGTTGACTAGTATTAAGACTCGATATACAGTCGAAGCGGGAAGGTTACGAGTCCCGTTTGGAACCTCGGAAAAGACTGACTCGGTGACAGTGAAAAACGGATCTAATGAGGGGTAAGAACGGTGATGTCCGTTTCTTGTCGTCTCTCCGACCACTGGGATTATATTCAGTCTACTGTCACGAGGATATGAGTCTTGGAAGTCTACCGAGGATGGAGTAAGTCGTTTTCGGTTGTAGGAACGTCACCGGGGGTACTAGGTCGGGGGTGCTTCGGGAGTGGCAGAGACGATTGAGAGAGGAAGTAAGTCTGGTGACGTCGGTGAGACGAGAGAAACGACAAAGGACTGTGTGGTTGGAGTGACAGATCCTTGGAGACTAGGTCACCACAAGGGACGGACCCTGTGGGTAGAAACTAAAAGTGAATCGATAGAAGGTGTAGAGGAAACTTACGAAAGTTATGTGTAGTGGGACTAGTAATACTGTTTAACGGGGAATGGGGAGTGGACGTGTGAGGTAAACATCGTTGGACGAGACAGGAAAGAGACATCGTGGTAATGCAAGCTCATACCCACACACGAGTCAGCACAGACTGAGAAACTCTGGGGTGCCTGTCAACGGACGGTCCGAGGAGACAGGAACGGTAAAGGAAGAAGTCCCCTAGAAGGGTTAAGTCTCGAGGTTGGGCGGAGAGGACATAGCTGTCCGACTAAGAAATGGTCACTCTGTGGACCCTTTGGGTGGAAGCTTCATACGACATATTAAGTAGAGAGAAAATCCAATAACAGACAGAGGGTGACGTTCCTACATCTGAGGTGTTCTCGTCCCAGAAACGAATCAAGAAAAAGACACACACACACACAAAAAAAAAACGGGGTTCCTAGATCTTATCATGGATATGTACCATCTTTAAGTAAAAAGTTTCTTACCACAACACAATTATCTTTGTGTTGTATATACTATGTGTAGAGTATCGTCAAAGTCACGAACCTTTTGACCTTTAAGGTATTAAGTCTTGAGGGATACGGGATTAGTACCATGCATTGAACGTAAAAGTATTACCCGTTTTTGTGACTCTTTTAACTCGTGAGAATTTATACCGGGTATATTTTAGACTTATACGAATCATGTCTGACCCCCAATTAAGTTTTGGTTTAAGTTACACCGGTTTTGTTTTTGGAACTTCTTTTCAAACCTCACCTTTATCCGCCTACTACGAACCACCCATCCTTATACCTCCTTTAGACTTCTTTTTTTATTGCTCCTAGTACTGGCTAATTGATATCCGGACATCTTATGAGTACGTTTTTTTGAGTTATGATGTAACTGAACCCAAGTGAAAAGAACGATCCCAACCACCACCCCCAACGAGACGGGAGACCAAGGGTCTACCCCTTAATTACCGAGGAACAAGTCCAATGAGATAACGATATTTTGTTTAGTGAGGTGTTGAATCGTCGAAGTTTGTTCGTAAAATAAAACAACTGTCAAAACACCCAGACCTGAAGCCCTTCCCGAGTAGAACCGTCGGGAGTCGACCCACAGAGAGGACGATACCGTCAACCGTCGACCTAGACGTTTGTAGACTCTCGAGTCGACCCGACCGGCAGGTTCTTCCGTGTTCGTGAGCCGACCGTCAATTACGACCGGTAGTCGTTCTCGAGTTCGATCCACCGACTGGTCTTGTGGACAACCAGAGTCCACGGACCACAGGGCGTTTCTTGGTCCACCTTCGACGTCCCGTACAAGATTAGATCGGAGTCTATGACGTGTCTCAGTGAAGACGGTGTAAGATAACCACTCAGTGGTTCTAACCGGGTCTAACTTCCCCTCCCATGTATTCTGGGTGATGTGTTGTCTTCCTTCCAGATTCGTAAACGTCTTTATAAAATTTTAGTGTGTGTCGAAGTTCGTACTTCGACGTCTCACTTCAATGTAGACTAATCCAGAATACTACTAGTCTTTGGGCCTTGATCACAAACTACAAAATCTTTACAGAGTATAGGGGACACATGAATCGGAGATATTGTAGAAGGGTGAAAAGAGATTGACGAGGAAGACCGGAGACCTTTGACAAACTCATCAAACCTTCCATCTTGTCCCACCCGTCCTTACTACCATCACCTCCTTGTCCTTAAAGTGTGATGGCTGAGTGAGGGATTCTTTTAAGTGGATTCAAGGAACAGTAAATACATGACGTAGGTTTGACATGTGTATGTCCGTTGTAGTACATAAATAAATAAAAATTTCATAATGATCAAATCTTAAAAAAAACCGACACCACCGTGTTCCGAACGTGTTACTTAGAAACAAGAGTCCCTACCTTGGGTACGAAGGACTGCACCTTCGTCAGAATTCATTCGTGACCTGGTGGTCCCTTCAGGGTGTAGTAATTAATAACTAACGGGTGACTCCAGATACGACAAACGTGTTTAAGAGACGGGGTATCGTCAATCTCTCTACTTGTGTTGTCGACACACCGATCTGGTCTCACTCGCTCCTGTCGTCTCCAGTCCCTCCACTACTGACCGGACAAATGTTGATCCCACGGATGATACCCACCCCACCTCAAAACTCCCAAAACACAGGTTCTTACCGTACTAGTCTCAACACAAAATTGTCCGTACAACTGTTTTCCGACCATCCCCGTCCTCGACGCCCTACCCAATCCTCCGGTGACCGTGTTAGGTCTACTGTCCCTTGACTTGGCACGATTATCCTCGACCTACCACTTTTCCCCGTCATGACCCTTATACGTGAAACTTCCATCTCGGTGATCCGAACATGACTCCGAACCCAGACGTTCGAACAGACAATAAAGTCGTGTGCAAACGTTGCACCCTGAGTAATCTGTCTATGTCGACTATCTGAGGACGTCGTTTACTGTTAAATTACAGTTATTTTATGTTTGTTGTCCTTTTATACAATTATTGCATCTTTATTTCAGGGATCAGTGAACTCGTTTTTTAATAAAAATACGTTCATTTAGGTCTTTATTTCCGTCCTGTGTTCTTGATCAACCAGACGAAGGTGAAAAGCTCATCTCTCTGGTCGAGTGGGAGGTCGTTGGAACCTCTGTGCGCATAGTCCGGCAGCACTGTCGTCGTTCCAGTGGGTGGTTGGAAAGAAGGAGACGTAGGACAGGTGACTCGCCGGAGGGACCCCACTGACCCTAAGATAGATCTGACAGGGTGTCTTTGAGTTTGTAATTATTTGACCTTAAAGTACCTATTCTGTGATTCGATGCGGACAAATATTCTGTGATTCGAATGGACACGGTTCCTTGGTTAAGTTCATAACCGTTACCATACTCCTATAAACGTCATTCTCATTTTTGAATCTTGTCTATAAGAAACTGGATCGTTAAGGATGAAGATTCTTACGTAGGATTCTTTCATTAACCTTTTTACTCATTTATACTTATATATTCGTACGACTCAAATCACTTCTCCTCGATTTTTCGGAGAACTACTTTCATTTTCTCCTCTCACTTTTTCAACCGAATTTCGAGTTGTAAGTCTTTTGCTTCTAGTACCATAGACCAGAGTAGTGAAGTACCCTTTATCTACCCCTTTCACAGTCTGAAAATAAAAAACCCCTAGGCACTTTAATTTGCTGCGAATGAGGAACCTTCTTTTCAATACTGGTTGGATCTGTCATATAAGTTTTCGTCTCTGTAATGAAACGGCTGATTCCAGGCATATCAGTTCCAATACCAAAAAGGACACCAGTACATACCCTCTCGACCTGACACTTCTTCCGACTCGCGGCTTCTTAACTACGAAAACTTGACACCACAATCTCTCTGAGAACTCTCAGGGAACCTGACGTTCCTCTAGGTTGGTCAGGTAAGACTTCCTCTAGTCGGGACCCTAAAGGAACCTTCCTTACTACGATTTCGACTTTGAGGTCATGAAACCGGTGGAGTACTCTTCTCAACTGAGTGACCTTCAGACTGCGACCCTCCCTAACCCCCGTCCTCCTCTTCTCCTGTTGACTCCTACGCTACCGACCTACCGTAGTGTCTGAGCTACCTACACTCAGACTCACTTGAGGTCCTCAACCACCTGTCCCTCCGGACCGCACGACACTAAGTACCTCAGCCTCAGCCTGTGTTGACTCGTTGACTTGACTTGACTTGAATCATAAAATTTTACAAATCAAAATTAACTTTTAAATTTATAAGATTTTTACATATTGGATTGAAGTTGATTACCCTAGTCACTTTATTTCCTACCAAATTAGTGTATTACCTTATGTCAATAGGTCCGATCTAATACGACGTCGATTTATAGACACCACAACCTCATCTGTTAGAACTCTCAAGGAACCTGACGTTCCTCTCGTTTGGTCAGTTAAGATTTCCGTTAGCCAGAACTTATAAGTGACCTTCCTGACTACGACTTCGACTTTGGGGTTATGAAACCAGTGGACTACCCTTCTTGACTGAGTAACCCTTTCTGGGACTACGACCCTTTCTAAATTCCACCTTCTTCCCCTGCTGTCTCTTACTGTACCAACCTACCATAGTGACTGAGTTACTGTACTCAAACTCGTTCGAGACCCTCAACCACTACGTGTTCCTTCGGACCGCACGACGTCAGGTACCCCAGCGTTTCTCGGTCTGTGCTGACTCGTTGACTTGACTTTTGGGAATGGAGTCGTCTGATTTTGTTGTCTAAATCATTGTGGGTGACGTCTAGGTCCCGTACAACCCAAAGCACCCTACCGAACCGTAGGGTTTCTTTGACCACCAATTCGGAGAATGGACGTTAATTTACGAGTACTGACGTGCAGTAGCCGACTTCGTTCAGTGCACCGGAATGGATGGAAGTGTCTCAACCTCCGACTGTCAGGGTCACGTACCCGTGTCTCGATCGTAGGTGAAACTGAGATGTCGTCGACTACTCCGATTGTCCCCCGTGTTGGAAACCCGTTCCCCGTTTGAGAGGTGTTATGTAGTCCACCCCGTTCTTCCATCCGTGGGTAATTGTTATCCAGATATTCATACACAGGATATATATGTGTACGTAATTTTTTTTTTTCGTTTTTATGACCCTTCTATATGTCGTATTTAAATTGTCACCACAGCGACGTACCAACGTGATTTCCTAAGAAATTTTTATTTGTTAAAATTTATGAAAAAACCATAATATAAAAATAAAAGGAAAAAAATAACGTTATTTGTATAATAAAAAAAGAAACCGGTGCGACGTGTGAAACACCCTAGCATCGAGGGGTTTGTCCCTCCCTTGGTCCCGGGGACTGTCCCTGTCGTGACTAAGGTTTGGTGACTTGGTGGTCCCTTGACGGTTATTTGTAAGACTACTACTCTCTTTTATTTCGAAACCAAGAAATTTTTTTTGTTGTTTTTGGGAGTTATTTGACGACAAGACTAGAGATTTAGTTGGGGATTAGTCAATTCGGCTCTTGAGAAGAGGACCTAGACTTAGTAGGACACAAGGAAGTATTTTGACTCGACAAACGCTCCCCTGTGTCCCGTCCCGAGTACGACAGGGGTGCTCCGAGTCACGAGAGTCCCCCGGACCCATAGGATTCGTTAGAGTGAGGTCCCGGAGTGTTTGAAGTTCTGTCTACTATGGATGAGGGAAATATGGTTTGGGAGGAATGTGCGATCGTGTAATTCCGTCCGCCATATTTCCGCCGTACACGAAGACTCAGTCTACCTGTCTGTTCTAGGTGAACCAAAAGAGTAAACATTTTACCTCTTTTGTCACGGAACGTCTTCACAACGGTCCTAACTTATCATACTCCAGCCGTCCCGTGGGGCGTATGTCCGTCGTGATTTGAGTACCATCAATGAGAACGACGTGATCCAGGTCCAGTTTGTCTTGTCTTCGATTTAATTTGTTGTCCCATTGTTCGTTCCTTGTAAAATAACATACGTACAAGAGTTTTTTTTGTGTTTTTGTCTTGGGTGTTTGTCCTCGTTTCTTGTTTCCAAAGATCGAGAGACCCTGTGTGTCCCGTGGGATAGAATATCTTTGCATCGATCATCATGTTCTGTTTTACATGATTAGTTGTAACGGGAAACGGAGGGATCAGTTTTTTCAGATCTCTCTTTTTGTGAAATTTAACATAAGATTATATTTAAACAACGTGTTAATTTGTAGTTGAATGAGTTTCTCAATAACACATCATTTGACGTCTTTTATCTCATCCGTAAGTTATTAGACGAGTGTTAATTGTTAATTCGTTATCTGTGTGTTTATGTCGTACATAATGAATAAACAATTTGAAGTGTAAATATTACTCGTCTACCAAATGGTAATTATCATTGACCAAAGAATGTAAAATTCTCTATGGTCTAGGTCCTTACTTCATCCTTCATTAATTACTTTTGACTAAAATCTTTTATTGAGGAACTTAGACTCGGTGACACCAAAATAAGGTATGAATCCGGTCAAAGTTGTCAATGTTAGACATCCATGATTGTTTGACTTACGACCTCCCCCTCTTTTTTCACTGTGGTGGAAGATTTCATGTTTCGTCATACAAGGCAAATACCGGAGATCCGTCGTCCTGTCTTGATTCTGTGTCATTTGTCTCTAAATGGTACCTTACTTATCAGACGAAGGTAGATTACGATGTTCTCATATAAGGATAGTGAAGGTGATTGTTTCTCGTTAAAATTTTGTACAAGTCTTCCTTCTTGACCGTTCAGAACTAGTGCTTGGAAAACAACAACAACAAGTCGGCGATTCAGCACGGGTTGAGACGCTGGGGTGCGTATGATCTAGATTTGTCTTTCTAGGAGAGAATTGTAAGACAAGAAGTACTAGGGGTTCACCCTGAGACTCCTCATAAGTCCTTGCCTTTTAACCATTTGGTAATAAACTCCTTTATATATAACATTCACTGGGCAAATTCTCATTGCACCAGTTTTATTCCGTTATTGGTCTTCAGATTGATATGAGATACACGGGTTAGTGATTTTAAAAATGGGTGGAGATATTTTTTATAATGGGGTAAATGATGGAACACACACTGTCTCTGTTCCGTTCGGATGGTATACACACAAATTTTGTTTTTTACCATCATTCGAGACCACCTTTCTTTTATATAACTTTGAAAGAGGAAAGGAAAAGGCCTATGGACCGAGGTTAAGAAGGACTGTGTCTGGAGAGGGAGAACTGAATACGATCGAATTGGGGATTCCTCCGTGACATAGTCGGAATGTGAGAGACACTTTGTAATCCAAAAAGTAATGCTTAGAAAATTTTATTTTTTTTCAGTTTTTCGATACCGTATGGGAACTGTCGACGCTTTGACGAGTCAGATGGTGTCTGTAGTATTTTAGTGTAAGATGTCTCCGACTTCCTTTCGTTTTGGTAGCACGCCGTGAGAAGTCGTACCGTTCCTGATCAAGTATAAACGAAAAGGAAAGTCCTGAAGTCGCTTGGGGGTCGTATCGTGGAAACATACATACTCGGTTTGGTAATTGATTTGGTTCGACTGTAAGTTGTGATGGCAAGTTCCATGGTGGTGAGCTAAAAAGAGGACCTAATACAGTCGTTGTGTGTAAGACGTTTCCCGGATCCCGTTCAAAACTTTCTTTTGTAGAAAAAGTCCACTACATTGTGTTTTTAATGTTCCTCGTTGTTTTGGGAAGTCAGAATAAAGACTTCCGTTCAGCTGTAGATGACGTCTAGTAAGATCTTGTACTACTAGACTGGAGGAAAGGATTAAACACGGTGACCGGTAATTCTGTTGAGAATTACCACTGTTGAGAATCAAATTAACGGACAGAATTTGACAATAATTTTTGTGTAAAAGTAATTGTTGACAATAAATCTTGATAATTCAGGGAATCAATACAGTGTATCTTACTACGACAGAACCAAACTAGGGGATTTTCGTTACGTCATCATAAAAAGATATAGGTAATCATTCTGATTGTTTTTATGACGACGATAGATAAAATTTTAGATAGGAATTTTATCAGGATTTCATTGTTCTGTACACATGACGGCCAATTTTTGTTTATTTATAGACTTATAATTTTCTGTCCGAGGGGTAAAGGATGGAGAAGGGGTTACGACCATGATTCACCGGTTTTTGAAAATTTAATTTTACGGTAAACTATTGTTCTCTAAAACGATTGACGAGACCCTCATTGAATGTTCAGTCCTTATGGACACGTCCTGGAACAATTATCAGTGACGAGACCCAATGACTAAAGGAAGATGCTTTATTCAACATTGATTTTCAGTTGGATCAAATTTTTCGAAACCTCAAGAGAAGACTCCACAGATGACTTCACAGTACCATAAATGTCCCCGAGTAGAACCCGACGTTTATCTGACACAGACAGTCCTCCTGACCCGACAAGGTGCCTCGCCTGACGAGCAAAGGGTAGGGTCAGTGCGACCATCGACCCAAAAGGTAATCAGTAAGGATTAACGTTACTCTTTTTCAGTCCGCCGAACACGCTCAGGGCACAATTGTCGTGGTATCTCTGCAAAACAGGAGTCTCGTGTAGACCCCCTGTCCCTTCCTACACCTGAGGGAACCAATCATATCTGTGACATGTCGAGTGAACCACTGTTGGCATTCCCAGGCGGGTGCCGTGCGACCGACCCTGCTCTTTGTTGACCTCACCCGGTGTGTGATTCACGTCTGTACCGTGAGGACCTCTCCTGTCCATGGTACTTCTCCAAACAGTCACTGATCCCCATCTCTTATGAGTGTCTGCGGTCACCTGCTCCTCCCAGAGACCCAAGGATTCTGGGGACATGGGGGGGGTTCTCTCTTGCGTTCAGGAGGAGGGACCTGGGGACGAGACTAGCGTCTCTACGCACCCTCGGGGGCTCCCGGGTCGTTTAGACCCCCCTCCCCTCACACAAACGTGAACCTTAACGAACTTCTTTTGAAGATCCGAAATTGAGAAAGTAAGTCACAAAAAGAAGACTTTGAGAGCACGCGATTTAATGGCAGAGCCGCGGGCAGTCGAGCGGCGAGCGTCCTGTAGAGGGACGTCACTGAGGTGAGGAGCCCCTGGACGATACAACCAGGGGTGCCTATCAAGGTGTTTACGGGTTTTTGTGTGCAAGTGCAAAACAAGAAATATTTTTACGACTAAACTAAAATCACCGACCGACAAGTAGGTGCACTGTCCCTGACACCTCGATCTCCCTTCGCAGCACACATCCCCTTCCACCGGCGACGCTTCTGAGTCTGGGGCGACCGGGGACGTAGTCACACCTCTCTTCGGCCACCGGTCTGACGTCGGGTGGTGTCCGCAGTACAGGGTTTAGACGTTCTCTTCTTCCCCCCCACGACCTCTCCACCGTAGCCGGTACACCAGGGTGTCCTCCTGTCTGTCGACCATGTGACCGGTTGTCCAGTTCTGTGTGTTGAGTAGGAGAAGAAAGGGATATTTTGGGAGACCTTTAAATGTGTCACTGTTCTGTTACACCAACCGATTTTGTGTTATTTTCGAATATTCGTCATAAAGAGAGTTGTGGACACTTAATGTAGTATTATTACAAAGTGATGCTAAGTGAAAATAAGACTTATTTCTCGGGTGACCCTTTTTTGGGTAAAAATTTTAATACTTTGTTTAATACTGTCAAAATGTCCCGAAGAGTCCACCGAGTCACCATTTGCTTAACTGGACGGTTTCGTCCTTGGTGTCCTCTGTACCCGAGTCAAGGACCGAACCCTCCTAGGGGACCTCCTCCTTTGCCGTGGGGTGAGGTCCTAAGGCCGACCCTACTAAGGTGTCTCCTCGGACCGTCCGATGTCAGGCGCCCCAGCGTTTGGCGATCTCCGTTGTCTCGCCGACCCGTGTACACGTCCGTCCCGTCAAAATATTGAGTTCTTGCCGTGAGTCCTATTTCGCGAGTGTGAGACAAAGACACGATCAGTGAGCCCCTAAATTGTTTCCTTTCATACCAATAAAGAAAGAAAGAAAAAAAAAAAAAACTATTAACTGAAATAAAAAAAATAAATAAATAAAAAAAAATTAAAATTTTAGAAATTAAGAATGTACGCAAGGGTTTGTACATATTTACCCCTCATAAGATAGGTCCTATTTCCTGGTAATCGGTCCCTTCCTCGCTGGTCTCTTTCTCCAGTCGATTCCGGTCCGTCACCCTCCCTTCTGGGACCCCGGTCGAGTCCCGTCTGTCACTGTCTCCCCACCGTCCGGGNTCAGTGAGCCCCTAAATTGTTTCCTTTCATACCAATAAAGAATATTTACCCCTCATAAGATAGGTCCTATTTCCTGGTAATCGGTCCCTTCCTCGCTGGTCTCTTTCTCCAGTCGATTCCGGTCCGTCACCCTCCCTTCTGGGACCCCGGTCGAGTCCCGTCTGTCACTGTCTCCCCACCGTCCGGGAGTGGTCGAATGAACCTCTCTGACTCTGTCACCTCCCTCTGGGGTGACCTGACTCGGCGACCCTTCCCGTACCTTTGAGTGTTTGTACGTTAAACAATCGGTCCCGAAAGTGGACCGGTACCCCTCAAGTAGGTTTTCCTTCCGCTCGAACAGGTAGTATTGACAGAATATGTGAGTGTCGTACAGTCACCTCGTCAGACGTGCCTCCACGATTGACCCTGGTAATCCGTCGAATGGAAGTGGTGTGCCAGCCAGGGCGTCCAGTGGTAGTCCGGGGATCGTTGCAGGTACCTGTACACCCTCTACAATACAAAAGGAAGCACCTTCCAACGATCTCTACAGGCTGATTGTCTCTCTTCTCTCCGGTAAATTTGAGTGGGCCGTCAAAGATCTCGACTCCCTACTCAGCAGAATCGTTGTATTTCCTTTATAAATGCCATTGTCACAGTTTTAAACGAGGGGCTTTACACCGATACCAAAACTTTTGGTTGATATTAATTTCCTACTGTCTTTCGGATTCAACGTCCTGACCAAAAGACCCCCAAAAAAACCAGAAAGACAAACAAAAACCAACACGGCATGCTGGAGTCCCTAGAACCAATGAGTTGGTCCCTGACTTGCACGTGGGAGCCACCACTCTCGTCTCCAGATTGGTGACCTGGAGGTCCCCTCAGAGTGTTCGTCAAAATATTTCCTAAAAGGTTTTAAGGGTTTTATAAACTAAAAGAAAATCACCTGTCCGAACATGTTAGGATCTGTAGTCTTGCTCTTGGAAATTCTCCTTGATGTGACGTACTCTAGTGTCCGATGTCCGAGGGGCGATTAGGTCCGTCCTCTCCGTCGCGACGGGGCCCCACGACTGGGAGTGAGATGAGACTTCGGGTGTGAGATCGGTGTAGTGGTCGAGTGACTGGTTCTCGTCGCCACCACGGTGTGGTCGGAAGGATGAACCCGTAGGTGGTTCCACACGGACCGATGACGAAAGTTTCTACTAAGTTTTTCCTCGTCTTCGCCTCTTCCTTTACCGTGGGGTGAGGTTATAAGAACGGATCTTTTAGGTACCTGTCTCCTCTGACCTCCCGATACTAGGTACCCCAGTGTTTCTTGGTCTGTCCTGAAGCACTGAATCGTACGTATCGACTTTAATTGTGTGGTTTTATTGAGTTGACGTAAAGTTATTTTATGTAAAAAATTTTTTTCCTCGTTTTCTTTTACGACCAGGACGGAAGTACCTAGACTAAGTCCTGACTTAGCCCCTGTCCACACAGAACATGTGTCAATAAATTCGTGTCTAGTAATCCAATCTGAAATACACCCTCTCTTACGCTCAGAGGTCCCAAAAAAGTGATTATTTAGTAGGTACTTACACTCGTGTCCAGCTTCGACCCCACGGAGACATCTCGCGGACGAGTCAGTGGGTGGTCAAACTGTGTTGGAACTGGGAGTATCGTGAGAACCACCGAACCTCCGAGTCCCGACCGGTGAGTACCGGACTGACCAGACTCGTCTTAGTAAGGAGTTTCACAAACCCTCTCTGAACAGAATTCAGTGTTTCGGTCCCGTCTTAGGAGAGGAACCTTTGACAAATGTTCTCTGTTTTGTAGTTATGTCACCTAGGGACTTGTTGTGTCTAAGTTTGATATGACCAGGTGAATATAGGCCTAAAGAAAATGATCATTTATAGTGTCACGATTTACTAGACGTCTGGACACCTATCCTTCCAGATTCAATATAGGTCTAAAAATATGGGACAGTCTGGGTCTCCCAGATTCCATATGGGTCGATGTGGGTTGATATTCAACATGGGTCTAAAAGGTGACGTACCTCCTGTCCTGGGATTGACAACACGTTCCCAGCTGACACATAGGTGCAGTAAGGGGTCAGAGGGCGACGTCTACTTGTGTGTCATTCTGTCTCTGTTCGCTTGTGAGTGAGGAGCAGGAACTACCTCAGCATCGTCCTTAGCGTCTGAGCCTGGACCTTGAGCTTCGGGTACTGCCCCATCGACCTCGCGAACGACGACGTGAACGGTGTCTGTCGGACGGGTGTGAAGGCCGTCACTACGAAGGCCTTCCTTCCTCCCTCTCCCCCTCAATTGGAGAACAAAATTCCATGTACCAAAGGGAAGCCTCGTCCCCTTATCCTAACCCCTACTACACGGAACTTACTATGACGTTTCGGTGAAGTCAGCACAGACTGAGAAACACTGGGGTACCTGATAACCGACGGTCCGAGGAGACGGGTATCCTAAGAGGTTCGTTCTACGATCTCACCAAACGGTAAGGGAAGAGGTACTTAATATTAGTGGAGATTAAGTTACATAGTTAATTGTGTGGTTTTCGTCCGCTAAAGTTGTGAAAGTTTCTAAAGGTTTATAGGAACGAAACAATAACCACTTTATGACTAAAAATAAGTAAGTATAAAAACCGAATCTACTGTTTTTTACTGTAATTTTGGTTCAAGTTCGAATAAATCCTTGGGTTTATCGACCTCTGAAACCCTTCTTTTTTGTTAAGATATTGTTTATTTTCAAAATTTACCTTCATTTCAAAATTTACATTAAACGGGAGTAATTCTTTGTTTGTAGGTATTAGTACATAACGAGAAAGAAAATGAGAAAGTTTAATACTAAGACTTTTACTCGAAGTTCTTGTAAGGTTTTATCAGGTCGATAATAGTGATGAAAACTGTATATATATAAAAATTTGGTGATCTTAAAACACTGGGTATGGAAAGGTACGAGAAGATAATCGACAATTGAGTTCTAATTTTAATTAAGAGGTACAAAGGAAACTTCATGCCTGATGAAGTGGGTGGTCAATGATGGTCGGTACACACGGTACACAACACTCTTGCTCCGATTTCTGTCTTATAACGACGTCAAAGATTCGTAATCTTACAGTGCTCACTATTTTATTAAGGATGTGACCGTCAGAACATAGACTGGAACGACCTCTCATGGAAGTATTCATTTTCAAATAACTGTATGTGTTTGAAAGGTGGTTAAGGAATCTCTCCCATTTTGGGTATTCTTTTCGTTAATTTTAACCGTAAGGTAAAAATGAATGGACGTGTTTAAGTGTAAGTCAGACTCACTCACCGATGGAAGTTCGGACGACATCTTGATACGAAAAACATCTTGAAAATCATAATGTACTTATGGATTCCCATTCTCGAAGGAACTTTAGATATCCGATAGACCTTGTACAAAGAAGTTAATTAAATGTTTTAATTTTTTGTCATGTATGAACTTTGTACGAATTGTCTTTACGAGGTGCATGTGAGTGTACCTTGTTCGATTTTAAGAATGACAGTCTTATAAGGTCACTCCCGATTAGACAATGAAAAACAGACAAGCACTTTCAAATTCCGAATCTCCGGTTCAAGTAAGACTGAAACACGACCCGACCATGTTTATGATTGAAATTGTTTATTGTCGGGATTTGAGTCTCGAGAAAGTAGGGAAATATTTATCCGAAACCCCCAAAAGACCTGTAGAGACGAAAAGGTCACGTCCTACTCGCTACCATATGAAACCCTTTCAATTCAGAGTGATAATGGGGTCCTTTCTAGACGAGTATAAACAATGTGTTACTACCACTGTAGTGTTTACATCATTAACTGTCGTAAGTATCCCTTTTCACGTTAAGGTTTATTTTACAATCTGATTAGTATATTTATTGTTTTGTACACTAATTGTGTCCCTGTTGATCTACGGTCGATGAATGGACAGAGTTGGGGTCACAGAAGCACAGGGTGTAGACGAATTATAAGGTCTTTTTCCCGACGAGTGTAAAGACTGTTCTTAGTGAAAGGTTGGTGACTCCTCGGACCCCCTTCTCTTTCAGTCTGGGTTGTAGTTTCGTAGACGAATAAATATGGTTCAAAAGTCTTTAATTATGTTGTCAAGATCCGGAGTGACCCCAAGAAAAAAAATTGAAGAGATACATAATATCGACAAAGGTATAAGTAAGTTATAATGCAAACACAAAACTCATTAGAAACGGTAAAAACGTCACAAAAGTTCTAACAAATTAAAATCTAACAAGTTGGATATCTGTCCTACCTCCTGAAGTTAAACCTAATACTTGAGAATTCTCAACAGGAACGTATAAACTGGAGTTAGTGAACCGTAGTATATATACGTTATTTTTATCTTTTATGAGATTTTACTATGGTTTCTAGTACTTCATTCCTTATTAGAAAAGAACTGACACATTCAATTGTGAGTTCTTTTTTAATAGACTATTCTCCTCTGCTACCCTCTTGGTCTCTTTAGTTTGATATGACTGAGAATTTTTTAGAAGTCACTTCTACCAGTCGAAATGTCTAAGTTATTCCACCAAATTTCTCACTCACGGGGATTAAGAAACAAAGGATAACGTTGTTTTGGAAACCGAAAGGATAAAGAATAAAATCTATACCGTAATGTTCATAAAGATGTATTCTGTCGGTAATGTTTTCAGAAAGAAGGACCTCACCCCCACCTCTTCCCTGGGTGTTTGTCCTACTTCGTCCGATCCTGTCTTCTCGGAAGACATTAACCGACCCCGTTACACCTTCACCCTTCCCTCCTGTCTTTCGCACTTCTCCTTTACGTATCGGTGTACTGTTCCACGATGGGCTACGTCTTGACGAGTAAAGACACTGGTTCCTTCTCTCCTCCCCCAGACTCTTGGGACGGACACTTGTTGCAGGAAGTTCCTTTTGGGCACTGTGTCACGCCGGACGACGGTCGTGGTACCCTTGCAAATTGACGTCACCTTCCGTTCGTCCCGGTGACAGATCAGAATCAAACACTGTGTCCGGTCACATTGAGGACGTTGTGGTGGGTATACACCTCGTCACGTTTTTACAGAAGTACCGTCGCTATAAGTTCATACTCATGTGTTGCCCATTCCGACACTCGTAATTTACACAACTATAAACGTCACGAAACGTGTCACGGACCATATGTCGTTCACGGTATATTCAAGTGGTCACACGGTTTCCCAAATAAAACGAAGTAAGAGTTGTGTTGGGATCCTCTACGTCTTGTTGTAAGAGAGTCAAAATGTCCGTCTCTTTGACACCGAGTCTCTGACTCCACCTGACAGGTGCCGACCAGTTACCCGCCTCGAGGGCCCTCTACGTCCTGAGGCCGGGTGTAGAAACACGAACAGGTGACATGAGATGTGTCGGAGACCTGTACCAGGAGAAGTAAAGTCGTCCCAGAGGTTTGTACAAAGACCTTATACTGTTGGTTACCCTGACTTAAGGACGGGAGTCCCTCGTATTACGACAGATTCCCAATCCCTTCTTATAGTAAAACGACTCGACCTTCCCTGTCCCTGTGTTCCTTTCTTTTTTATACGAATTTTATTAGTCTATTACCTGTTTTTTTGTTTGAGTATTTATTTATCTGAAAAACCTTGTATAAAATTATATTCTTTATTGACATTGAAACAAAGAAAATTATCCTAAGTCCCAATACCATATTCGAGAGTACTTGGTAGGATGACTTACGAGTAAGAGATTCCTCTTTTTCAAAAGAAAACACGACTCTTCTCGTTTTCTCTTGTAATAAGTTCATAAGACTGATAACGTGAGAGAAAAGATTTAGAACAAGGTGGACGGATTGGACCTGTTTCTACTACATTGATTGTTCTTGGGGTCCCGTGACTATTAGACAAAACATGATTACATGTTTTATGAAAGGTAAGACATTAGTCGATCGAGGTTTATGTTAAAGAAGTACACCTAAATTATACCGATGAACGAGTAAATATAGAAAACGGAGGAAGGTTTTTCCTCAGGGAAACTAATGTTAGCCCGTCCCTAACAGACGAAGGTTGGACGGACACACCACCGGTTGTCGGTGACACCCAACCTCTACGGGGTCAGTCACAAAGGTCCACTGAGTCTTTCTTTAAGGGTCGTTCCTGACACCCCGATCTCTTAGACCCCAATTAGGAGAGCCGACCACGGATTCTTCAGGATGTTTAACATCTTTTGGGATTACGTTCCAGTCTTAGAGTATATGGTCTCCGACGAATGAAAACGTGAATAATAAATGAGTCAACCATTTTTGTTTTGGTGGTGGTTTGGTTTTTCAGGATGATTTTATAACGTAGTAAAACTGTATTAAAAGAAAGGGTGGTTGTCACGGTTGGTGACTCTGTTACAATGGTCGGTCACACGTGTGCTAAACCCTATTGACAGACATTCACTAAGTCTCCTTTTCTCAGGGGGGTGGGGATGTGTGTCCTTTGTGGAACTTACTCACCGGGGGTTTCTCTTCTACCCTGAGAGAGGAAAGGGATCTCTATGTTTATTGGAGTGTGAGTATATTGGAACCTTCAATTCTTGGGACGAAGATGAAAGGTGAAGATTTTCCTACTCTTGTCACCTAACTTTAGGTTCATTGATTTGGGAATGTTCTCGGTGATCATCGTAGTCCGGGGTCACCAGAGGAGGGAGGACTGAGTCCCTTGTGTAGGAGAGGGGTAGGAGGGGGACTCAAGGACGAGAGAGTCTTAATCTGACTTCTCGTTGTTCAGATCCTTTGTCCCGGATCGCGTGACGTCGCGTACCCCAACGTTTCTAAGCCTGTGTTGACTCACTGACTTTGTCGCGTCATGTGATCGACGACTACAACGCACTTTGATCCTCTGCTGTTTATGTATCGAGTCAAGTTGACGGAAACGTTTCCGTCATAATGTGTAAGACGTTATGACTCAGTTAAAATGTAAACAAAGTATTGTTCAATAAGATTCGGAATGGTTTTTCGAAAAATCTTTTGAGTTTATCTCTTTAATTGGTCGTCTGTACGGTAAGGAGATAAACTGAACAGAATGTTCCAGTGATTTTTTGATCGTTAGTCATGAAGAGGTCTAATGCTTACTTTAAAATAATAAATATCCCCTTAGATAAAGGAAGTGATCTAAGATGTTCAAAGACCGTCCGTTCTTAGAAATGCATATCTCGTGTCATTAATATTTAAGACCTTCACATTACAGGATATTTCATTACAGTGACAAAAAAAAAATTATCTGACTTGGGGAGACTAATACAGGGGCTCCCATACGATTTTTACGTTGACATAAGTCCCTCTTAGTCTGAGTGTTCAGTAGTCTCCGCTGTGTTTCGTCGTGCACGTCCCGAACACCCCTTACGGTGTCAGTGCGGACCGTAGGTGACGTGACCCGTCGTTCGACTGGATGTGTGACATATTTCCCGTCGTGAACCTTGTGTAGCACACTATAGTCTCATACTCAACAAAAACTATTCGACGAGTTAACACGTTGGGGTATCTGACATCGGGAGGTCCGAGGAGACAGGTACCCTAAAGGATCCGTTCTTATGACCTCACCCAACGGTGAAGGAAGAGGTTCCCTAGAAGGACTGGGTCCCTAGTTTGGAGACAGAGGACGTAACCGTCCACCTAAGCAATGGTGACTCGGTGGACCCTTCGGGTATACGTGGTGTTATGTTATAGTAAATGCTCCATATACACGGATTCCAAGGTCTGAAATCCCGATGGCAAATCGATTAGTCATTTACGAAGACTCCAATTTGGCATTCAGGGATTGGGGAAGTGTTTTTTTAGAAACCTTAGTTGCGGTGAGGGATGTGGTGTCCACCGTCTGCAGTGAACCTTTTCTGTTTATTATGGATACGACCATTTCTACTCTTACCTTTAGGACGGACCTTTAGTAGACTGTTGTAGATATTTCTCGGAATTCTGACATGTATGGGAACTGGGCTTCCCAGATAAAAGTCTTAAAACAGACTTTATTTATTGACTTGTTAGTGTGTTACTGTTCCCGTTTTTACAAGTGACGTCGTGATGACAAATATCACAGACAGATTTATTGACCTTCTCTCGAATCTTCAGCAGAATAAGTTAATAAAGTGAACTACCTTCTTCCTTGCCTCTATTCCTTTAATTCCGTGAATTTGAGTCCAGAGGCCTTTTCTTGTGATATCACTGTGCCTGAGTCACCCTGTCTTGAGTACCTTTTATTTTCGTCTCTTACCCCTTTATAAAAGGGTCTACTCGATACAGGGACCACTCACAGAACGCCTAGGGTGGGGTTGTACACCTCGTGGTGGAACCTCGTGGACGGACGCAGGTAAGGGACCTGCCCGACCTGACAGAGGTCGTGGGAGAGGTACGTGAAGAGAACTTTTAGTCGGATTTACGCGGTTCACACACATGACGAACAGGACCACCTTTGAGAGGTCACTCACCTCCAGTGTCACTGTCACTGTGTGTCCTGGCGCAATCTGTCGTTGGTCATTCGCGTCGCCCCCCCTCGACCCTGATGGACGTAGAGGTTGGTTTCCCACCTTTTGGCTCTCCGTCCGACACCCGGAGGGACCCGGTCGGGACGGAACGAGAGAGAATGGAGGAGAGACGACTGCAGGTACAAGGTGTGACGTTAAGGTGGTAGGCTCCTTGTCCTCTGGTCGACGGAGCACTCGACGTCCATTGTGTCGCGGACGTGAGACAGTGACGTTTGTGTGTCTTCAGTAACGGAGTTCGACCCTTTGTGTACGTGACAGAAGTACGTCCGAGGTCACAGAGGGGAGTGACCTTAGTCGTTGACCGTAAAATAGTGACAAACCATACCAGTAGACCTAGGGACATATATGCAATGGTCCGTAAGATGTTACATAATATGTCTTATTGTCAATGATGCTTTATTTGCGATGATGAAAGTTTAGACAGTAATTCTTGACGTCCAGTCTGTCCTCTACCACTGGTATCAAAAGACCTGGTTGATGACATTAAAGAAAGGTCCACGTGTTCTAACAAAGACTTGTTCATCCACAAGTCTTGAGTTCTCCACAAGTGGAGAATTCCCTCCACATTGAGGGAATGAATGTATT
Organism: Capra ibex; assembly: GCA_006410555.1. NCBI lineage: Eukaryota > Metazoa > Chordata > Mammalia > Artiodactyla > Bovidae > Capra > Capra ibex. Next base: position 21,012,846 of record SJYO01016970.1, on the reverse strand, counting down.
AGGTATTCTTGTTCGTTGACTTGTGCTACCTCTAATGACCACGTGTGTGTACACACGTGCGCACGCATCTGTGTGTGACTGTCCCATTCCCTTAGACGGGACGAGGACGTACGAACAGACGGAGGAGGAGACCTGCGGGATCCTTTGTTGGAGGACTGAACATCTAAACACCCCTCTTCGAAAGGAGAGGAACCGACGAAAAGTTGAACTGAGACGAGCATCGGTTCGTTGTCTGTTCGGATGGGTTACTCCTCCTTTCCCAAGGAGAAGTTCTGATTTACCGTTTTTGGACTCGTAATTTACGGTATCCAATCCACTTCGTCCTGACCCAGTTAGGTCTGTAATAAGGAATTACTTTAGGCGATTACTCTGGCCGAATTCACAACATGGCGTTCGGTAGAAGGTTCCAGTTTCAGGGGTGGGCACCAGAGATTGGGTGCAGACGGACTTCGTCTGTAAAGTGATCCCACTGAGGAACCGTCTCTTTCCACCCTCTTTCGGACTGGTGGACCTGTCGACTTTCCTACGGTAAACCTCTGTCACCAGAGTCTCATGAGTACGGAGGGGGGCGGAGCGGGGTCGAGCCTAAGGTGGGGAGGTCAGTGCGTGACCACCGGGACCTCGTCCTCGCACGCCGGGAAGGAAGGGGGCTACAGGGTGTACTACTGCGACAACAGCCTGCGAGGACTCTTCTCGTCGGCAACTTATCCCAGGGTGGTCTCCGTCCGCTACGAGGGATCCCCACTCTCTCCCTCCAATCGACCCTGAGAGGTGGTCGTGTGCGTGTTGGCTGTTGTCTTCTGCCTTGGTCCTGGCCGACTCAGACCTACATTTGTACCTAGAACCGCCGTATTTTCCCGCAGACTGTGAAATAGTACTCAGTGTCTGCTCCGTGGCGTGTCGGGGAGGGGTTCGATGTTCTGCTCCTAAAAGCCATCAACGTGTAGTTTGATGAGACTTGTGTTTCCACAAATTTTCTTCTAAAAGGAGGAGATATGGTTTTTTGATACTTTATCGACATGTACTCCCAATCAAGTCTTTTTCGAAAACTTCCCTTTTTTTATTTTTATCGATGGTCATAGATTTCTCGTTTCCGTCACTTCCAAAGTCCCCAAAAGATTCTATTTTCAGACCTAATAAGGTCCAGAGACCCTGGAACACCCACAGGATAAGGTTCTACGGAGACAAATTCCTTTAATTCGTAGAATCTCCTTCCTTTTTTTTTCACTTTAACATGGTGTGCTAATACGGTCGCTTACATCCATTTTTAGGTTTAGGATGCAAAGTGTAAGATATAACTGATTTGAATGATTTAAACTATGGGAACCCTTTTTAGAAAGATGTCTAAAGAGAAAGTTGTCTAGAGAAGTAACAAGGTAATCGACGACGAACGGATCTTTTTAATTAATTGAATACTTTGGTCAGTGTGTTCGATTGTCATAACAACCACCCACATATCTTTTGACCATTTCGGTATAAGTGTTCGTTTGGTGTTCTCTGAACAAAGAGTGTCTTCGAATTGGTTTCACTTTTTTCTTCATGACACGTTTTGACCGAAGTCCCTAGTTAAGACGTCTTTGGGATCGGAACAAACTAGGATACTGGGTACAAAAAGTCGATTTCGGATTGTCGTCTGTTCGTTCGAGAAAGCTGTACTTGGGACGACTCATCAATAGTCTTGAGTAAGACAGGACTCGTTGGGTCTCTTGTGAATTCTCGGACCTTAGCACTCTGGTACTCAGTATTTGTCTTTCACCAAAGACTCCCGGACACAAAAGGACGGAAATCTAAATAGATGAGTTTGAATGACAGGAAGGAAGGGGGAAAAGGAGATGTTCCAGCGTCTGAGTCTAAATAGATTTATTTAATGGATGTCTTCTGTAAATTTGAACGATATGAATTTTTGTGATAAAAGTATTTAGTTAGGTGGTAATTAAGGAAGTTGTTTGAGGATTGAGAAGTTAGACTTGGTCTACCAGAGTTTCGAAGATTAGACAATACTTTATGTCATTTGACTCGAAATTTTGGAAAGTTGTTTCGGGACGGTTGAGTGATACGATGTCTTTATTGTCTTAAGGTGGGTCAGAAAGAAAAGGGAGTCAGGGAGGGGTTACCTACAAAGGGTTTATTTCTGTCTTGGTCGAGTATGTGAAGGTTAACATGACTAACTGGGTGACACAGAACAGACCACAGGGTCTTTCGTTGTTTAAATTTTATCATTATTGTTAGAAGAAGGCTTTCAGAATGGCAAATATGTTTTAAAATTTTTTCAGAAGACTTTGATTAATTTTTTCCCCTTGTCTTGTCTTTCATTACAGTGTGGTCATAATGTTTAGATCTTCCCTAGTACTTTGGATTGGGGCATAGAACGGAAGTGAATCAAAAGTATTCTAGAAGACCCTGACTTCAAGGTATAGACCGGTCAGTTTGACTTTGGACTATTCTAGAATCCCTCGATTAGTAAGTACTTTGGTGTCTCGGGTCTTGATCTAAACCTACGGGTATAATCCACTTTTCCCGAAGGGTCCACTACGACCACCATTTCTTTGGTGGAGAGTTACGTCCTCTGTCCTCTGAGCCCAAGCTAGGGCCGTAGTTCTTCTAGGGGACCTCCTCCCGTACCGTTGTGTGAGGTCATAAGAACGGACCACTTAGGGGTACCTGTCTCCTCGGACCTCCCGATGTCAGGTGTCCCGACGTTTCTCAGCCTGTGCTGACTTCGTTGACTCGTGCGTGCCTACGTGTGTATAATCCACTTTTTGTCGCCACTAGTGTGTCGGATGGAAGTACAGGAAATTCCCACCATTATTGACTTGTCCACGAGACAAGTTCAAAGTCGTCCCACTAGACAGGTCTCATTAGTGGTTGTTTACGTATGACTCATAGTTTCAGTATAGACACCTCTTCGTCAGTTCCTACATGTTGTGTTAGGTAGAGTTTCAATGTTTCGTCTTTTACGTGTAAGATATTTCCCATTCGTGTTTGGATTTTGATACTCTTTTCTTTGTGAAGTGACTTTTAGTATGTCGTACCTTTGTAGTTTCTTTTTTACGAAATTCGATCTTAATAGTCCTTTTAATTATAAGTAAGTAAGTTATTCGTAAGTGACTCATGGACAATAATAAAGTTGACTATAGGATCCTTAACCGTTGTTTTTTCTATTTTTTTGACTCTTTGTCTCTCTTTCTGTATTTTTATTCGTTAGAATCATTTCAAAATTTTACATTTGATTATTACTTTTGTCAGTTTTTCTTGACCTTCTTTTTACGGAAAATACTTTAATAGAGACCTTTATTACATTTTGACTCTCCTTTACTACACTTGAGTAGAAAACTCCCCCGGATCTAAATTCACTTCTCCTACCAAATGAAATTTAACGACACTTCTCAAATCGGTAGGTTTTCCGTCAGTAAACCCCGTCATCATTCAAATTTTAAATTTTTATATAATTGATAACCATTGTTGAACAGTAATTGTGAGTCAATGAGATACCGGTATCGTCAAACACCGTTTAGTCCATAGATTTGTGTTATTCTATTAATGACAAAATTAAGGTTTTGTACCTAGTTTTCCTTCTGGTGTCCGACCCGGTGTTACTGCGTTAAGACACGATAAAAGATAGTTAGGCATACTTTGTGTAATTGTCTTTCGGATATACCATGTACTGTATGGACTCATCAGCAGGGAACAAACTAAGATTTCACATACCATGATAAAATTCATAGAGTCCGATATACAAGTAAAGATCGTTTGTAAAAATATTTCCGAGAGTTACCTTCTTTCTTAAAGTGATGTGGTCTACAGGTTGTGACTTTCTCTTTTATGGTACCCCGTAAACGGACGCCGACTGTCGGAAATTGGAACGGTCGTGATTCTATGTGTCGATGGTGTCCGTCGGACTACGTTCTCGTGTGAGATGTCCTTTGTTTAGGTTATCTCGTCGTCTTAAAGTCTCGCCGTTAAAGAATTGTAAACTCCCTAGGTCTCCGTGGAAGCTCTCAGTATATTTCTAATACTTGGGAGAAGTTTGTGTGTGTTCTATTGATTTTTTGAGGAACATCGGGAAAATACTTAAGGTCCCAGCGTTTAAGAACATAAGAGAACGGTCCAGACGTTTATTGGGTGATGATCTTCTAAGTAAGGAAAAAAAGGGAGAAATGTGTTGTTTTTCAGAGAAGAAAGTGAAGTTTTTCGTTTCCTCACTTCCCTTCCCAGACATAATTGTTCCAAATCTAAAAGACTCTAAAGACATAATTTTGTGGATACCGTGTGGGGTCGTCTCTTGTCGTTAAGTAAATAATGAAAATTATTTGGTAAAAATTCTCTTAAAGTAAACAAACAAAATTACATCTGGTGAAAATTTCAGGAATGACTTACACAATGGTATCAAAAAGACAAAAGCCGGTTCTCCGTACGCCCTAAAATCAAGGAGCTGATCCCTAGCTTGGGTGTAGGAGACGTAACCCTCCGGTTCAAAATTGGTGGTTCAGGATTAGTTGGTTAAAATATGGGTTCTTTCGTCTCTGTCTTTAAGAAGTTAAAATACACTTTATACATCCTTAGTAAGTCGGAAATCTAGAGTTAATCGTCAACTCCTAGTCTATGTCTCGATTCAGGACTCTGGTCCTTCCTATGACGTCTGTGCTCCGGGTCCTTCTCTTCTTCACGGAGGGCTCGTACAAGGGCGACGCCCACGTGTAGGTTGACTGTGTGAACAGCACCGGGCACGACTAGTGGGTGAGCCACCGGTCCGACTTCTACTAGCGGCAGTGGGCCAAGACTACTCGACACCCTTGTCTCTCCTTTGTGCTGGACCCGTTAGGTCAGAGTCACTCACCCTTGACCCCGAGGGGAAGAGGTAGGCCAGTCGACGTCTGAGTGTCCGACCTGTCCGGGTGGGACCTTTCGGACGTCAGACTTGTCCTCCGTCTCTTAGACGGGCTGGGGGTTTGGGTACTAGATTACCCGTTCGAGAGGCTCCGGGACGGGAGACGGAGGGACGTTCCCTCCTCTGGTAGTCTTCGATGTCTAGGAATTTTCTTATTACGAGTTCTCCCTAAGTTTATTATATAGTCTCCTGTCTAAATTTTTTTGGAGTTTGTTGATAGTTACTCAAAGTACCTTTCGTCATCAGAAAAGAATTGACCAAACAAAAATAACAGACATGGAAATCACGAAACTGAGAAATCTTTTGCCACCGTAGCACTTTTCCCGTTGACTTTAAAAGACTTTAATTGAAAAGTAATAAAGATTCTACTTCGTAAACATTTCAAGGTGTAAGGTTTCATCATTGACTCTTACTCCTTCATAAGATAATGGATTGAAGACCTTATAAAGATAGAGGTCCAGTTAAAATTCGGTATGGTCCCGTCACTGGACAGATGAAATGCACCTCGTCCCAGAACGTATGTCGACCACAAATTATTTCCGGGTCAGACTACTTACTTCAGTCTTCGATCTGTCTTTGTGTAGACTGGAATGAGAGTCGACATGTCCGACGAAGTCTTTTTGTCTCCCTGACAAAGAATATTTAATTGGTCTTTTTGTGATGTTGGGGGGACCCTTACGTCCACATCAGTACATCTGTAAGTATTTTGTATTGTTTACCGGTTATAGTTTATTTCAAATTTATTAAAATTTTGTCTTGATAAAACTGGTAGTTTGACCGTTATTCGTAAATTTTTCTCGTTACTTCTGAATTACTTGTCCGTGAAAGTTAGTGATGAGTAATTTTATAAATGTGATAACGACCTTTCTCAAAACGTTTTATTTAGATCTCATAATTTTTTTTCAAAATTACAAACTGGGTCAATAACATGAAAATCATTAGATAGAATCTCATTATTCTCAATGTCCTAGACTCAGTCATTGGTAGTTCCTGTGTGTGTGTGTATATATATACTTTAATGAAAATGTGTGTGTATATATATTTTATGTGTCTCTATATACATTTGTGTGTATGGATACATGTATGGAAGTATATAGAATCATACACAATAGTTTTTTACCCTTGTCATGTGTAAAAGTTTTTATCTCCTTACCAAGTTGATTTAGACTGTGCACGTGGGTCACCTTGTCATATGTTGTAAAGTTTACAATTATTCGTCCTTTTCCTACACATTTATTGAGACTTCTCTATTGTCGGAGAGTACATTGACCCCATTGGTTGCAAAATTTGTCAATTACACTTTTGGATTAAAACTAGTATCCTGTACCACAAGATCAAATAAAAACACATACATGCACGCATACACACGTTTACTCACACACATAATATTAATGGACCCATCCAGAACTATTTCAAGTAAAATAATTTTAGAAGTCTTTGTACCTTAAGGATTTTCATTTTTGTACGTTATTCTCTTGTCAATATCAAAATTTTTGTTACCCTTGAATAGAAGGTTTTCCTACATTTTAGATTTTGACCGGTAGTGGTCGGAATACTGAGTTCTAACCGAGGTATTCTTGTCATCTCTTAACGAAGAACCAGGACAGGAACGTTGTGATAAAACCTTAGTCTGTTCATTTCTTTCACGACGACTGGTGGTGTCTTAAAACCAGATTAAGGGTGAGATGTTTGCTCACGAGATGTGAAGGAAGGGGAGATTAACGTTTCCTCCGTAGGACAATTAAAACGAGAGAACCACAGTGATTTTCAAAGAGTTCTACTATATAGGTTTCATTTCACTATATGTTTCTGGGTAATGATTGTCTCAAGAGTCGTGGTCACTTTTATTCCGTGACCCATAGACTTCGTTATCTTCCCCGTATAATGTATATAAATTGTGTGTTTGTATGTGTTTTTTTTCTTTAAATTTCTAACACTACCAAAAGGAAAAAATAGAAGGTTTCAAAAATACCTGACACATTATGAAACATTGATCCTTTTTTAATTTTCATACACGAAAAATTACTTTTTTTAGTCGGATTCCGTATTCTAATTCTATTTTGAGATTTCTTTTACGTGATGAATTTTTAAGATAACTAGTCACGATTTGACCATTCGAGAATTGACAGATCTATTGTACCTGTAATACTTAACAACTAACAAGTCCTACTTTTTTTGGGGTGTTTCCTTATGACTAAAGAACAGGAAGTAGAACCAAGATGTTTCATGTTTTTACATAGCCGTAAAATATATATGATTAGAGACAACCCTGAGTATGGAGTCAGTCATTTCTTATGCGGGTGTTCCATCCTCTAGGTCCAAGTTAAGGACCCAGCCCTTCTAGGGGACCTCTTTCTTTACTGTTGGGTGAGGTCATAAGAACGGACTTCTTAGGGTACCTGTCTCCTCTGACCGTCCGATGTCAGGTACCCCAGTGTTCTCAGTCTGTGCTGAGTCGCCGATTTGGTGGTGGTGTTAGAGACTACCCTTTAGTTGTCAAGTTATGATTGATTACGATTTGACCTGAATTAGTGGGGAAAGGTGGCTTCTCGACAAATTCTCAAAGCATAGTCACTGAAGTGATATTACCGCCATCTCATGGGAACTTGGTCCTCGGTGTTCTTCCCAGGGATCTCTATATTTAGGTACCGGTGACGGCAAGGACCTCTACGATAAACTCCGGACGTGAGGACCGGAGAATAATACACATACGTGTAGTGGTATAAGGCTATTTTTAGAAGTCTTCCTCTTTTTGCTCTGGTGACCGTAAATAATAGTGTGTTACCTAAGTGTCGTCGGTTTTTGACCACCCGTAGTTGGGGTTGGTACGTCTAGGGCGTGGGGTGGGAGACAAGAATGGTGGACAGATGACAGGTCACTTGAATACGTCTCTCGGATCGAGGAAGGAAGGACCGACCATTTGTGTGAGTTCTGAAGAAGATTAAATTTTTCGTTTGTTCACTTGTGTTTTGGGAGAATTGTTACGATTTTGAAGAAACGGGGGGCGGGGGGCGGGGTAAGGTCGGTTTTGGAAGAGATATCTAGTCGGGTGTGAGCTGTGAGTCCGAAAGATCGAGGAGTGGGGTCAGTGGGAAGTTAGGTAACGTGGGGTCCCGTTGTGGGGTGACGTACCTTTGCCGAGAGGGACGCTGGTGGTCGACGATTGACGGTAGGGGTTCCAGTACGAGGACAGAACTAGAGTGGGAGAGAGAAGGGGTGGACTTTGAATGACGGGGAGGTCGATGGTGTTGGTGACAGGACCGACCAGGAGGGTGGGGAACCGGGTAAAGCGTAGTGGGTACTTACCACAGAGGGGCATAGAATTGACAATCGTGACTAAGGAGTGACCGGAAAACAAGATTTACGGGAGAGGGGTGTGTTGGGATTCGGTAGAGAAGAGTTATTTACTATCGTGGTAGGTGGTCTGTGAGTTTGGTTTTTGGGCCGGCAGTGGACTGAACGAGGAGAGGGGTGGGGACGTGGGTTGGACAGTATCGACGTCGAGTTCTGTAGACGAAGACAGGCAGTAGTGACGGTGTTGGAAGAGTGGGTCTGCCACTGTTGTTGACTATAAAGGCGGAGGTAAAAATTTTACAAACACCGGTATATTAACTAAATGTTACACACAATCAGACGCGACATGTTGCCTCGGCTTGTCCGTGTGTATGTGTTAGGTGAGAAAAGTCTAAGGAAAGGTAATATCCCGTAATGTCTCATAGCTCATCTCAAGGAATACGATATATCAGATAATAGTAAATGGATAAAATATATATTTTCACACATATACTAGTTAGGGTTACAGAGTTAAATAAAGAGGGGAGATGAAGGGGGAGACGTAGACATTGAGATAAAGACAGAACATCTACCTAAGTAGACATGGTACAAAATGGTGCGTGTCCATTCGCTATAGTATGTAGACAGAAAGAGGTAGACAAATGAAATGAATCATACTATCAGAGATCCAGGTAGGTACAACGACGTTTACCGTAATAAAGTAAGAAAAACACCGACTCATTACAAGGTAGAAGAAATAGGTAAATAGAAAGCTACCTGTCAATCCAGCGAAGATAACATTTGTCACGACGTTACTTGTGACCCCACATACATAGAAAAGTCTAATCGCAAAAGAGACCTATAAACGGGCCTCACCCTAACGATCTAGTGTACCATCAAGATAAAAATCAAAAAATTCCTTGACGGTATGACAAAAGGTATTACCAACATGTTTAAATATAAGGGTAATAGTGACATCCTCCCAAAGGAAAAGAGGTGTGGGAAAAGTCGTAAATGACAAATATCTAAAAAACTACTACCGGTAACACTCCACTATAGAGTAACATCAAAACTATACATACAGAGAACTACAACTAGTAGAAAAGTACACGGAGAACCGGTAGACATACAGAAGAGACGTCATTATAGATAAATCTAGAAGACCGGTAAAAGACTAACCCAAAAAAAAAAATTGTATCTCAACGTACTCCACAAACATATAAAACCTCTAATTAGGGAACAGTCAGTGAAGTAAACGTTTATTAAAAGAGGGTAAGACACCCGACAGAAAAACAAAATACCAAAGGAAACGGAATTCTTAGAAAATTAATCCAGGGTACACAAATAAAAACAAAAATAAAAGAAATGAGATCCTCCACCTAGTGTCTTCTATAACTTACGTTAAACACAGTTTCTTACAAGACGGATACAAAAGGAGATTCTCAAAATATCACAGACCGGAATATGAACATAAATCCAGAAACCAGGTAAAACTCAAATAAAAATATGTACCACAATCTCGCACACACCAAAAAAAGCCGACGTGACGTACCGAAACGGCCTAGAATTGAGGGACTGGTCTCTTCCTTCTTGGATCCGGGAGTCGTTACTTTTCCGGCTTATGATTGGTGACCTGGTGGTCCCTTAAGGGAGGGTGGAGGTGAGAACAACGGGAGGTAAGGTACGAGGTGACTCGTCGTTTCCCCTAGAAACATGTAATTTACTGTGGTAAGAAGACAACTTTTGGGACCTTCTCGAAGGGTTCCCAAATGTTTTGACTTTTGGAGTGGACCTGGGTGTTCCGGAACTTACTGGACGGGAGTCGGGTGGCCCAGGGTAGTCGGGATCACGACGGGACAGTGAGTCGTGGTTGGTCGGTTCTCCTACAGGAGGTTCAGGAGTCTGTGTGTCTGTGGAGGACGGAGTACGGAGGTGTGTGTGGAAGCGAGGACCTTTTGGACGAGACGGACCGACAGAGGACGGACGGGAAGTCCGGAGCCGACCTGCAGTGTCGGAACCTCTTCGGGAGGAAGGACGTCTAGGACAGACGACCCCGGCCCCGGTGTGTGGAGAGACCTGGGAGAGGAAGGGTGAGGGCAAGTAAAGAGGTGTCACGAGTTGTGTTGGACGTTGCGCTACGAATGAAAACATAATGGACAGGAATGATCCAGTTTTCTCGGGACCCTCGTCCCTGGTACAGATGAAGGAAGAATCAATCGTAAGACGTCCTGTGGGTCACGACTCATTTTGGACTTACGTGCCGAGAGACTGGACGAGGTCGGGGGAGAAGTCAGAATGCACCAAGTACGACGGTCCGACGAAGTAAGAACAAGAAACGTGTGTGAGACTGGAGCTTTTGGAGACAGAAGCGACCGTGTCGGGAGACACAGACGTTCAGGAGGAGGAGGAGAGGACCAATTGAGGGGCGGTGGGCGATCCCGAATCGTCAATGTCCGACCGGTCCGGTGAGAGAGCCCGGTCCACCCACGCCCGCGGCCGGACGCGAGAGTGACGACACACACAAGACGTGAAATGTGCACTACCTTGGGTGCTCGATTTAGAATGAAATGACAGTGGTAAGGGGCAAGACATTTCGTCACGATGAGTTTTACTCCAGACACCTGGTGACCAGGACTAATTTCATGGTCTTTTAATCCCTCATTCACAAGTCTTTTGAAAGGTCGTTAAATTATAGTAGTACTGTAAGTTCGCCTATTTCAATTTTCGCTTTCAGTAGGTCAGCACGATCTGAGAAACACTGGGGTACCTGATATCGGAGACAGGTGTCTTAAGAGGTCCGTTTTTATGACCCCACCCAACGGTAGGGGAAGAAGTCCCCTAGAAGGACTGGGTCCCTAGTCTGGACTCAGAGGACATAACGTCCGTCTAATGGTAGACTCGGTGGTCCCTAGGAAGGTTTAAAAGAGTGAGTTATTACATTATAGGTTTTATCATTAGTTCGTTTGATTTGAGTTTCGTTTGGCTTCTTTTTTATTCTCGACTACGTGTAATAGTCTCTGATCTTTTTATTGTCTTTTGTTTAGTTGTCTCTTAGTCACTTTTGACCAAGAAACTTTTTTTGATTGTTTTGACTGTTTGTACATCGATCTGACCACCCTTTTTTTCTCTCTTTACTGAGTTTGATGATTTGAGTCCTTACTTTTCCCCTGATAATTAGAATGTCTTTGTTTTTCCTGATTTTTTCCGACGATAGTTGTTACGATACGGTTGTTTGATCTATTCGATCTATGGTGAAGTGTGACTGATCCTTTAGTTGTTTTAGTCTTTTATTATTCGTAACCATTTATACATTTTTAAATCTTGGAAGCATCTAACGACCATCCTTATATTTTACCATATCATCGAAACCTTTTGTCAAACCGTCAAGACATTTTTTGATTTATGTCTCAATGGTATACTGGGTGTTAAGGTAAGGATCTACACATATGGGTTATTTTCCCTTTTGAGTCCAAGTGTGTGTTTGAAAATACACTGACAAGTATCGTTGTAATAAGTATCATCGGTTTTCCATCCTTATTAGGTTGATAGATAGTTGATTACTTACCTATTTGTTTCACACCGGACGTTCTCATAATAAGGTGGTGTTTTTCCTGACTTCATAATTAAGTTCGATGTTGCATGTACTTGGAACTTTTATACTACGACTCACTCTCTTCGGTCTATATTTCAATATGTAAAATACTAAGGTAAATGTATTTTACGGATCTCACTTGAGTCTTTCGTATAATGACCGACTGTCCTTGACTTCCTTCCCTGTAACGTCTCACTGAGGATTTCCAATACCCTAAATAAAAACCCCCACCCTCCGTGACTATTTTTATTAGATCTGATAATTACCACATATTAGAACTTTGATGTGATATTTTGGTGACTTGGCGTATACAAGTCGACCACTTAAAATACCATATACTTCATATAGAGTTAATTTATATACGTATGTGTGGAACCGAGACTGTCATTTCTTACACTGACATTACTTCCTCTAGGTTCAAGTAAGGGACCCAGCCCTTCTAGGGGACCTCTTCCCTTACCGTCAGGTGAGGTCATAAGAACGGACCCAATAGGGTACTTGTCTCCTCGGGCCGTCCGCCTCACTGATGTGAAAGTGAAAGTTAGAACACTTATATGATATTTTGGTGACTTAACGTGTGAAACCACTTAAAATACCATATACTTAATGTAGAATTACTTTATATATGTGTGTGTATGTTAATCTGAATGTTTTTGTGGTTAGAGATTATTTAACTTTTAAATTTATAGACCAGGAAGTGGTTTCTGCAAAACTCTTCGTGACGGAGTTTCTCAATGTGCTCAACAACCGACTTACTGATCAGGGACTAGAACAAGAAGAGGAGGGAGGAGACAGTGTGTGTGTGTGCGTGCGTGCGTGCGTGCGTGCGTGCGTGCGTGCGCGTACTAGAGGGGGTGCAGGAGGAACGGGGTCAGAGGAAGAAGTACCCGAGTCCCTGTCCCCGACGGTGCCCTGAGTACAAAGGACATGTTTCCGACACGTAACACCCAATCGGACTCTTAGTCGGTAGTTAGTAGTCTCGAGGTACCTCGATGTCGACCAGGGAATGAATCCTACCGAGTTGAATACTAAAAAGTCAAAATGTTACCACATTTTCGCTATGTGTAAGTCATCTTTGACATGAAACTGAAAACTTACAACTAGAAAAGGGTCTACCCACTATTCGGCATACTAGGAGAGAACACTACGACCTGTTCCCGTCGGTGTCGGGGAGGAGTCGCAGGACTGTCACTTGTTAGCTGTGTGAATGTTGGTAAGACCTGAGTATGTTGGTAAGACAAAAAGTGAAAGTCATGTCATAAGTTATTTAATGTACTCTATAAGTTATGAAATCATATTTTATCCGAAACACAATCTACTGAAGTAGGTTGTCATCACAAGACTCGTACAAATTCCACCCACTCCGATTCGATACTATAAGTCATCTAATCCATATCTAATTAAGTCATCTAATTCATTAATTAAGTCATCTAATTCATATAAAATTCGAATGCTATCAAAAGTTGAATGTTACCCAAATAGTCCTGTTTCGGAGTAGTATTCAGTTCCTTTTAGACCTCAAATAATTAAATAATTAATCACGATCAATTAAGGTCTTAATTAGGTAAAAACCCAGATGGTAGACATGACTTACTTTGTAAAGGATTACGGTTTGTTGACCCGTAAGAAACAATTGAAATAAATTTGACAGGTTACCACTTGTACCCCTCCAGTTATGTTACTTATGTAGGACCTTCGCTGAATGGTAGTGTCGAGGCAATAGGACCGGGTGTTTATAGGCAGATGATAGTACTACCATTCGGTATCGTCTCGTCCCTCGACGGTCTTTCTGTTTCTGGTACAATACTCGTCTCAATTCGTGCAATTCAGTAACAAGTTCCATGCAATAATTTTTCTCGATATGTTGAATCCGATTTTTTTTTTTCTCCCGTTTCTACAAAATAAAAAAATTTACAATAATTTAAAGAAAGACGACAAAATCAAAGTTTAAAATTGAAATCATTGGAAGGTTCAATGAAGATACTGAAACCCACTTCGCTCAGTCGCACTTCAAAGTAGACTAACTTTAAAGATGGACAAAGACCTTTCCACACCCCTGGTCACAAATCTCTTCGACAGACGGTGGGTTTGAGACACCCAGTAGGACGGGGAGGAGGGAAGGGGTAGTGTCCGTTTTGTCATCACCCGTAGACACCTTTCTCTTCACAGGTCATGGTGTTAAGGGTAAGGTTCCGTACACTCGTTTGACCCCTCCGACGAAACCCTAATAAACAACGACAACAAAAAGGGGTTACCAGTTTTTTTCAAGACAAAACGTCACTGAGTATGTTAGGGTCAAACAAAGAAACAGGTTTCGTTACGGTACACTGACTCTGTCGGACTGAGAAGGGTATCTGTGCTGGAAGGTCCAAGTTGGATTTGAAAAAGGTCTTTCACACCCGGTCTTTTACTCAAAGTCTTTCCTCTTTGAGATTATTTAGTGAAGGAAGACGATTTTTAGTTTTAATTTCACTAAATCTTTTACCTTGTGAACCTTTTTCTTTATAAACCCATGTGAAGTCGGAATTCTTAAAATTAACTGGTGCCTTTCTTTACTTACGGTCCTTTGTTTGTTTGTTTGAACTGGAATGAAACTTTATTTTGTAGATTATTTTTTCATTTTCTCTTTTTAGGATATTTACTTCAATGGTGAACTTTTGTCAAATTTCAAGAGATTGATGGTTTCTTTCCGTTACGGTTTCTTACGAGTTTGATGGCGTGTTAACGTGAGTAGAGTGTCCGATCATTTCATTACGAGTTTTAAGAGGTTCGGTCCGAAGTCGTTATGCACTTGGCACTTGAAGGACTACAAGTTCGACCAAAATCTTTTCCGTCTCCTTGGTCTCTAGTTTAACGGTTGTAGGCGACCTAGTACCTTTTTCGTTCTCTCAAGGTCTTTTTGTAGATAAAGACGAAATAACTGATACGGTTTCGGAAACTGACACCCTAGTGTTATTTGACACCTTTTAAGACTCTCTACCCTTATGGTCTGGTGGACTGGACGGAGAACTCTTTGGACATATGTCCAACCCTTCGTTGTCAATCTTGACCTGTACCTTGTTGTCTGACCAAGGTTTATCCGTTTCCTCATGCAGTTTCGACATATAACAGTGGGACGAATAAATTGAATATACGTCTCATGTAGTACTCTTTACGATCCGACCTTCTTCGTGTTCGACCTTAGTTCTAACGGCCTTCTTTATAGTTATTGGAGTCTATACGTCTACTGTGGTGGGAATACCGTCTTTCACTTCTCCTTGATTTTTCGGAGAACTACTTTCACTTTCTCCTCTCACTTTTTCAACCGAATTTCGAGTTGTAA
>SJYO01016970.1:20967022-20997662 GCA_006410555.1 Capra ibex | reverse complement strand
AGATTTTAGTGACGTCTACCACTGACGTCGGTACTTTAATTTTCTGCGAATGAGGAACCTTCTTTTCAATACTGGTTGGATCTATCGTATAAGTTTTCGTCTCTGTAATGAAACGGCTGATTCCAGGCAGATCAGTTCCGATACCAAAAAGGACACCAGTACATACCTACACTCAACCTTCTTCGGAGGACACTTCTTCCGACTCGTGGTTTCTTAACTACGAAAACTTCACACCACAACCTCTTCTGAGGACTCTCAGGGAACCTGACGTTCCTCTAGGTTGGTCAGGTAAGACTTCCTCTAGTCGGGACCCTAAAGAAACTTTCCTTACTACGATTTCGACTTTGAGGTCATGAAACCGGTGGAGTACTCTTCTCAACTGAGTAACCTTTTATGAAACTACGACCCTCCCTAACCCCCGTCCTCCTCTTCCCCTGCTGGTTCCTACTCTACCGACCTACCGTAGTGCCTGAGCTACCTGCACTCAGACTCACTTGAGGCCCTCTACCACTACCTATCCCTCCGGACCGCACGACGCTAAGTACGCCAACGTTTTTCAGTCTGTGCTGACTCGTTGACTTGACTTGACTTGACTTGATGGTACCGTCTATAAGAGGTGGTTTCCTTCTTCTGACCTTCTTTACGACCTAACATGAGTTTCCGTCTTTGTATCAATCGACGTACTAGTCTGATATCTTTTTCTGATAAAGCCAACGTAAGGTTCTTGATAGAGTAACTTTACATCTATGATTTTAACAGATGTGTCGATTGTTAATCTTATCTGGTGTTCAAACGTGTGGGAATAGGTGGTATAACTACAAACTTTGATGTTTCTTACTAGTACAAATTCCTAATATTGGTGTTTCTATGTACAAGCAAACAAAATCAGTGATTCAGCACAGGTTAAGAACGTTGGGAGGACCTGACATCGGGTGGTCCGAGGAAACAGGTACCCTAAAGGGTCCGTTCTTATGACCTCACTCAACGGTAAAGGAAGAGGGCTGGGTCCCTACTTTGGGCGTAGAGGACGTAACCGTCCGTGCAAGAATTGGTGACTCGGTGACCCCTTCGGGTTTCCGTCTACGATAACAGTGTGTTTTACGAGAAATTGTTAGTGTGTGTTTTAATGGAAGTTGTTTAGTTTAGGGAAACTACTGAAATTTCTAAGTGACAGTAGTAAAAACGAACGAAAAGTCAACAATGATTTAGAATTATAAGATCAAAATTCGAAGAAACGTTAAGAGAGATACGAGTGAGGATATTGTTTGACGGATACTTATACATTTTGGAGAGGAAACACATTTTCAATGTTACACGACTCATTAAAATATACCAATCTCTGAAAAGTGTAATTTTTTTTTTTTCGTTCGGAAGGACCAAATAAACAAATCATATATTTTTACGAGACTGAAAAAAGGATCTTCCCTTCGAAGATCACTCTATTTGAAAAAAAATTCTATTAGAAAAAAAAAATTACACTTACAATTGCATCAAAATATTTGTTCCTTTTGTGTTTAGTAGAAAGTTTAGTCGCTGGAAAATTTTTCCAGTGACGTCATGTTTTAGCAAACGAAATTTGAGATCAAAATTTTTACTTCCCAAAAGACCTTATGTCGGTCCGAGTAAGTAGATACATAAGAAATACTGACGAAAACTAAGACGTTACCGTCTCAACTCTTCGACGGTGTCTCTGACAGACCGGGTGTTTCAGATTATAAATACAGACCAGGAAGCATTCTCTTCAGACACCTGAGTGGGGTATGACACCACTCGTCGGGTCAAGACCTCAACCTACGTGTACCTGACCTTAAGGTTGGAGACCGGAGTCAAAGGAACAGGTGATTTACTACTTTTATGGTAGAAAGAATATTGTCGATAACACTACTAAACCATTTTATCATGGTTCTTTTTACGTACCCTGCGTGTCATCTACCGGAAAGGTCCACCACGACCACCATTTCTTGGGTGGACGGTATCATCCTCTGTATTCTCTGTATCCGAACTAGAGGCCCAGCCCTTCTGGATGACCTCCTCCTTTGTCGTTGGGTGAGGTCATAAGAACGGACCTCTTAGGGTGCCTGTCTCCTTGGCCCGTCCGATGTCAGGTACTAGGTACCCCAACGTTTCTGAACCTGTACTGACTCGTAGACTCGTCGTCGGGTATTACCTTTGTCTTTGACTGTCAATGTAAAAAGAAGTCGACTTCGTCTAGGACTTTCAATAAAAACAATGCACTCCATAACAATACTAAGTATTAACCAGGTGCATGTCATTATAAGATTCCAAAGCGAATGACTAGAGGAGACAAAGTAGTACCCCTTGTCAAATTTAGGTACCTACTGGTGATTTTACAGTTGACCATTTAGACGTCATCAAAAATTTTCGTGAAAACAAGAACACAAAACTTAAATTAAAATTTTCAGTGGGATTTTGTCTGTTCGTTTAAAGAGTTGTAAGTAAGTAAGACAAAAGAAGACCGTCACAAGGACGTCAAAGTAGTCGTCTGTCACGAGATCGACCTCCATTATTGGTCGGTAGACCTTCGTTTTCCGACGTACGTACATATGTTTGTGCGTCCACAGTCAGTGGGTGCCGTGTCTACGACGCGGACAAGACAGGACAAAAAAGGACTAGGAAGGTCGGTGTCTCAAGACCCTCGATGAAGGCCTCCTATGTCAATTCGGTTCTATCGTTCCCTACCGTTACCTCTTTCGTTTCGGTACACGAGTTCTGAGTTTTCGGTTCCTTCTCTCACACATGACGACGACGATCCAAGACCACAGGGTCCTCTCTTTAGTCAATGTTTCACTTGATTCATAAACGCCCTTTACGTTCGGTTCCCCAGTGACATGATTTATGACCTGTAATCATGTTTTTAGGTAGAATCTGAGAGGAACAAGATTTCTCGTACTTGAGGTGTCGACTTCAGAGTTCCTTCTGACTCGACACCCGTTTTAGACCTCACATTCCCTTCCCCCTCCTCCTTCCTTAGTATCGGTTGTCGTAATTATTCTGGTAGGTGTTCCTACCGTTTGGTAGAGGGTCGTGACCATCTCCAGGGACCCAACGACACCGATAAAGGTCGATGCCTGGGTAGTGACCTGGTAACCTTCATTCCTCAATGAGTAGATTCTCTTCGGAAAAAAAAAAAAAAAGACCAACTCATTTTCCATCCGAGTCTCCTACTCCCACGAGGTAGATGGAAACGGTGTGAAGGGGTTTGAGGGTTTCATTTAAATAATTTACCCGGACATTCCTGTAAATGACTCTGTTACCGGTGAAGTACAAGGTGTGACTCATTGTTTCCACTGGGTAGGTGTTTATTTACGCCTGTGTCCTGTCTTCTATGATGACGGACGTGTTATCTGGTGCTAATCCCAAAGTCCATCAGAATTGTCCGATCTATGTATGTTACTTTAAAATGAAAGATATTGTCAAAAAATATTGATAAAATATTAATATATTTTCCCAGGAAAATATTGACAATCGAAATATGGTCATAAGGTTTTTCGGATGGAACAAGAGTAACTTGCCAATAGTTCTGTCTCTTCCACTGGCCGGACGGGTTCGACAATCACCTTCCATCCTGTTTCCTTTTAGGACTATTTGGTGATTAGGAAACACCTTTACAAATATCCTAACTTTAGGACGTCGATGGGACGTTATTTACTCTTGCACGATCGTTCTGTCCGTCACGAATCTTCCCACTGAGTTCGACTGCCTTATCTTAGACGACTTATTGACCGATGAGACGTAAACATTGTGTGGGGTGTCAGGGACGTCATTGAGAAGTGCCTCGACGTCACAGGTGTCTCAAACCGGGATCGTTCGCGAGAAGAAATCTCTTGAAGCATTACCAGAAGTCATTGTCTGGTAGTTCGGACGGGGTCTTGGCACGCAGAAAAGGGTCCCCTCCCGAAGACTTGTGACTTTGGAATTGGCTCCTTTTAGAGTAATTCCTGGCTTTGGTGGGCCTTTATTCGTCGATGTTACGGAAGGTACACCGGTGACCCCACTGTCCTGAACTAAGGTCGAACCTGGACCCACCACGGTGTAGAAAAAAAGTTCTTTCCTACCTCTTCACCCTCTCTTCCTCCGTTTCGAATCTAGCCGTCCTTCCCGTCCTAAATTGACGTTAAAATACAGTGATGTAGAGTCCCGAGAAGATTTTAGAGTTATGTTTTCGAAATATAAACCCCAAATAAAAATCTTGTACAAACTGATGACCCCCTTTTTTTAGAGGTAAATCCTACACAGCACGGAGTCTGGTTTAAAGAGTTACCATGGGTCTCAAATTCTTTTTCATCGTATTTTCGGGTCCGTACTCCGTTTCCTCACAAGTCTTAGGACAAAATCACAGTCATAGTCGAAATGATTCATCTTTTATGATTACATTCAACCGTTTTACTTCTGTTTCCTTTTACCCCCTCCACCCGTCGAAAGGAGAAGGATAAAAAAAGGGGGTTCAAAACAAGTTCAACTAAGTCAATTTGGTCAACTGAGTCGAAGGAAAAACGTTCTCTTCCCCTCAAAAGGACGTAAAATTGTGTCTTACGACATCCATAATCCATTGTTGTTCGAGTAAAACTTTAAATTTAGTAGTTTCTGTAAAAAGAACCCACCTTGTCATGTCGATGAGTGTCCGGTAACACACCATTTACGACCCGGTCATGACTGGCGACAGAGAAAAGTCGGTATGAGCCTATCAGGACACCTCTTTTCTTTTCCTACTCATCAGAAATTACTTAAATAGGCGAAACGGTGGGTTCATTTGAATAAAAGTTATGATAAAGGGTAACTGGAATATTGTACATAGTTAACCTGTTTAATCTGTTGATGTGTGTGTGTGTGTGTGTGTGTGTGTCTCATGTACCACATAATATGATCTTACATGTACATGTGTGTGTGTGTATCTCATATACCACATAATATGATCATACATGTACAGATGTGTACATTGAATATACGTCTCATGTAGTACTCTTTGTGACCTGACCTTCTTTGTGTTCGACCTTAGTTCTAACGACCCTCTTTATAGTTAGTGGAGTCTATACGTCTACTGTGGTGGGAATACCGTCTTTCACTTCTCCTCGATTTTTCGGAGAACTACTTTCACTTTCTCCTCTCGCTTTTTCAACCGAATTTCGAGTTGTAAGTCTTTTGTTTCTAGTACCGTAGACCAGGGTAGTGAAGTACCGTTTATCTACCCCTTTGTCATCTTTGTCACAGTCTGATAAAAAACCCCGAGGTTTTAGTGACGTCTACCACTGACGTCGGTACTTTAACTTTCTGTGAATGAGGAACCTTCTTCTCAATACTGGTTGATCTGTTGTATAATTTTTCGTCTCTGCAATTAAACGGCTGTTTCCAGGCAGATCAGTTCCGATACCAAAAAGGTCACCAGTACATACCTAAACTCTCAACCTGACACTTCTTCCGACTCGCGGCTTCTTAACTACGAAAACTTGACACCACAACCTCTTCTGAGAACTCTCAGGGAACCTGACGTTCCTCTAGGTTGGTCAGGTAAGACTTCCTCTAGTCGGGACCCTAAAGAAACCTTCCTTACTACGATTTCGACTTCGAGGTCATGAAGCCGGTGAAGTACACTTCTCAACTGAGTAACCTTTTCTGAAACTACGACCCTCCCTAACCCCTGTCCTCCTCTTCCCCTGCTGGTTCCTACTCTACCGACCTACCGTAGTGACTGAGCTACCTGTACTCAGACTCACTTGAGGCCCTCTGCCACTACCTGTCCCTCCGGACCGCACGACGCTAAGTACCCCAGCGTTTCTCAGCCTGTGCTGACTCGCTGACTTGACTTGTACAGATGTGTATGTGTGTGTGTATCTCATGTACCACATATGATCTTACATGTACGTATGTGTGTGTGTGTGTTATGTACCACATATGATCTTACATGTACGTATGTGTGTGTGTGTGTTATGTACCACATATGATCTTACATGTACGTATGTGTGTGTTATGTACCACATATGATCTTACATGTACGTATGTGTGTGTGTGTGTTATGTACCACATATGATCTTACATGTACGTATGTGTGTGTGTGTGTTATGTACCACATATGATCTTACATGTACGTGTGTGTGTGTTATGTACCACATATGATCTTACATGTACGTATGTGTGTGTGTGTGTTATGTACCACATATGATCTTACATGTACGTATGTGTGTGTGTGTGTTATGTACCACATATGATCTTACATGTACGTATGTGTGTGTGTGTGTTATGTACCACATATGATCTTACATGTACGTATGTGTGTGTGTGTGTTATGTACCACATATGATCTTACATGTACGTATGTGTGTGTGTGTGTTATGTACCACATATGATCTTACATGTACGTATGTGTGTGTGTGTGTTATGTACCACATATGATCTTACATGTACGTATGTGTGTGTGTGTGTTATGTACCACATATGATCTTACATGTACGTATGTGTGTGTGTGTGTTATGTACCACATATGATCTTACATGTACGTATGTGTGTGTGTGTGTTATGTACNATACCAGTACATACCTACACTCTCAACCTGACACTTCTTCCGACTCGCGGCTTCTTAACTACNCCTCTAGGTTGGTCAGGTAGGACTTCCTCTAGTCGGGACCCTAAAGAAACCTTCCTTACTACGATTTCGACTTCGAGGTCATGAAGCCGGTGAAGTACACTTCTCAACTGAGTAACCTTTTCTGAAACTACGACCCTCCCTAACCCCCGTCCTCCTCTTCCCCTGCTGTCTCCTACTCTACCGACCTACCGTAGTGACTGAGCTACCTGTACTCAGACTCACTTGAGGTCCTCTGCCGCTACCTGTCCCTCCGGACCGCACGACGCTAAGTACCCCAGCGTTTCTCAGCCTGTGCTGACTCGCTGACTTGTACAGATGTGTATGTGTGTGTGTATCTCATGTACCACATAATATGATCTTACATGTACGTATGTGTGTGTGTGTTATGTACCGCATATGATCTTACATGTACGTATGTGTGTGTGTGTGTTATGTACCGCATATGATCTTACATGTACATATGTGTGTGTGTATATGTCATGTACCACATAATATGATCATACATGTACATATGTATGTGTGTGTCTCTCTCATGTACCACATAATATGATCGTACATGTACATATGTGTGTGTGTATGTCTCATGTACCACATAATATGATCACACATGTACATGTGTGTGTGTCTCATGTACCACATATATGATCGTGCATGTACAGATGTGTGTGTGTGTACGAGATATATAAATAACGACGATAAGTCACCGAGTCAGTACAGACTAAGAAACACTGGGGTACCTGATCTCGTTTGGGTCCGAAGGGACGTCGGACCGGTTTTTCAAGTTAACCAATTGACTGATGTGACAGGTTATTTCAAGAACCACTTTTACTTTTTATGCAGAAAGTAAAAATGAATCTTTGTTTACTTGAAAAACCGGTCGGGTTATCGATGGATGTCAATACAGATATGTACCATTCAATACGTTCTTGATCCTCAGTCCTAAGATTTATTATAGTTATTGTACCTTTCACGAATAATATGTCACTATATGGTTGTTGCGACTCCTGATGACTGAGAACCGTTGGTTGACGTTCGAGTCACGGAACCGGTAGGGTGGCTTTACTCCTCTCATCGACTCCAGTTGCTTTCTTTTGCAAAGACCTCTTGACCCTCTCTGGATGTATGCCTCACCTCGGGCAATGGTGACGAGTGAGTGTCTCTCAAGGGTCGGTAGAGCCGGAACCCTCCTTTGGGAAGGTGTGGTCAGCGACCCGGAGAGGAAAGTGGTCTCGTGTGCGTCCTCTACTCCTTCAGGACGGGTCTCCGCCGTCTCCTGTGTCCTGGTTTTCTCGGGTCCAAATGATAAGACCGAGTACGGGAGTCTTCTTGTCATTCCTTACGGAGAGGACGTGAGGTGGTTCGGAGGACCTTCGAGGTCCGGAGAGGGAAGTCTCGCCCGGTGACCGGCGGAGCTGGTCGTGTCGGCACGAGACGGAAGCGGGCCTCAGGATCGAGAGAGAACAGGGAGTGACAGTCGAGCTAGTGTCGGTGAGAACATAAAGGTCGTCGTTGCTCTAAGACCGAGTGCCGGTCGTGACTTAATGGCAAATGTTGGAACTCGATCGTATGTAATTCCGGTTCACGACTGTGAGAGACAAAGGTAAGACAAACTTCAAGCTCTGTTCCTTCTGACCAGAGACTCCTATTTTTAACGTTGTCACCGACGAAGGCCCCAACTCTTTCCTGTCTTGTGTCGTTTCCCTATGTTCCCTTGAAGGACCCCGGCACAGTCCGACACCTCTCCACCACTACACCCACATACGCACACAGTCTTAGACGGGTCGAATAAATTCTAATAACATTTACTAGTCTGGCATTATTTCTGTCTGATCTACAACTGGGAGTAAGTGGGTTTATTTATTCTACTGACTCGTCGTGTCGCCCGAAGTACGATCAAATACACTGGACCTCTGTCCGGGATCACATACTTGACGGTAAACATGTTGTGCAGGGTAGAAGGTCGGTGCCGCCTGACCAGTGTTATCTTAGAAACGGTTCTACTTAGGTCCTAAAAGGAGATGTAATAGGGTGGAGACTAGTCTGGTCTCTTCTCTAATCAGTCAAGGAAGGGACCCTTTAGTCTTTGGTCCTCTCTCTTTCTCTGAGTATGGAGAGGCCCTCAACTTTGCTGACGAAGACCGGTGTGCAAAACGTCAACCCTGACCTCTTAAGATATGCAATTATTTCCCCCTTCTTACTTCGACTGGATACTTTTTTTCGACCTCTGTCAAGTCCACCTCCCCGGAGTGCGGTCGACGAGAACTCAGGGGAGGACCCAAGACTCCCAAGACACTCCGTCTGCGGGGTCGTAGGAGTGGTGTTAGTGGGAGTCGTCGAAGTCGCTTGGGTTCACTGAACCCAGCAAACGTTAGTTCGTCCATGATTATACGGTGCAGACGTTCCCTTGGTACTTCTGTACCACTGTGCGTCAAAGAAACAAGTTCGCGGTAGTTTGCTCGAGGATGCAATGTACCAAGTGTTTCGCTCTTAGTCCGTCTGAGGAGGTACTCATGGATATAACACTATGTTCAAGATCCTTCAAGTTCGAGTGTACGTTTTAATTTTCCCTTTCGCTCTGTGTCTAGTCTGATTTCGTACACATTTGTCTGGATATGAAAAATGACAGACATCAAGTTGTAGAATTTAGTTTTAAGCTGTGAAAAACTCCATTACAAATTTGGCGAGACAATGATAAACACCCAAGGACCAATGACAAGTGCCAATAAATCAAAAGAAGAAGGTGTTTAGAGTCTCCAATTCTGTAAAGGTACTTGTCTTCCTTGTCTTGTCCTTCTCTTCCCCTACTGTCTCCTACACTACCAACCTACCGTAATGACTGAGCTACCTGGACTCAGACTCGTTTGAGGCCCTCAACCCTACCTGTCCCTTCGGACCGCACGACATCAGGTACCCCAACGTTTCTCAGTCTGTCCTGACTCGTTGACTTGACTTGACTACCTTATCTAGAAAGATCAACCTTTGGTAAATTTACTTCAATGCTTTATCTTTTTTTATGAATACCGTACCCTTTTACAAGTACTATATTACATTTCTTTTTCCGGGATATATTTTGACTACTCACGTCATACTATGGTTGAAATAAAATGTTATGTAGACCAGTTTGGAGGCCTAGGTTGATAGTCAGATGTCCTTTACGTTTCCTTGTGTTATTGGTGGTGGTGGCCCCAAATGAGTCGTTTTTTCGTTCTGACGTCCTTTGAGACATCTGTTTACTGGATCAAAGAAGTTGTGTATTAAACTTTCCCCCTTTGTCTCTACCTCCTGGTCGGATGGTGATGTCTCCACATTGTCTGTGTAGTTCATCAGTGGTACACCTCTGAATAGTCTGGGAGTAAGCCAGTTTGACAATGTATACGTACGGATATAATAGTACGAAGACGACGATGATTTAGCGAAGTCAACACAGACTGAGACACGCTGGGGTATCTGTCGTCGGGTGGTCCGAGGGGGTAGGGACCCTAAGAGGTCCGTTCTTGTGACCTCACCCAACGGTAAAGGAAGAGGTTCCGTACTTTCACTTTTCACTTTTCACTTTCACTTCAGTGAGTCAACACAGGCTGAGAAGCGCTGGGGTACCTGACGTCGGGTGGTCCGAGGAGCCAGGTACCCTAAAAGGTCAGTTCTCAGGACCTCACCCCACGGTAACAGAAGAGGTTATAATAGTACTTTGTCGACGTTCATCCTTGTGACTGATCTATAGACTATAATTTTCTGTGACAAGAAATCTACACTATCACAACGTCCAAAGACGAACAAAAAATTATTCGTCAAGGTCGGATTGTGTGACCTAGAACGGAGACCAAGAACCGTGCAGGTGGTTGTAGGTTGGGAGTGGTGAGTACGGAGTCACGTCGGAGGAGGGTGCAATGCACCACCCGAGGTGGGAGATCTTGTGGAGTCCATACAGTTGATGACCGCTGTTAGGGTTCCTCGGTACGTTGGGTAACGGGGACCCGAGTCTCTGGTGCTCACCACCAGAGTTTAGGCCCCAAGTTGACTGTACGAACACTAAGGGTGTGGGTCTGGGGTGTAGCATCGTTCGACAGTAGGAGTCCACGGGTTTTATGGCTCGAGTCCGACGTAAGCTTCGGGAGTAGGGCGTGGAGGGACGGTTCCTGAAAAGAGAGGTCCGTCATCAGGGGGACCCGTCGTGTGGCGTCCTACTCATCGTGACCGTACCGGAAGGTGTGGATTCCCGAAGGGACCACCGAGTCGACCATTTCTTAGACGGGCGTTACGCCCTATGAACCCAACCTATAGACCCAACACTTCTCGGGGACCTCTTCCCTTTCCGATGGGTGAGGTCATAAGAACGGACCTCTTAAGGTACCTGATATATCACGTACGCCAGAGTTTCTCAGTCTGTGTTGACTCGCTGAAAGTGAAAGGGAGTGGATTTTAGTAGTTATCTTTGAATATTACTACTAGGAATCCGGACTTGATGATTGTCCTTGATGATTGTGTAATAGTGTAAGACAACTGTCATAAAACAATGAATCATGTCTTACGAATACCTGTGTAAGGTAATACATACAAGTTGTGTCCCCTACTTTGTCTTCCTTAATATTCTTCAATGTCCGGTTGAGAGGAGATTCGTAATTTAGACGAGTTCCTCCCTGAAGGGACGACCAGACCACCGATACTGAGGTACGAGGGTTACGTTCCCCGGCCCCCAAGCTAGAGACTAACCCCTTGATCTAGGGTACACGGTATTGACTTCTTAAGTGTGCGGAGTCGATTCTCAAGTGTCCGGAGTTGATTTCTAGGACGCACGGTGTTGATTCTAGGTCACGTCGGTTTATTTATTTATTTATAAAGATTTTCAATATAATTCCGGACAAGTTCTTTAGATGAGGTGAACGTTTGTCCTGTCTTTCCGGTTCCGTAAATCTCTACTCCCACAGCCCGTCGTGGCAGGAAGTGAGTTTCGCTAATTGTTCGAGGGATAGACACACGAAAATTCCCAGATTCCTAGTCTTACGTCTGTATAAGATTTTGGGGGTTTTAGTTGGGGTTTTCAACATCAGTGTTTACGCAGTCATCAAGTTACCTCCGGAGTCCCCTGCACGAGAAGGGACACAGAAGAACTTTCTTCTTACTAAAGTCTGTCGTCTCTTCGACGACACTCGTCTTTTGGAATTTCAGTGGACGGAGAAGGTAAGTTAGTAGATTGGACTTTTTTTAGTGCGAAATTGAAGTACTTCGAAGTCTTATTGTTTGACCGGGCTCCAGTTTTACCCTGGATGGATCTCGGGTCCTTCAAACTTTGTGTCATCATAAAGGAAGCCTCCTGTTTGTAGTCATGATGTTACACCAGACGTGGGTCGAGTTCGTCTGTGCGATCTTTTAACCGGTTCTGAATCTGATAAACAACCCCCACAAAGTGGACTTTTTTAACAAATAGTGTAAGTCCGACTTTCTTCTTGTAGGAACGAACGTTTAGTCCAAAGTTTAGTCCGTCGACTGGAACTATCGACCGAGATGAAGACATAAGTGTGCAAAATAGGTCTTAAGGAAGAAAGAGAAAAAGCTCCGTATGAGGAAATGAAGGAACCCATTGTTTAATTTTAGAGGGTGAAGACTCTATTTTAGTTTTGTTATAATTCAAGTTGAGGAGGTCGTGAGAGGTCTTTGATACATAATTTGTTTCAACATATTGAAGACAATTCATTATGTTTTTAAACAAAACATAAATCCTATACAGAGTAACCAAATTTTTTACCAATAATTTTATCCGAATTCAACCCGACAAAATAAAATTTTTTAGTTGTTTAGGGTGTCTGACTTTTTTTCGTTTAACCTTTGTTAACAGGTGACTCTCAGCCTGTGCTGACTCGTCGAAGTGAAAGTGAAAGGACGTAACCTCTTCCTTTACCTTTGGGTGAGGTCACAAGAACGGACCTCTTAGGGTCCCTACCTCCTCCGACCACCCGACGGCAGAGACCCTAGCGTCTCTCAGCCTGTGCTGACTTCACTGAATCGTCGTTTAACCTTTGTTTGAGATGATAAGTGTTGTTGTGTCAAATCGTTGTAAAATATCCGTGTTTGATAATTTTTTAAGGACTTACTATAATTGTTTGGTATAGTTTCATAGTTCTGGTCCACCGAAATAAAAATGTTTTTGATGGAAGTACTTACAGATTCGGTACGAGAGACACAATGAACTAGTCAACACAGGTTGAGAAACGTTGGGGTGTCCGACATCGGGCGGTCCGAGGTGACAGATACCCTAAAAGGTCCGTTCTTATGACCTCACCCGATGGTTTGGACCCGGAGGGCGTAACACCCGTCTAAGAAATAGTAGACTCGGTGTTCCCTTCGGTACGAGACGTGATTCTATTTTGTCGAAGGAAAAGGAAGTGACAAAACTGTTGAATGTGGGTGAGTGGATTTAAGTAACATACAAAACGAACGACGACGAAGATAGGTAAAAAGATCATCCCCCTAAAAGAAACTATCAGATTCTGACACAGTTACATCTTTTTTTTTAAAATCTTTGCACAAGTAAAACGGTTCGAGATACAAATCCAATAAAATTTTTGTTATCGGACTTTGAAAAGGTTTTCCATGAATCTTTCCTTTACTCAGTAAAAAAGGTCTCTGATGTATTCACGAAAAATTTGAAGGAATGTGAGGACGACTAGGACACCTCCCGAGATGGTAGTCAGAGGAAACGGGAGGATCAGGCTCTTCGTGCTTGAGTGTATCCCGACGTCTCAAAAAGTACCTCTCTTTTGTCTCTCCAGAGAAACATTCTGATATCGGGGTGACATAGGTGTACTTTAGTAGTAGAATAAACAAAACGACAAGTGGGGTCACCTAGAAGTAAGTAAATTAAAGACCCTTTTACTTTTACGGTTTCGACCTAATATAAAGAAATAAAATTTATTAAGTCTGACTTTGACGACTCGTCCCGATTCGTTCCTTATTGACTCTTGTTGTTATTGCATGGTAAAGGTCCCAAGAGTACTAAAAAACAGTCGTGACATGTAATCTTGATGAACACACCATTATTAGGACAAGGTAAATCATTCTTTGTATAATGGATGGATTATTATTATTGTCACTACTACTACTACTATTTTTGTTATTTGACTAAATCCTTAAGGTCCGAACCGTTGACTAAGACGTATTTAAAAAGTTGTCTACTTTTCTTTTCTTGATACATAAAAATCTTCAAGTATACTCGGAATAAGTTTCCTCATTTTGAATTTCCTTTTACGGTATATTAGTTTACCCAATTACTGTATAATTAAGTTATCGGATATATCAGTGATTTTACTCAATGCTACTGGTCCCTTCGTACTTCTTTACAAATACTAAAAAAATTCGCGTCATTTTCTACTACCCTGATTTAAGGTGTCGGTGCGACTCAGTCCGACTCGTCTCTCCCGTTCTTCCGACTACTCCCCGTCTTTCTCTTGTACGGAAACTCCATCTGATCCTAAAACCGAAGACTCCTCCCGTCCTACCCCCCACCAGGGGTCTCTTTTCTACACCTCGTCGACTCTTCGTCCTCCTAGTCGTCCCGGCGGTTGATAATTTGTGAAGCAGTATTCGGAACCCAGGAGGGACCACCGAGTCTGCCGTTTCTTAGATGAACCTCCTACGGACCCAAGCTAGGGACCCAGTCCTGCTAGGGGACCTCCTGCTTTACCGTTGGGTGAGGTCATAAAAACGGACCTCTTAGGGTACCTGTCTCCTCGGACCACCCGATGTCAGGTACCCCGACGTGTTTCAGTCTTTGTCGACTCGTTGATTGTGAAAGTATTCGGAACTCCATGTATCCTGAATAAAACAGACTAAAAAGTTGACACCGATAGAGTTTAAGATTTACATTTTTGGCAGGTGAGGGACCTTCATACGAATTGTTTGACAGTGGTGACTGTCGTTCTCTCCCACTCCTCACTTTGTCCTAGTCGAACTTCGAGACCCGTCGACGTCCGTGATGTTAGTCACGTGCGCACGAGTGAGCGAGTCGACACAGACACCAGTGACAGACACTTGGGTACGTGACATCGGGCGCGCCGAGACAGGTACCCTAAGAGGTCCGTTCTTAAGACCTCACCCGACGGTAAAGGAGGAGGTCCCCTAGAAGGGTTAGGTCCCGGGTTTAGACGTAGAAGACGTCGAGAGTGTGACCGTCCTCCTAGTGGTGACTCGGCGGACCCTTAGTCTTCGTCAAGGTTTGTCCTGCGTTTGTGAAAGAAAAGTCACACCGTCTGAGATTCTCCGAGACACCGGGGAGCCTCAGGTCGACTACATAGGTGCCTCCAGCCGTGTCTCCCCACTCCTGTGTTCCCGCTCTCCACAACCCACCTAGTCTGGAACTCTCGTTGTCAATGAGGGACCCTAGACACTTGTCCCCGTCTCGACTCGTGTCTGCAGACCCCGTCTTTCCGTCCTTTCTCTTCCGTGGTTTCCGTCCCTGAGTGACCGGACTTTTTATGTTCTGTCATTTGGCACGGAGACACGTAAGTTATAGTGTCATTAGGTTCAGATACGGGGTTGGTGATTACGGCTTCTTCGACTTCAACTTGATAAGATGTTACTGGATGTTCTGGAAGATCTTGTTTGTAGTTTTTTTTTCTACAGGGAAAGTAGTATCCCCTAACCTTGCGTTTTCATCCTTCTCTATAGATCTCATTGTCCGTTCAAACCGGAACCTCATGTTTTAATTCGGCTGTTTCCGATTAGGTCAAAACGGTTCTCTTACGTGACCAGTATCGTTTGTGAGAGGAGGTTTTTGTGTTCTCTGTTGAAATGTGTACCTGTAGTGGTCTACCAGTTATGGCTTTAGTCTGACTAATATAAGAAACGTCAGTTTCTACCTCTTCGAGATATGTCAGTCGTTTTTGTTCTGGTCCTCGACTGACACCGAGTCTAGTACTTGAGGAATAACGGTTTAAGTCTGAATTTAACTTCCTTCATCCCTTTTGGTGATTTGGTAAGTCCTTACTGTATTTAGTTTAAGGAATCCTAATATGTCATCTTCACTGTTTATCTAAGTTCCCAACTCTAGGGTATCTCACGGACTTCTTGATACCTACCTCCAAGTACTGTGACATGTCCTCCGTCACTAGTTCTGGTAGGGGTTCCTTTTTTTTTTGTCTTTTTCCGTTTTGCCAACATACTCCTCCGGAATGTTTATTTACTCTTTTCTTCTTTTCGATTTCCGTTTCCTTTTTTCCTTTCTATGTGGATAGACTTAGGTCTCAAGGTTTCTTATCGTTTCTCTCCATTCTTTCGGAAGGAGTCACTAGTTACGTTTCTTTGTCTCCTCTTGTTATCTTACCCTTTCTGATCTCTAGATAGAGAAGTTCTTTTAATATCTATTGTTCCCTTGTAAAGTACGTTTCTACCCTTGTTATTTCCTATCTTTGTCATACCCGAATTGTCTCCATCTTCTATAATTCTTTTCCACTGTTCTTATGTGTCTTCTTAATATGTTTTTTCTAGAATTACTTGGTCTATCGGTGCTACCACACTAGTGAGTGGACCTTGATCTGTAGGACCTAGACTTCAGTTCACCTAGAATACTTCGTAGTGATGTTTGTTTCGATCACTTCCACTACCTTAAGGTCGACTTGATAAAGTTCAGGATTTTCTACTACGACAACGTGAGTTATACGGTCGTTGAAACCCTTTGAGTCGTCACCAGTGTCCTGACATTTTCCAGTCAAAAGTAAGGTTAGGGTTTCTTTTTGTTGCGGTTTCTTACGAGTTTGATGGTGTGTTAACGTGAGTAGAGTGTGCGGTCGTTTCATTACGAGTTTTAAGAGGTTCGATCCGAAGTTGTCATGTACTTGGTTCTTGGAGGTCTACAAGTTCGACCTAAATCTTTTCCGTCTCTTTGGTCTCTTGTTTAAAGGTTGAAGACGACCTAGTATCGTTTTCGTTCTCTTAAGGTCTTTTTGTAGATGAAGACGAAGTGACTGTTACGATTTCGAAAACTGACACACCTAGTGTTGTTTGACACCTTTTGAGAGTTTCTCCACCCTTATGGTCTGGTGGAATTGGCGGAGGACTCTTTAGACATACGTCCAGTTCTTCGGTATCAATCTTGACCTGTACCTTGTTACCTGACCAAGATTTAACCCTTTCCTCATACTGTTCCGACATATAACAGTGGGACAAACAAATTGAATATACGTCTCATGTAATACGCTTTACGGCCCGACCTACTTAGTGTTCGACCTTAGTTCTGACGGTCCTTTTTATAATTATAGAAGTCTATACGTCTACTGTGGTGAGAATACCGTCTTTCACTTCTTCTTGAGTTCTCGGAGAACTACTTTCGTTTTCTATTCTCACTTTTTGGACCGAATTTTAAGTTGTAAGTTTTTTGATTTTCTAGTACCGTAGGTTAGGGGAGTGAAGCACCGTTTATCTATCTCTGTGTCACCTTTGTCACTGTCTGAAATAAAAGGACCCGAGGTTTTAGTGACGTCTACCACTGACATCGGTACTTTAATTTTCTACGAACGAGGAACCTTCTTTTCGATACTGTTTGGATCTGTCATATAATTTATCGTCTCTGTACTGAAACGGTTATTTCCAGGTAGATCAGTTTCGATACCAAAAAGGTCATCAGTGTATGCCTATACTCTCAACCTGATATTTCTTTTGACTCGTGACTTCTTAACTACGAAAACTTGACACCACAACCTCTTCTGAGAACTCTCAGGGAACCTGACGTTCCTCTAGGTTGGTCGGGTAGGATTTCCTCTAGTCGGGACTTATAAGTAACCTTCCTGACTACGACTTCAACTTCGATGTTAAGAAACCAGTGGACTACGCTTCTCGATTGAGTGACCTTTTCTGAGACTACGACCGTTTCTGACTTTCCTCATCTTCCCCTGGTGTCTCCTACTCTACCAACCTACCGTAGTGGCTGAGTTACCTGTACTCAAACTCGTTTGAGACCCTATACCACTTCCTGTCCCTTCGACCCGTACGACGTCAGGTACCCAGTGTGTTTCAGCCTGTGGTGACCTGCTGACTTGTTGTTATTCTTGACGTCTTTGCACGAGATGAGAATTTCAAGTGTCACCTCTTGAGATCACCGTGTCTGTTGTGGAAGACGGAAGATGACATAACCTCAGATCTTTTCAACACCAGACAACTCATGTACGACCGGTGTAGGAGGACTGTTTCTACGGTCGGTTCTGCAGACAAAATATGAATCCCTTCGTCTTCGGTCCTCCCTCTTTCGGGATGTTTAGTTTGTTCGGTAGTCGTCGTGACCGTCTAAAAGACTGAGAACAGATGAGTAAGACGGTCTTCCATTACTTTTAAGTGTAAAGTTCTGTTATGGTTTCATTAATTAAGTTTCATTTCTACGAAGTATACCGTTAATTATACGTCTTGTTAAAAGATTTCCCGTAAGTCTTTTGAGATGTAAAATAGGAGGTTTCGTCACTGAGGAGTTGTCATTCTTTTGTCCTTCGTAATTTGAGGAAAAAATAGGTTTATTTACGTCTTACACCTTTTCAGATCCAAGTTGGAGTTTTGAGAGTGAACCAATTTTTTTTTTTTTTTTTTTGGTTGAAGACGTGATTTGTCCTTGTCACTAAGATTGTTTTAAAGAGTCATGGAATTCTAGTTGATATCATAGGTTATTCTATAAATGTACGAACCCCACCATTTAACGTTCTTGTTCCGGTTAAGAATAGGGAGGGACGAACACACGCGAAATGTTACACTGAAACGTCAAGAAGGGTTGTTCTCCACCTTTGATGAAGAGGTCGGAACCTCTACCCGACGGGACACTGAACGAAACCGGGTTTCTTGCACCGACGTCGTTACGTCACGGCCGAGACATGACCCGGACTCATTTCCGATGTACTTCTTCTCCCCAATTGGGCGATCTCCTACCTGGTGTTCCTTCTCTCGAGGTTCACAGTCCACTGCGGTAGGAGATGGTCAGACACCGGTCGTTCGGGGCCCTTTCTCTGACCGACTTTATTCGTCCCCGTTGTCCACATATTCGTTCGGACCGACACTCGTCCACCTGACAGATGCCCTAAGTCTCCGAGTACTCGTTACTACTGTCAAGAACAAAATTCGGAGACTTAAAGTGCTACCGGACGTTGTGTCGTTATCGATTGACTATGTTACGGCGGACAAGGTTCATCATGTAGAAATTCTTATTAATCCTGAGACTGGAATTTTTACCTTTATTTTTGTCGTAAACCGTAACTGGTTCACGGTTCTTAAAGTCTCATACCTTTGCCGTTAAGTGAGGTCACAAGAACGGGCCTCTTAGGGTCCCTACCGTCTCGGACCACCCGACGGCAGATACCCCAATGTGTTTCAGCCTGTGCTGACTTCACTGAATCGTCGTCGTCATTTGTGTAATTCAGGTGAAAATGAAAATTGACTCGAGATCCTAGGAGTGAAACGAGTCTACGATTGAACTAAAGGTTCTTTGACTTCAATACGTTTTCGTGTTTACTTGTATAATGAGAATTAATTTATAATGAGTTATAAAAAGTAGGATAGTTCTTGTTAAGACATACAAGGAAATGATCTCATCTATGTATTTTTGGTCTGCTTTTGGTTGTCCAAATTCTTTCTTCGTGGATAAGGTCCCTCTGCTTAGACACTGGACGAGTGTCTATGAGGACTACTCCTTGTTTCCAAGGAAACTAGAAAAGATCGGGGAACCAAAGTGAGACAGTTTCTTGACTAGTTTTCGCTCAATTTTTGTATGAAATCCTTTAGTGGTTCAAATATTTTAGAGTAAATGCATACGATATTGTGTCATCTCTTTTCTGTCTAATTTCGTATTAAAAGGAGGACTTTTCGTGACCGAGAGTTTGGGTCTCCGTGGAACACGTTCAGTGCTAATTATGGCAAAAGTTTGGATAGCGGGTTACTCTTGTATATAAACCCAAGTCATGTATAATAAAAGACCATACTAATGAAACTTTTAGTACGGGTATGAAACTATTTCTCTAAGTTTATCGTGTATCCACAAAGATATTTTAGGGTTCCGGTTTAAGATGGAACGGACTATGTGGTCGTAAAGATTTTGGTCGAGAAAGTTTTTCGAGAGGTTTTTTGTGGGATTAGTAGGGGTTTATCGATTTAATTTCATTAAATTAGTAGAAATTTAACATTTGACTATGTGTCCCGAATAAGTAACTTAACCGAATTTTCTTATGTCTTATATCGTACACAATGTTTAATTCCGGGTTCGGACTAAAGAAAATTTGAACCTTTTTTATCATTCAAACCCCTTTAGACTAAAAGGTCAGTGAGAATCCTAACGACTACGATAAAATATGGAACCATTTACTGGTTTCCAGTAAACACAATGGATACAGTTTCCTACACAAAAGGATCAGACTGTCATAGAGGTCCCGATGCCTATTTTTTCGTATTAAGACTATCTGGCTCGTTAAAGATGACTATGTTGTGATTCTACAACCGGATTTTCCCTTTCCTCCTTTCCTATACCATGTTACAACAAAGTCACCGAAGTCAACACAGACTGAGAAAACACTGGGATGTCTGACATCGGGTGATCCAAGGAGACAGGTGCCCTAAAGGGTCCGTTCTTATGACCTTACCCAACGGTAAAGGAGGAGGTTCCCTAGAAGGGATGGGTCCCTAGGTTGAGTGCAGAGGTAATAACAGTCGACCCAAGGAATTGTTAGTCGGTGGTCCCTTCGGGATTACCATGATAGACGAAAATAGTTTATTTGTCGTCAAAGGAAGGTCGGTTCGGAGAACTTGAGACGGGATAAGTAATGATACCGTCTTTCGTCGGAAGGAGAAACTTATTGTTTCCCCCTTTTGTGATCTAAAAGTGACTTAATTGATTTGACTTTCCGTCCCTTTGATCGGAAAAAACTTATTTCCTTTTAGTCTAACCGAATCTTTTAAATTTAAAGGTAGGGGAAGATGTCAGATCCCTTCCTTAGGACAGGTACTGCTACCCCTGGGAGTCTGACAACTAAGACAGTGGCCGTCTGAAAATGGGTCCCCGTTTCCTGTGCACGTGGAAGTGGTCGGGGATTTAATCTTATTACCGAGGTGTTCGGCCCACCGACCCAGAAGGTGGACTCTTCGACAAAAGAAAGACTGAACTCCTTGGTAAGGACAACGATACAAAGGTGACGGTCGGAGTTTTAATAGAAAACACTGGAGACACGGTGGGTCTTCCCATTTTCGATAAAATGGGACACTTGGGCACACTCCCATTTTCGATAATGTTGGAGACTGCTCCTCCTCCTCTCCTACCTCAGTCAGGTCCATCCCAGGTACGTTGTCATTGAAGGTTTAATTTTTTTGTTTTGTTTTGTTTTTTTGCAAGGTTTGAGAAGTGTCGGAACTTCAGAACTTTATGTTCCCGTTTGCTTGAATTTTCTTTTTGTCAACCTCTATCACTCCGACAAAACGTTAAGACCAGGTACGAAGAAGGTCTAAATAAATGACTCCTAAAAGAGTTTGATTGCAAACTCGTTGAAGGGACCCCCAGGTCCCCAATTCTAAGACTCGAGGGCTACGTCTCCCGGACCCAAACTAGGGACCAGTCCCTTGATCTACAGTGTAGGGTGTTGGTTCTCAAACGTACGGCGTTGATTCCAGCCGTGTCGGTTTATTTATTTATACCCTTTTTTTATTTTGTTTTGTTTTTGGTTTGATGGTAAACTCTCTGGTGACTGGAGGACGAAAGGAAGACCCTCAGACCCTAAAGCCGTACACACTCCGTCTCCGACGGAAGTCCTTGCAGGGGGTCACTGTCGGACCCACCGGACTCGGAGATTGGTCGAACCTCCATCGGTCACACTCATAAAGTGTGCACGCCCTATCGAGGACCGACCCCCTCACCCTGTAGACTCTCAGAGATGTCCCGGTCCTGAGGACCTTCGAGTCCGGACCAAAGGAGACCTGAAGTGGGGTGTGGAAAGGGAAGTAGCCAAAACAAAGGACAGGAGGGTGACTTTATGTAGTACCGGCACTCCTACTGGTGTGTTACCGTCAGGAGGAGCACTTAGTTCCTTGGACCGTCACCAATCCCCCGAGGGAATGGGTCGTTCGTCCCGTTCCTGAAAATATTCACTTTTGTGTACTGACTTTACTGAACATTCGCTGGTTTATACCTTTACGACTTTTCCGTACTGAGTTTCTGTCAATATTCCAGACATTCCCTGGGGGTTTCACGTTCAAGAGTCAAATATGTGTTTTGGTCTTACAATTGACGACATAAAGACAACAGAGCGTCACGGATTTTTATCTGAGAAAGTAAACACAATGTTTTATTTCACTTCTTCACTCTTCAGCCTTCGGACCCGTCCTTTCGTAGATAACGAGACTTTGATAAGATAAGTCCGTCCTTTTTAAAGTGAAATAAATGTGTGTGTGTGTGTATGGTCCTCGAAGGATACACCGAGTCACCATTTCTTATGTGGACGTTACGTCCTCTGAGGTCTCTACACCGAAACCAGGAACCCAGTCCTTCTAGGGGACCTCCTCCTTTACCGTTGGGTGACCTCCTAAGAACGGATCTCTTTGGGTACCTGTCACCTCGTCTCTCAGTCTGTGTTCACTCGTGCGTGCGTGTACACATGAGTCTTCAGTGTCATTCGTTTCTGTACGAATCGAAGACTACTCTAATGTCGTTAATTCACGTTTCATTTGCCCTTACTTTTATTATTGTCGGTTGTGTGTACTTCACGGAAGAGACACGGTCCATGGTAAGTTTCACGAAATGTACACTTAAGTAGATTAAGGGTGTTAATCCTCCGACCTCGAAAATAATAGAGGTAAAATGTCTACTGTTTTGATGTTGTGACCCTCTGTCTTCATTGGACGGGTTCCAGTGTACCGATCCTAAGTTTGAGTCTATAAGTTCTAAGTCTTAGACAATATTTGATACGATATTTTCTTTTACTAGAATTGTTACTTTTGGGTGAGGATTGCTGTGTCGTTATCTACGAAAGGATGGGTCGGAAGGCTGTAGAGTGAAGAAGTGAATAAAACATTGTGTTTATTTTCAGATAAAAATCCGTGACGTTCTGTTGTTTTTATGTCGTCAATTGTAAGACCAAAAGACATATTTGACTTTTGAAGGTCGATGTGGTCCAAAGGAGGGTTCCTATTGTGAATTTTTAGTTCAACGAACAAATAAATAGTAACAAAGACACTTTGTCAGTGATTTATATGTCGAAAGGAAGTTTGGCAGAATTATACGAACCTTTATAGATTTTCTTTTGTTTTTTTATTTGTCGATTACAAATGATCCCCCCTTTACAAATAACCCCCCCTCCTTTTTTTCTTTTACGATGGTTTTTATAAAATTTTCAATCAGAAGACACTAGAGATAACGAATGGTCGAATTCACGTTGTAGGATTTTATAGACTTTTATATGCGTTAGAGAGAAACAAACTGAATCCGGTCTGTTTTGTTAAAGAACGTCTTTAGTTGGAACTGGAAATCCGGGGACTTTGTCATCATAGTCGTCCGTAGAGAGGTTTGAGATAAAAAGTTTTAGCTTCTATCGATCGGGTATCGGAATTGAATGATCATTCTGAAAATCATTCTAAAATGGAAATTTTTTTACGATAGATAGGAAAAGTTGGTTACCAGATTTAAAAACCACGTTGAGTTTCTTCAAGTCTTTCGTTTGCACAGGTCCCTTAGCAAAGGACAACGGAGTGTTGTAAAGTCAAGACAGGACTTTCATGTGAGAGCAAAAGACTAAGAGGCTGGTCCTTTTACTGACGACGTCAATTTAAGACTTTACATTGTGACTCCAATAATGAAAATAAAAATGTCAAAGGACTGATCTTTCTGTCAGTATGAGGTGACTGAGTTCTTATAGAAAAAAAAATGAAATGGTCACATAGCAAAAAGATGCGACGTACGAGTCTATAAGATCAAGGTTGCACGTTGACTTTTGATTTTAAATTTTTATGATTCCAAAGTACTTCTTACTTCGAATTTGTTTCCTTAAACACACACACACGAATCAGTAAGTCTACACAGGTTGAGCAAGGTGGGGTACCTGACATCGAGTGGTTCGAGGAGACAGGTACCCTAAAGGGTCCGTTATTATGACCTCACCCGACGGTAAAGGAGGAGTCCCCTAGAAGGACTGGGTCCCTAACTTGGGTGTACAGGACGTAACCGTCCGTCTAAGAAAATAGTGACTCGGTGGACCCTTCGGGGTTGTTTTATGTTCACTTCCGTAGACTTTCTCGTCGTGGTAAGAGACAATTGGGAAGTCCCGTGTCATTAGGGACTTCCAAAGACTAGTCTGGGGATTTGAACGACGGGTTTGGTAATCGTCACTGAGGTCCAGGGTACCTTAATTCGACTTAGGAGGTATAATCAAATAATGAGGAACCCCCTTAAGAGACATGAATCGTGACGGTCTATATCAAGTCAAAATGATCCTTTTTCTACCCATATACATTTACCGAGGTCCGTTTATGTAGGGTATTTTTTTTTTTTTTTTTTTTCTCCTGTTCCATATTTGTCATAAGAAAGGGTCACGGAGAGGTGTCTGTTCGTGCTACTTATTAAGAGAAAACGCATTTTGTTACCGGGAGGTTCACACTGGTCGTCGTAGTCGTACCTGTAGTGACCCTTGAACTGTCTTTCCGTTTGAGACCCCGGGTCGGGGTCTGAATGACTTGGTCCTAGAAACACGAAATAGTTCTAGGGAGAGGTACACTGGGATTACGTGTACGTTCGAGACTCTTGGTGATAGATCCATTTACTCTGTTTGTTCGTGTAATTCGGATCTGCTCCCAAAGAGGTTGAGCCGTAATTACTGTAAACCTCGACCTGTTAGGAAAAGTACTCCCTGACGGGACACACAATGTCCTACAAGTTGTAGGAGATGGGTGATCTAAGGTCCTCGTGGGAGGGGGTCCCACGTCCCCCTCCCGTTTTCCGTCTTAGGGTCGTAAAATATGAACAACGGCCCCAGCAGTTGGTGACTGTGACGGAGTTGAGTCCAAGAGGTTTGCACATCCTGATCCACGTGCCGTCTTTCTTGATCCCGGAGTCTCAGTCTGGACCCAAGTTTAGAGTAAGGGTAGTAAATGACCGTTACACTGGGACCCTTAATTATCAATGAAGTCACGGGGAGTGTGGAGTCAAAAGATTTACCGGTTTACGGGCAATGTTATTCTGTGGATGTGATGCACAAGGTATTTTGAGGGTCAACCTGGGTGTTATTTTACGTAACTAGAGAGACGTCATTTTGTTTACTTATAAGTACGGTGTACCCTATTTATTTCTAATGTTCGTGAGAGTAGATACCTCCAGTTCAAAGTCGTGGTTACTCAAAAGTCCGGATTGAGTGTTTTTGTTTGTTTTTGTGGAGACTGGAGGGTTATGTCACCCGGACCCCACCTAGGGGCCAGTCCCTCGATCTAGGGTGTACGGTGTTGATTTTTCTTGAGTGTACGATGTCCCCGAAAGGTCCACCACGTCACCATTTCTTAGGCGGACGGATTCGTCCTCTTCGTTCTCTCCGTCCAATCTAGGGATCCAGCCCTTCTAAGGAACCTCCTCTTTTACCGTTGGGTGAGGTTACAAGAATGGACCTGTTAGGGTCCCTGTTTCCCCGGTCCGTCGATGTCAGGTACCCCAGTGTTTCCCAGCCTGTACCGTCTTACTGGTTCGTGTGTGTGCTACGTTGATTCTGGGGGAGCACGGTTCATTTACGTATTTATAAAACTTTATTTCTTTCTAAAGTTCATGTGTAAGACTGCCATAGTAAACGAACGAAATTTGAGAAACTACCAGAGGGTGACGAGCGTTTGACTTCAGGTTTAGAATTGTCACCGTGTGTTCCTTCTAGGAAGATATTGACCTGTGACCCGGAAGGTCGAGAGTCATGTGAAAGACGAGACCCGTAGATCTTTATTGGTACCAAGACATGGCGGACGCTAAGGGAGACGGACCTGGTCCCAGTGTCTCTAGTGAGGAAGGTGATCACTATAGAGAAGGTCCTCCGAAAAGAACTTTGGGTGGCCAGTGGGTTCCTGGGAGGCAAGGGACATAGAGGGGTCGTGGGTCCCTCACCTCTCGTGTCCCGGTAGAGAAGTTGTGTGGTAGGTCGGGAAACCCTTGTAGTTAAAGTCGCAGGCACAAAAGATGGGTGTCTAGATTCTGTCCGGACCGTGTGTCATTCACGGGTTATTTACGAACAAACTACTATTTGCCACCAGTCACAAGATAAAGGACCGACCAAGATAGTCCAGCCCGCCCCCGGTATTTTAGTACTTAGTCTTCAATATATTCCCGTTCACGACACTGAAAACGAGGAACAAGACAGATCCCGGACCGTGAGTTATTTCTCTAATAAAGATTTAGATATTTACTCACTTATTTGTTTGCTAACTTCTTATACTGTGTCTGAATACTGTTACACTTTTGTTTGGTGGTATAGGTTGTTGTTTTTTTGGAGTATCGGTATACGAAGGTATTTAGAGTATTTCACATCTTGGACGAAGTTGCTCACAGCACGGAGGGTCTTTCAAGGTACCCGGACTTTGTGTTTAATCTTTGGGTTCCGGGGTTGGGGGATGGACTATGTCAGGAGACGGTCCTGGGACGACACGGGGGTACTTTCACAGAGGGCCTTGTGAAGTCAGGGTCTCGTCGATTCATTAGTGAAAGGTATTTTGTGACTAGTTGTGACGAGGACCGGTCATTAGCGTTTATGAGTCGTTGAATGGGTTGTGTGTACTCAGTACTGATTTTATAAAATGACTTGTTTCTGTCGATTGAAAATATTTGACTACAGAGGTAGATACAAGTATAGTACGTTTATAGTAATAAGTCAGAAAGCAGAAAAAAAAAAATTTGTCAAGGGAGAAGAGGGACTCTTCCTGTACTCGGAATCGTTGACTTGTTCTTGTTAAAGAGGGGCACCGAGTCCGTGGGGCGACAGAGGGTGAGGAAGGACCACTG
The DNA here is from genome assembly GCA_006410555.1 of Capra ibex. NCBI lineage: Eukaryota > Metazoa > Chordata > Mammalia > Artiodactyla > Bovidae > Capra > Capra ibex. The sequence continues at coordinate 20,971,098 of SJYO01016970.1, read as the reverse complement.
TGTGGGTGTAGGTCCAAATTGGTTAGTGAGAGGTGGAGCAACCGCCAGTCAATGAGATTTAACGAACGAGTGTTGTTTGAGTGAGTTTTCGTTTTGTGTTTCCAGTTTATGCGCGACCCCCAAAGCCCAAAGGAGAAGAGTTACCATTGTCCGGGAGTTTTGATGGCTGAAGTTTTTGATCTGCTGTTTTCCGACATGACACGGAGGGTGAAAATTGTTTTGTCGTATGGAAGGAAGAAGGTCTGAAAGGTGAAAACGTTATGGTGGCGAATTCTTGTGAGTGACGTCGTTCCTTTGTGTCAAAGAGAGTTTTTGTAGTGAGAAAAGGAGGTTTAAGGGTGTCATCTCGGTGATTGGAAACTTTGCAAATTCCCAAATGTTTTGCGATTTCAATGTTGTGTTTATTAGAAAGAGGGTTGGTTAGTGTTTTGGGACCTTTCTGGTCTCTCGACCTGACCCCTTACAACCCCACGTAAAGACCGCAGTGGTCATAGAGACACGGAAAGAAAGGTGCTTGGAGTCAAAGGAGAACCCCGCTTACTCTTTTAGCGTAGACTAGTCACAAAGGGTTTCATACTACCCGTTCTGCGGGACAATTGTTCTGTTCTTGACTGAAATCCACGTGTCTCTACTTGCAAAATCTGTAGTTAAAAAATACCGTTCCCTATTGACCAAAAGGTAATTGTCACCTTTATAGTTTAAAGAAATTTCTATTTTCATAAAAATAATAAGAATCAGAAAAGAATTCACTCAGTGAAAATCCCTTTTTGTTTGTTTGTAACAAAACATTTATTGTTAAGTCTACCAAGATTGTCGACACCTTTTCATTGACTAGACCTCTGCGCCACTCGCGGTTTCTCTCCACATTTGGGGTCGCATCCCGTCTTCTCACGACTTCGGGGCCCTCCAAACAACTTTCTTTCCCAAGGGACCGTGGGCCAGGGCGCCCTTGGCCTCCGGTCAGGACCAAGGGTCTCTTCCGCCGAACCTTGCCTGGCGCCTCTCCTGCCAAGGTCGAGACCCGTTTCCTCTCAACTCCCCCCGCCCCCAGGGCCCGAGCTTCTCGTATGGCACCCCCCAAGAGCCTGGCCTCCCAGCGCCGCCCCTACTCCCAGAGCCCGACCCCCTCGCGTCACCGGCCCCCAACCCTGTCCACTCCACGCTTCGCGCATGACCCCAGACCCTGGTCTCTCCGCGCCGCCGCCCAGCTCTGACCTCCTGGGGTGTCCGCCCTTGAGCTCCCTCCCCTAGGGCCGCTGGTTCTGCCCGACCGTCCCCTGCTGCCCGGCGCCCTGGGCCCTTGGCACCTGCGGGGGTGCGCCTCTCTCGGTTCCGACCGCTGGGGGTGCCGGGGGTGTGGGCCCGCGGCCACCTTAGGCCCGGCGGGAGCAGCGCGGAGCCGGGGCGGCGCGTGGTCGGCGGCCGTGATGGACAGGAGCGACCGGCACTAGTGAGGCAGGAGGAACCCCTATTCGTCACGCCGGCACTGCCGCAGGACCACGGGGAGCTAGAACGAGTCGTCGTGGCCCGCCGACGAGACGCCGGACCTCACTTAGAGCCGGCGGTACAAGCTCGCCGCCGCCGCCGCCAGAGGCGCTGCCAGCCGGGTAGTCGACTGACGCCCGCCCGCCCCTGGTCAACCCAAAACGAGGCCGAGGAATCCGGCGCACCCACGGCGCGGCGGCATTCGAGAGCTCACGAAGGCGGCGAATGGCATAACCGACTCCTTCGGCGCGTCGATTTTTTAATGCATCGGTCCTCTCCGGACATTTCCCAAGCGGACTTTTCACCCTCTCCAATGCTTCAAGCTTTTCCTTTGAGTACCTAGGTCCTTACCTAACTCGTCAACCGCCACTTCTCCTTAACAGGGAGTTTGATCTTGGATAGCTTTTATTATTATGATATGACATAAGTAAGATTCTTCGGAAACAAACCTGGTGTGGAGGTAAGGTCTGTACAATTTCACGCTTTTTATTCTTACGTTAAATCTTAGAAACTTTCCGTAAGTAACTCACCGCTGATATATGGTTCGTACTAGGATTTTAGAAAAAACCCAAGTCAGTCAAGTCAGCGAATCAGCACATGCTGAGAAACGCTGGGGTACCTGACGTTGTGCGGTCGGAAGGGACAGGTAGTGGTTGAGGGCTTCTAATGAGTTTGAGTACATAGGTCAGCCACTACGGTAGGTTGGTAGAGTAGGAAACAGCAGGGGAAGAGGAGGACGGAAGTTAGAAAGAGTTGTAGTCTCAGAAAAGGTTGCGTCGTCGAGAAGCGTAGTCCACCGGTTTCATAACCTCGAAGTCGAAGTCGTAGTCAGAAAGGTTACTTATAAGTACTAACTAAAGGAAATCCTAACTGACCAAACTAGAACGTCAAGTTCCCTGAGAGTTCTCAGAGGAGGTTGTGGTGTCAAATTTTCGCAATTAAGAAAGCGGAGTCGAAAGAAATATCAGGTTGAAAGTGTAGGTATGTACTGATGACCTTTTTGGTATCGAAAAAATGTACCCAATAGAAGTAGGTCTATTGTTAAATTCTCCACTTCTCCATTCACGAGAGCGTCAGAGTGAAACCTTTTCTCTTTTGACTTGGTACCTCTTCAACTTAGTGAACAAATTCCAGTGTTTCGATACTTTTTTTTTTTTTTCGTCGGGAACTGAAGATCCTCAACCGGACCGTGACAGTCGGTCTGAACCCACAACGATCCTCGACCGACCCACGAGTGTCGATCATAGACACCTCGTATTTATAACGACTTGGTTTAAACCTAGGCAATCGGGGTACGTGTCGTTTCGATGACTGTGGTGTGACGTCACTTCCTTTCAGTCGTAAATAAACGTCCCACCGAAGGGACTACCGGGTTTGTCACTTCTTAGATGGACGTTGTGTCCTCTGGGTCCAAACTAGAGACCCATCCCTTCTAAGGGGACCTTTTCCCTTACCGATGGGTGAGGTCATAAGAACGGACCTCTTAAGGTACCTGTCTCCTTGGACCATCCGATGTCATACACCCCCAGTGTTTTCTTTTTGTTTTTTGTACTGATTCGTCGACGTATTCTCTTCGTTCCTCTTGTCCGTCGAGTACGAGTTTTCTCGGTTAAGAATCTTACCGAAAGTCCCTTCCAAAATTTCCGTTGTAAACCCCATTCCCAACGCTGAGTACTGAAAGAAGACCAACGAACCACCACTAACCGATACAAATCTTTAAAATTAGTAGTTGGAAGACCAAGAGTGAACAGATCCCATGTACATGAAACCATGACATCAGTGGTAAGAGGTGGACCCACCGCCCCCAGAATCAAAGACGTTTTGTTGAGTTTCTATACGTAGTCTAACGATCTAAGAGGGAACTCCTCTTTATTCCTGGTAATAGTGACTTGATAGTAAATTCGATAACAATGAAAAGAACGACTGACGAAAAGGAAACAAAGACACAAGGGAGTGAGGGGATTAATCATTGATGAGAAACCTTGAGTCCTTTCCAGTCACTGAGCTCGGAAAAAGATATTTGTTTTTTGACACCAGGGGGCAAAATTATGAGGAGAAAGGTTGATATAATCATCTAGTAAATAATCTCATAAAGAGAGTTAATTATTTTATGACGTTTTTATTGTCAAGGAACACGAAAGTTAAATAAACTTACTATCAGGTACTTAAAAGTCATAAAGTGTACGTCACATTGTGTTTCGGGTTAGTATTAGGGGAGAGTGGAGAAGACCTCTTGAACGAAGTGGGTCTTTATGTAGTCGAACAAAACGGCATACACAGTATAGGGAGAAAGGAAGAGAGGGAGGGGTGGTCAAGTCAGGTCAGCGAGTCAACACAGGCTCGGAAACACTGGGGTACTTAGCGTCGTGCGGTCCGGAGGGACAGGTCGTGGTTGAGGGCCTCAAGTGAGTCTGAGTGTAGGTAGCTCAGTCACTACGGTAGGTCGGTAGAGTAGGAGACAGCAGGGGAAGAGGAGGACGGGGGTTAGGGAGGGTCGTAGTCTCAGAAAAGGTTACTCAGTTGAGAAACGTACTCCACCGGTTTCATGACCTTAAAGTCGGAATCGTAGTAAGGAAGGTTTCTTTAGGGTC
>SJYO01016970.1:20774966-20967013 GCA_006410555.1 Capra ibex | reverse complement strand
GTGCAGGTAGCTCAGTCACTACGGTAGGTCGGTAGAGTAGGAGACAGCAGGGGAAGAGGAGGACGGGGGTTAGGGAGGGTCGTAGTCTCAGAAAAGGTTACTCAGTTGAGAAACGTACTCCACCGGTTTCATGACCTTAAAGTCGGAATCATAGTAAGGAAGGTTTCTTTAGGGTCCCGACTAGAGGAAGTCTTACCTGACCAACCTAGAGGAACGTCAGGTTCCCTGAGAGTTCTCAGAAGAGGTTGTGGTGTCAAGTTTTCGTAGTTAAGAAGTCGTGAGTGGGTAGAAGTGTCAGGTTGAGAGTGTAGGTATGTACTGCGAAAATGTTTGCCCTTACTTGGTAAGTCTAAGAAGAAGAACTATCCAATTCGATTCTCGAGACTTGACTCAACATACTGGACAGTTTCTTTTTACTCTCGACCTGTCATCAATTATGTAAGATAAATCCTTGATAAATCCTTGATAAGGGGATTTTTATCCCCCTTTCTCTGTGGTCGTATCTTGACCCGAGTCAAAGGTTATGTCGTACCTGTTCACCGCTAAAAACTTGATACCACAACCTATTCTGAGAACTCCCAAGGAACCTGACGTTTCTCAAGTTTGGTCAGTTAGGATTTCCTTTAGTCAGGACTTATATGTAACCTTCCTGACGACGACTTCGAGGTTATGAAACCGGTGGACTACACTTCTTGACTGAGAAACCTTTTCTGGGACTACGACCCTTTCCAACTTCCGTCCTTCTCTTCTCTTGTCTTCGACTCTATGAACCTACCGTAGTGGCTGCGTTACCTGTACTGAAACTCGTTCGAGGTCCGTAACCACTACCTGTCCCTTTGGACGGGACGACGTCAGGTACCCCAGCGTTTCTCAACCTATATTGACTCTCTGACTTGACTTGATTCCACCCCTAAATTTTGGTTCCTCTTCCATCTCCAGTCACCGATCTTTTCATGATCCTCCTTTGTAATCACCATGATTCGCTAAGACGGATTTGATTCAACTGTTTTAAGAATGTTTTCCGTCCGTTCGCACTAGTCTGTATTGACCTCCTATCATTCCAAATACTTAAACTATTCTATAGTTCCTTACAGTCTGTATTGACCTCCTATCATTCCAAATACTTAAACTATTCTATAGTTCCTAACAGTCTGTAACCCAACCTCCTCGGAGAGATTTGACTGAATTGAAATAACGATTTTGACACTACGTCCGGACAGTTACCCCGGCTGACCTCAGACTCCACCTTCGGAACAACTCTTCTCCCGAATCTCTTCGGTCTGACTTCAAACCAGTTCCTCTTAGAAACGGTCTGGGATTGTGATCTCTAAGAACTCTATTCAGTATCGTACGAAACCCTACCAAAACCAGTGGTGGAGGACATGTAACAATACTTGGTCAAAAGCACTTACATCCACTCTACACAGGTCCTTCTTTCCTTTCTTCTTCTAACTAATATCATCTCCGACTGATGTTATTGGATCCTCTTCCCATCCGATCGGTAGTCCATCGAGGATACCTTTATTTGACTTTCTTCTGAACGGTGGACCTGTTTTCTCCCATAAACACCTTTATCCTTGTTGACTTCTGTATCGTCAGGTTGGACCCACTGATGTCCCCTACGGTAATTGTTCATCTCTCTAGTGTCTTTCTCCACGAGAAAGTTATAGATGTACAAAACGCCCGTCAAGTTTTGAACTCCTAAGTCTGTCAGAAGAAAGCACTGAATTATAATTCAAATTTTTTATTTAATTGTCAAACCATTCTTTCGTTATAAGTGACCTTCCTGACTACGACTTTGACTTCGAAGTTATGAAACCGGTGGAATACACTTCTTGGCTGAGTAACTTTTTCTGGGACTACGACCCTTTCTAGTTTCCGTCCTCCTCTTCCCCTGTTGTCTCCTACTCTACCAACCTACCGTAAAGAATGAGCTACCTGTACTAAAATCGTTTAAGGTCCTCTACCACTTCCTGACCCTTCGGACTACACGACGTCAGGTATTCCCCCGTTTCTCAACCTAGGCTAACTCACTGACTTGTTGTTTCTTTCACTATACTACTATAACAATTTCTCACTTTCTATTTCTTTTTTTTACTGTATTTAGGTGACAAGGATAAAACTGGATAAAAAGGGTAGGAGGAGGGGGAAAACGACATTTTGTCAAACATGAATCTAGCAAAAATTTATTTTTACAAATAAAACCTAAGTTATTAGAGAATCAGATCCCGAGGATTTTCCTTCCTAAGACCTCTGTACGGTCCATTTATAAACAGGTATTTGTCGACGATCTAAGTACCAGAACTTGAGAAATTCTGATGCGGAACTATTCTTCATAAAAGAAAAACTCTTAAATTCACAAAAGAAATTTGTACTTTGTCGAACAGAATGAAATTAATCCTGTCTTCCTTGTTCTCGTTGACTGTTCTACTTCGTTGAAGAAGGTCTTTAAATACCTAGGGTTTCGGGTACTTCGAGACATGTGGGTTCTCATTAATTACGGGTTCATCCTTTTTTTTCCAGTTTAATGGTCTCTAGTTTCACGGTTGTAGACAACCTAGTAACTTTTTCGTTCTCTTAAGGTCTTTTTGTAGATGAAGGCGAAGTGACTATTGTGATTTCGGAAACTGACACACCTAGTGTTTTTGAAACCTTTTAAGAATTTCTCTACCCTTATGGTCTGGTGGACTGAACGGAGGACTCTTTAGACATGCGTGCAGTTGTTCGTTGTCAATCTTGACCTGTACCTTGTTGCCAGACCAAGGTTTAACCCTTTACTCACGCAGTTCGACCTATAACAGTGGGACGAATAAATTGAAGGTGCCTCTCATGTAGTAAACTTTACGGTTCGACCTACTTCGTGTTCGATCTTAGTTCTAACGACCTTCTTTATAGTTATTGGAGTCTATGCGTCTACTGTGGTGGGATTACGGTCCTTCGCTTCTCCTTGATTTCTCGGAGAACTACTTTGACTTTCTCCTCTCGTTTTTTTGGTGAATTTTGAGTTGTAAGGTCGAACGCAGTCGTGTATACGATTTTGACCTTGCTATGTCTCCAATCGTTCCGGGGACGTGTTCCTACTATGCGTTCAAGCACTTCGTAAGGTATAATTTTTTTGTTTTTGTTTTCGTTTTTTGGAGTTGTAATTTGGTTGTCTAGTACCGTAGGACAGGGTAGTGAAGTACCGTTTGTCTACCCCTTTTTTACTTTTGTCACCGTCTAAAAGAAAAAGAACCCGAGGTTTTAGTGGCACCTATCACTGATGTGGGTAATTTACTTTTCTACGAAAGAGGAACCTTCTTTTCGATACTGGTTGATCTGTTGTATAATTTTTCGTCTCTGCAATTAAACGGCTGTTTCCAGGCAGATCAGTTTCGATGAAAAAGGTCATCGGTACATACTTACACTCTTGACCTGACATTTCTTTCGACTCGTGGTTTCTTAACTACGAAAACTTGACACCACAACCTTCTCAGAACTCTCAGGGAATCTGTCGTTTCTCTAAGTTGATCAGTTAGGACGTTTTTTTTTAGTTGGGACTTATAAGTAACCTTGATGACTACGACTTTGACTTCGAGGTTATGAAACCGGTGGACTACGTTTCTTGACTGAGTAACCTTTTCTGGGACTACGACCCTTTCTAACTTCCGTCCTCTTCTCCTGCTGTCTCCTACTCTACCAACCTACCGTTTCTCGGTCTGTGGTGACTCGGTGACCTGAATTGACTTCCTTTATTTGTTTTGTTTTGTTTTTGGTTGCAAACGCGTACGGGTGATTTTGTGGGGATGACCGGGGATGGGTGGCCCGAGACCGAGTCGGGGGCGGAGAGGTCCAAAGGCCCCCTTGACACAATGACGCTGTGACGAGGCCGAGAGGAAAAAGGCGGAAGGTAACGAAAGAGGCCACGTTACCGTAGGCCGGACTGCTTCGACGACGACGCTCCAGGGGCAACGGAGGACCGGTGCCGGCCGGGGTGAGAGCGAGGCGGCCAAGCCCCTCACTTCTTCCCTAAGGCGCGGCGAAAGGCCAAGGTCTTCCTCAATCTCGCCACCGCGGACGAGGCCACGGGCGGCGGCGGCCACGCGGCCATCCTCGGTGGCCCCCTTCTCCTATCCCCACCGCCAGGACCTCGGCCCCGCGCGAGGGGGCGCCGAAGCCGGCCCACCGCCCATCCCTACGAATAGCGAGCAAACGAGGACCGAACTGGGATCAACACGCTATCTCTGAGGGTGCCCAGCACCTGCGCACCGCCTCCGTCTCCCGTACGTAAAGACGACTCCTCGACCCGCGTACCGACGGGGGCTGCGAGAACCTTGAGGGTAAACCTTAGGACATCCTCTTCCGTTACCGTGGGGTGAGGTCATGAGAACGGACCTTTTAGGGTACCTGCCTCCTCGGACCATCCGACGTCAGGTGCCCCAGCGATTCTCAGCCTGTGCTGACTCGCTGAAGTGAAACTGAAAAGTGACAGTACGTAACCTCTTCCTTTACCGTTGGGTGAGGTCATAAAAACGGATCTCTTAGGGTCCCTACCCCCTCGGGCCACCCGACGGCAGTCACCCCAACGTGTCTCAGCCTGTGCTGACTTCGCTGAATCGTCGTCGTCGTCGTCGGTCTCTGAACACTCTTTATTCCGGTCGACCTCCCATTGGATATGGCCCGAACGCACAAAATCGGGGACGAAACATAACGACGGAGTCTTAAGGAACCCATGCCTGTTCTCCCTCCTTTCGTGTTTTGTCATAACGCTATATCCCGTTCCTTTTTTCATGTGTTACTGTTCAGGTGACAGGTCTCCTTTCCCTTTTGTCGAACCGAAATCGAAAAACGGTATTAATTAGAACAAGACGATCTCCTTTCAGACCATCCTTCTGGGAGTCTAGAAGTATATTGAGGTCTTTTCTAGGGGAATATGCACTCCAAAACGTAAAAAAAATTTTTTATTACAAAGAAACTGGACACAGCACCACCATGTTTATCTACGTGGAGCGAGAAACCACCGAGGCAAACTGCCCACAAACTCAATGACAACGATAATGCTGGCTACATTGTGGCTTATCGAAACTTCAATGACGAGGAAACCTTTAAATCATACTTTTAGCTATCGATAAAATTATAACGGGAAGGGGGGTTTTTCGGCCATATCAAATATGTGAACTATCCTTATATATACAAGTATCAAGATATAAAAAAGTTGTGTATTATAATTCAAAAAAGGATTTTTGTTTTCATTTTATCACAAGGAAGAATTAGATGTAAACCAATATCACTCCAATCAGTAAAATCCGAAAATATCAACAATCTTTGAAATATATAATATATCTAATATATATAGAATTACTGAATGTTGGGTCTAGAAATACGAAACGTCGGGAAAAAATGAACTCCCAAAATAAAAACCAAATAACAGAAATCAAAAATTTTCTGGAAAATCAGCAAGAACTCTTACCAACACTTCAAAATTGGATGAATGTTATAACATAACATAACAAAATTCTAAACCTTCGTAAGTAACTTTTAATCGTTAACTATGATCTAAAATAACGATTAAAAGTTACTTACGAAGGTTTAGAATTTTGTTATTTTATGTTCTATTTATATTGTATGAATCACAAATACTGAACTTGTATACTTTAATATTAAACAAAGTACACACTCATATTTCGTATCAAGGTACCAATACTGTCATCTTGGATTTTCACTCCTATTCCAGAATCAGAGACAACTACTTGACGAAACTACACCGTCAACTGAGTCTCCCTATCAATTAGGTCGTTTGCTGGTGTCTAAGACCTTAATTTTACTTCGAGTCAGAAAATTTTAAAAGAAATATATTAATTTATTTTAACGTAGTGTTACTCTTTACAAACGTAGTGTCGTTGTAGAACAAGAGAAATAATAGAAAATGACAGAACACAAAATGTAAAAGTCAAGCCTCTTCGGGTTGACCCTAATGGTACGACTTTATGTTCGTAAACCGGGAGCCAATGTCCTTTGAAAAAGTAATCTAGAAGAGTTTTGACGTAAACAATTATCGACGATATAATTTTCGCTCCTCCGGTTTGCGGTTTTTGAACCTTATCTCTTCCTTCGACAAGAAGACTTAGAGTTTCTATTAGTTCTTGATAGACTTGTTCCCTGTAGAAAAAGTGTCTGTACGGAGTGCGTTAACAAACGCCTGCGAAAGGGTCTGAACGGGTGACTTCCGCAATTTTCAGACCAACTGATAGAGTGACCACTCCTTCAACACACAGTGCACCGATCTTTGAACCGTCACCTCGTCAACTGCAACTCACGCCTGAAGGGACAGGGGGGTCGACACAATTCCGTCTGAAAGAAACGTCACTAACCTCGGGACGATGCCTCGTCGCCTGGGCTCTCCTGACGTGAGAAGTAGTCCCATCCACTAACAATCGACATGCACGACCTTGTACGAACTCCATCTTTCTTTTTAAAGAAAAACATGAAATGAAGAAACGCGATACTGGAACCGTCCAATGTACACTTAAAAAGAGGACTAGGTTTGACTCTTTCTGGATTTCGAAAAATAGTCAAGTCAAGTCAGTGAGTCAACACAGACTGAGAAACGCTGAGGTACCTGACGTCGTACGGTCCGGAGCGATAGGTAGTGGTTGAGGACCTCAAATGAGTCTGAGTACAGGTAACTCTACCACTACGGTAGGTCGGTAGAGTAGGAGACAGTAGGGTAAGAGGAGGACGGAAGTCAAAAAGGGTCGTAGTCCAGAAAAGGTTCCTCAGTCAAGAACCGTAGTCCACCGGTCTCATAACCTCAAAGTCGAAGTCGTAAGTCAGGAAGGTTACTTATAAGTCCTAACTAAAGGAAATCCTACCTGACCAACCTAGAGGAACGTCAGGTTCCCTGGGAGTTCTCAGAAGAGGTTGTGGTGTCAAGTTTTCGTAGTTAAGAAGTCACGAGTCGAAAGAAATATCAGGTGGAGAGTATAGGTATGTACTGATGATCTTTTTGGTATCGGAATTGATCTACCTGGAAACAACCGTTTAATGACAAAAAATTATACGACAGATCCAACCAGTATAGAAAAGAAAGTTCCTCGTTCGTAGAAAATTAAAGTACCGACGTCAGTGGTAGACGTCACTAAAACCTCAGGTTTTTTTTATCAGACAGTGACAAAGGTGACAGAGGGGTAGAAGCGGTACTTCACTACCCTGGTCTACGGTACTAGGATCAAAAGACATACAACTCGGAGTCTGGTTGAAAAAGTGAGAGGAGAAAGTGAAAGTAGTTCTCCGAGAAATCAAGCAGAAGCGAAAGACCGTAATCCCACCACAGTAGACGTATAGACTCCAATAACTATGAAGAGGGACGTTAGAACTAAGATCGAACATGAAGTAGGTCGGGTCGTAAAGTTTACTACATGAGACGTACATTTAATTTATTCGTCCCACTGTTATATGTCGGAACTGTATGAGGAAAAGGATAAACCTTAGTCAGACACCAAGGTACAGGTCAAGATTAACAAAGAAGGAATGGACGTATGTCTAAAGAGTCCTCCGTCCAGTCCACCAGACTATAAGGGTAGAGGAATTCTTAAAAGGTCTCAAACAACACTATGTGTGTTAGTTTCCGAAACCGTATCAGTTATTTCATCTTCATCTACAAAAAGACCTTGAGGGAACGAAAAAGTTACTAGGTTGTCTACAACCGTTAAACTAGAGACCAAGGAGACGGAAAAGATTTTTTTTCGAAAAATACTATCATAGAATTTATAAGAATTTATTAATCTCCACTTAATTTATAATTTAAATCACAAATGGAGTACCGTCCTGACGTTCGGTGCAAAAATCGAAATGTAGGATTCCCTGTTCCTATCACGGACGTGTGATCTCCGAGTCTACAAATCACTCACTTACTCAGGTTTCCTGTGACGACCTCCCGGATCACACCGAACCGTCGAGGAACGAATTCATGGTCGACGACAAGACGAGAAGGCCCACTATGTCAGAAGATAAAGACTCAGGGACAATACCCGAAACGACCACCGCGTCTGTCATTTCTTAGGGGGACGTTACGTCCTCTGGGTCCAAGTTAGGGACCTAGTCGTACCGATGGGTGAGGTCATAAGAACCGACTTTTTAGAGTACCTGTCCTTGGACCGTCCTATGTCACGTACCCCAACGTTTCTCAGTCTGTGTTGACTCGTTCATTGTGAAAGTAATACACGTGGTTTAAGGAACAATCGGTCATTAATTTTACGAATTCATAAAATTTCATGAATTCATGAATTTCATGGATTAATGAATTCATTAATTTTATGAATTCATTAACCAAACTAAATTGAGGTGACAGGAAAATCTTCAACAGTTAACCCTCTTCAAAATAAGAAACGAAAACCTACTTTTGTACTCAAAACCAGAAAGAATGTATTACCTATCAGGTCCGTTAGTGACGTTCAGTGTTTTTTTCTCAGAACTAAGTCTGGAAACTTTAATCTACAAAATTTGGTCAAAGGGAATAACAACCTTAGATACATTAAATCATAACTGTGATTCAACTAGACTAGCAAAACTAGTTCTTCCTATGAATGTAATTGGTCGTTAGTCTGAAGTAAGTCTCAATTCCAGAGGGAAGGTTGAAGGGTCGGTCCTGAATGCAGACAGACAGAATACCTTCGTCCAAAAATTGACTATGGAGACCTCTACCTCGACTCCCTTTATCTTCCTTTCCTTTCGTCTTCCACAAATGAACTGAACTACCGGTTTTCGACCAAATCACGAAAGACTCAGACGAGTGACAAATTTTGTCTGTGATCACTCGTAAAACAAGGGTCGACCTCGGAATGTTGGTACATGGAAGTACACCCACAACCGACAGTCGAAGATCAAAAGACCTATCCCAAGGAAAGTTTTACTGTAGGGACGACACTTAGGGTGGAGTCCAGAATTCCTAAAAATATGGGGACTGTAATCCACGCCTGAAGCCGGGGTAATGACGTCCATCGAAGACGGTGTGACAACGGAATTCGCCCTCACAAACAACTGACGGTCAACTCATTTGCAGGTAACGGAGTAAGTCTCCGGTCCCCTGGGAAACTTCGGGAGATCCTCTTCCGTCACCGTGGGGTGAGGTCATGAGAACGGACCTTTTAGGGTACCTGCCTCCTCGGACTACCCGACGTCAGGTACCCCAGCGCTGACTTACTAAAGTAAGTGAAAAGTGAAAGTACGGAACCTCTTCCTTTACCGTTGGGTGAGGTCACAAGAACAGACCTCTTATGGTTCCTACCGTCTTGGACCACCCGACGGTAGACACCCCAGCGTGTCTCAGTCTGTGCTGATTTCACTGAATCGTCGTCGTCGTCGTCGTCCGGACTCCACTTTTCCTTTCGCAGCGGACGGGGGAGAAAGGGGACGTTAATTTAAAAAAAAATATTTATTTAAGATTGTTTCAGGAGGGATCTACAGGTAAGAGAGGGTTAAAGATATCGAAAACATCTCAGAATCTTGACAGATTTGTTAAAAACCAGTGGTAAAACTTTAAAAGTGTCCCATCAGCACTCTGACAAAACCTTTATGAACAAATGGTATAAAATCACGAAGACGGCTGTCAAGGTTAATATCTAGGAGTATCTCTATCTATTAAGTTTATAGAAGGAAGAGTCAGTTCTTGACACTGTAGAGGGTATCATCTTGATTGACACAACCACCATATCACACTCGTGTCGGTGAGAGGTATCACCTTGACTGACCAAACTTACCAGAAAGAAGTAAGTAAACGAGTGGATTATAAATAACAAAGGACACACGGTCCGTGACACGGTTCGTGACCTTGGTCTCAAATTATCCTAAGTCAGAAACGAGCGTCGAGGATCCGTCTCTCTCACCTTACACCTGTCACGGGAGTGCATAACATTCCACATCTCCCTCGAGTCCCCTCCGCTGATGATTAAGGTCGTCCCAATCCCTTCAAAATGTCTTCACTGTAAACGGAGTTCTTCCAGTAAGGTCCTTCTTTGGACCTCCTCGTATAAGGGAAACGACATGATGTATGGGAACATGAAATAAATAAAATATAACTCAACGGGTCTTTCAAAGAAATCCAATAAGACAGTGTAGAATACCTTTTCGGGTTTACTTGAAAAGACCAGTTGGGTTATGTATGATCGAGTATAGAGAATTAGCACAATTTAAAATTTTAAAGACAATTTTCACTTGAAACTTAATACCAGGAATAAAAGGAATATGATTAAAAAAAATTACATATTTAATACAAAAATATACGTCCTGAAGAATTAATGAGTTTACTGCCCTTTTCTTGAGAAACTCTACACCTTCTATTATTTAGGGTACCCCGATGACCATGTTCTTGACTTCTTTTCCTTATAAAGTCAAGGACTTAGATCTGAGTGATCCGTCAGACCTTCGTGGTGTCGAAACGGACACATAAAACAACCGAATATGACCAATCATTTTAAAATTAGAAGTATTATAAGTAGTCGTCAAAACTTTTGACTAAAAAGTGTCAAGAAATTATTTGGAACTTAACGTAATTTCCTAAAAAACTTTTGGAGTAAGGGAACCACCAGATCAGTGATTGATAAAGGAAAGGACGACCAGTAGGAATCCCCTTCCATCTATTAGACACCAAACGATTATCATCGAAAACAATTGGTTGGAAAATGATATCTTTAGAGTACCTCATAGGACGATTAGATTTATAAAGAATTTTTGTTAAACTGAATGTTATCTCTAAATTGGGGTCAGGTGTGAACATTGTCGAAGTCAACTCGGATCTTGACTTTTCTTTGACTTACAACAGGTAGTTTTATTCAGTCAGGTACGACTCTTGATAATCCAAAAAAGTATTGTCAGCTGGACGGAGTCCAACTAAAGTCCACCTATCTTCACAATTCACATTTGACACTTATAAATGTGAACTGAAAATTCCAAATCCATTTATAAGAAGATTAAAAAATACTACATCCTGAAGCCTCCATATGCTCGTCACCTTCTGCAACGTTTCTTCTTTTAACTACCACAACAACCTACAAAGTAGCAATCAAAATTAACTTCACGTTTCGTTTTACTCTACGAGAACGAACAGTCTAACCGTTTGGAATTTGCGTAGGAAGTAGTCGTCAAGTATGTGACGACCATCTTTGTTTCTTTTCCGTGTCATAAAGACTATCAAAACCACTTATAACGACGGTTTTAATCTGGTCCCTTTGGACTAGACACACGGAACAAAATACTACGTGGTACATTAAAGTCCGAAAACAACCCAAAAAAAGGATCACTATTCTTCGACTAACGTCTTCCGGGACCCCTCTGTCATGACCAACGTCTTCTTCTTCGACGAGCTCACCGTGAATCCTTTGAGATGCCCAAGCGACTCTTAGCGGTCGGGACCCTGATGTGATCCGGGTTTCTCGGACACTCTCGTCTTTTCTGGTAGCGGCGGTCGATCGGCCGGTCTCTGCACGTCGGACTTTGAACACTCGTTTTGTCGTTCTGCTTGCTTACAGTTTTCTACTAGATTCGACCTGTAAAAAATTTAACATTTCTTTATACAGAACAAGGAGTATGACTCAAGGATTTTAACTTGTTCACAAATAGTCCAGTGAAGAAAATAAAAGAAAAATAAGTAAAAACAAGACAGTTTTTAGAAAACTAGCAAACCATAAAAGGACTCTTTAAAATTGAGTTTAAGAACTAGAATAATAACATAAATTGAACATGTCAATTCACATAAAATAAGGGAAGACTGAAATTCCATAGTATTAAACTTACATACAAAATGTACTTCAACGATATTACGGTTAAATTTTTCAATAAGAAGTACATAAAGTAACATCGAATTAAACTATATGGGTCTATGGGACAGAGAGATCATATCAAAATCGATTTTATCAATATTGAGAATTGGAAATCTTTACATTCCACGACTAATATTGTTAGTCCGTAAATGCTATTGAATCTACCGTTGATGGCTCGGACACAAGAATCTCGGACACCAGGTACCACTCTCTTCGGAGCCAAATTTTAAGACATACGTTCAATTAAAGTATCGATAAATTAAAGATATTTTACTTACCGCTCCTATATGTAAAATACGAAAATTTTATTTTCGTCTAATTTTGTAATTACCTTTTTATTTCATACATAAATGGTTAAATCATAAGGTATTAGTATCGTTGGTACAGGGTTCGTATCGAGAATTTATAACATTGTGTAAATTAAGTCATCTTCTGTGTAGAATTCTCACACAGAAAGACTAAGAAATTAGGAAACACAAGTTAAATCATCAGGAGGATGACGTTTAAGGAAAATAAAGAAAAGTTGAAAAACCGTTGATTATTAAAAGTCAAAGTCAGACGGTTGTCAGTGAGGGGTCTTCAATTCTTTTCACCCTCAACTCTTATCTTTTCTCCATTTTACAAATTTGACCATTGTGAAAAACGGTACTTTAGAAAAACATTTCCTTCTACTTCTTAGAAACTTTGAGGATTGGTCAGAGTTCGTTCGTCAAAGTTTCACCTGAATTATAGTAGATCCTCCAGAATGACCTCTTCCTTTGCCGTTGGGTGACGTCATAAGAACGGACCTTTTAGGGTCCCTACCTCCTCGGGTCACCTGCAATCCCCAGCGTTTCTCAACCTACACTGAACCGTTGATTTGTCTCATGTTTTTCTTCTGAATGTCGATACTGTCGATTGCGTCTCTGGCGAAAACTTCCCTTCAAACGCTTAATGGATCAACCGACCTAACCAATCCAATTCACATTTGAGAGTGCAAAGAAAACTCTCATTGAGGTTAAGGATTATTAAGTCGTGTCCCTTTCTCCTGGTTTCGGTTATCACTTTACGATGGGAATTTGCATAGTAGGTGTTCATTTGTGTAGTTCGTAGAGTAACTGTTGTATCCTCCTTTCTCTATGATATATTTTTCAAAGACCCTTCGTTTTCTACCATTCACAGAAGGCTGGTGAAGAGTAGGTCGTACACGATCTCGTTACAAGATTAAAATAAAATCAAGTTATAAAAAAAGGTTTTCAGAAACCTCTTGAGTCAACGTTTGACTCATTAGGAAGGGAAGAGAGATTCAAGATACCTATATAAAGAGGACGAGTCCCGTCAAACGTCCTGACATTAGATGTTCAAACCTCCCCTTAATAGAAGTGGGAAGCCAAAAAGTGTGAAGACTAGGAACTTACGAAAATCCCAATGTGCACCTTGTGCAGATCGAGAGAGCAAGTATTTTTGATGAAACATCACATCACAATCAACGAGTCAGCACAGACTGAGACGTTGGGGTACCTGACATCGGACGGTCCGGGGAGACAGGCACCTTAAGAGGTCCGTTCTTATGACCCTCACCCATCGGTTAGCGAAGAGGTTCCCTAGTAGGTTGGGTCCCTAACTTGGACCCAGAGGAAGTAACGTCCGTCTAAGAAATGGTAGACTTTGTGGTCTCTTCGGCTATGGAAATTTTTCGTGGTTAATTTTATGGTACTTCATCTTGTCTCTTCTGTTAAATATGTGAGAGCGCGAAGGTGCACTTCGTCGAACTTTGAACCCTGGTTGAACTTGCTGATGAATTAAACGACATACTCTCATTCATAATGTCTTCAAACTACATACCCGTTCTCCTGGTACACCCATACTCCCACAACGGTTTCCCGACATGGGTTCTCGTAAGTCACTGGTAAGGTCCTGGGGAAAAACTGACTACAAATCTGGTACAACTCTTCTGTCAATATTGGCACCCTTCAACCACCGTATACTTTCGTGACTGAGTTGGAACCATGACCTCTTCTTTCTACAACTTCAGTAAATGAAACTTTGACTGTGAGGGTAGGAGGTCAAAGGTGTCGGGGTCTTTTCAAGGAATAGGTTTTCACATTATAACTACAGATATCTGAGTTAATAGATTCGGAATGAGAAAAAATGACATCAAGTACAATAATACACGTATATATTTTATCCCGTATTATAAGAGTTTTCATACACCAAAATTCCTTCACTTTATAATCATTTTCGATAGGAACGTTGATATGTAATATCATTCACTTCATTCAGTCTTTTTTTATGGTATACCATAGTGAATATGCACCTTAGGTTTTATACCGTGTTTACTTACATTAATACTTTGTCTTTTTTTTGAGTGTCTATTTCTCTTGTTTGAACACCAACGGTCACCCCTACCCTCTCCTTACCTGCCTTGAAGACATAATGTATAGCTTAGCTATTTGTTCCAGGATGACAACCCTTGATATGAGTTGTAAGACCCTATTTGGTTTTACCTTTTCTTATAATTTCCTTACATACATATACATATTGACTCAGTGAAACGATATGTTGTCTTTAATTGTGTTGTAACATTTAGTTGATGTCAAATTAAAAATTTTTTCGTTTTTTTGAGGGGGGTTTGATAATAGGATCAGTCCTTACTTTGTTTGCTCTGATAAAAAAATCACAAGTCGTAAAATCCCTAAAACCGGTGTTCTACCACGAGATTGGGATGAAGAGTCACTTCATAATCATCGTACGTTTCATTGTAATACCCCTTGTCAGAAAAGAGGGGTTTGTCCTTTCTAACTAATGTATCTTAATATCACTTTATACTGAAAAGATCTGGAGGATGTCGAGAGAGGACACTCGAGCGGAAAAGAGGGGAGTCTCTACATTCCAATTTTTAAAGTACATACTCGTTAAGTGAAGACTACTTTCTCGGTTACAAACCTCGAGAAAAATAGAAAAGATCTTTTCTCACTTTTAAATTCCCGACAGTATCAATTATACAACTTTTATGGAAAAAAAAAGAAAAGAAAAAAACCGGGGAAGAACAATAAGAAAGGAGGAGAAAAAAACTACTTTCTTTTACGTGACGTCTCCGTTCCCTGTGACAGATAGAACTATGAATTATTTTGGTCTACACCGGAAGGAAGAGTACCCCCACCCCTTCCACCCCAGGTCGAGTGTCGAAAGGGGTCGACGTCGTCGGGGAACTCCTACGGGTCGTCCGTCGTACGACGCGTGGAGACGTAGAAATTCGGGTGGAAAAGAGGAGGGAAGTCGTCTAGGGACTCAGCAGAGACAACCACTTCGGGAGGTCGTACCAGCGATCTGGGATCTCGGTACCAAGTGTTGAAGACAACAAGGAGTCTCGTAAACTTTCGGCGTCAAGAAAGACCCTATGGTTCTGACTAACGATCTGACTTGACTTAGAACGTCTGACTCCTGTTAAAAAGGTTCTTTTTCTACGTACGTCAGGTTTTAGTACCGACGTTCGTGTGTCCGAGGACTTTCTTCGTGCGAAAGAACCGTCATCACCATCGACACGCAGGGTGAGTCGGAAGTAACCGATAACAAGTTAATGGACCGACGGACAATCAAGAGTGATTGCTGGTTTCTCATTCCCAAAATTCTTTTAAAAGACTCTACCTCTTTTACCTTATGCAATCAAATAAGGGGAAGTTAACTCCTCCTTGGGTAATAAACCAATAAGTATCTTGTGGAAAAATTGGATAGACAACACGCCATTTTAACGTGTCACTTGGACACTGAAATAAAATTGCTCAAAACGTCTTCTCTTTACTCCTGTAACAATCGACCTCTTCCTGTAAAGATCAGTCTGCTCCTTCCAGATGGACTGAAAGACTACTGTGAAGGAAATGTATTTGATAACCATAGTCGCAAAGATGTCGTTCTGTACAGTCATTCTCTATAAATAGTCGTCTGCTATGTCAATTACTCCGTTTACGTCAGTTTTGTTGTGTTGGGAGTCTGATTGTTGTTGCTAGTGGTAATCCACCCCGAGGACTGTTGGACGGTGAGTCCAAAACTAGGACCCTAACGAAAAACAGATGCTCCCTGTTCGTGCTTCCGGAGGTCAGAAGAGAAATGGAAGACGTCGACTCTAATATTTGAAATAAATTTCAAAAAACAATAAAAAATAATTTGGAAAAAAGATTACACCTGGTGAAATTTGAGAAATAACTTGAACAATGTTATTAATACAAAACAAAAAAAGCGGTCTTCCGTATACCCCAGAATCAAGGAGTTAGTCCCTTACGTGGAGGACGCAAGCTTCTGTCAGAATTGGTTATCTGGTGGTCCCTTCTGGACCCTAATGTTTGAAATCTACTTTCTCCATGTCGTATTTCTTCAATTTTTTGAACAAATGTAAAACGATGGAGTATATGTCATTAGATTAGACGTTCGTTCCTACATGGACCATAACACATCTCATCACCAAAGAGTAAATCGTTTAAGGAGGAAATTTAGTGTTGACGGAGGAAAAAAGAAGTTCTAAAGTCACTCACAGTCTCCACGTCAAACCCCTTAGAACTTTCTTTACCTCGAATCGGTCACCACCACAGGTGTGAAACCGGCAGGTTTCACCTGAGAACCATCCTGTGTCACAGAAAGACGTAGTGTCCTACAGTTCCTGTATCGTTAACCGGCAGTCGAATGTTTTTTGGAGTGGAGAGGGTCCCTCAGTGGTGGTTAGTGTAGATGAACAGGACAAGGGTCGTTTGAGGTGGGAAGGAGGAAGTCAAAAAATCCAGGAAATCACACCTCGAGTCCACAGGAAGTCGAAAATTAAAAGCCTTTTTGTTTCTCGATGTCCCTGTCTTCGGTGAGGAAACACAGAAAACATTTCGAGGGACTACTAGCCGTGAAAAGAAGTCCAGTAGACAGTATTAAAAGAAAAGTCCTGCCTCTGAGTTTCCGACTGTTATGCCGCGAAGGTTGACCGAACCCAGACACGGGTGAGAAAAAGGGGGAGCACACAGTCCACTTAACTTTAGGGGTAGAGTAATTAACAGGTTCCTCACTCAAAGGACCAACGACTAGAGGCGAAAAGACATTCAAATGGTAAAACACTGGAATCCCTTTAGCGTCGGTTAGAGGACAGGTTGAAGTTACACTGTAGCTTAGGTGTATTCTTAACAAACGACTTTATAGGTGTATCGTTTATTTCTAAGACCATGGGTTAAGGTCGAACACGCCCCCAAAAGGGGTGTGGTCGACACCCAGGATGTTAAGTTGAGTTAAGGTTGTGATGGGTGGACTTCTCTCGTAGTCTAAGGTGTCTAATTCCCGAGTATTCTGACGAGGTGAACTGTACGGTTAACGTTCGGGTCCAACAATAAACACGCAAACTGGGTGACCGATATTTACTCTCCAAAGGTACTGGGGAGGAACCCAAGTCATTTAAACGGTCTCGTCGAGGGCCTTACGTCTCCTTATAAAGTAAATGATCTAATGACCAAAGAATATTCTCCTGTATTGAGTCCCTGTCGACCTATCTTCTCTGGTTATCCCGTTCCCGACTCCCTTCCCGTTCCCGTTCCTCAAAAGTTCCTCGTACCACGGGAGGGACATAGAGTTGACAACTCAAGTGGTTAGGTCCTCGAGACGTTCGGTAGTAGAACCCAAAAGTGTCTCTGAAGTACAGTATTGGACGACGACAACGACGACAAATCAACGTTTGAGCCCAGACTGAAAACCGTTGGGGTACCTGACATCGGGTGGTCCGAGGAGACAGGTCCCTAAAGGGTCCGTTCTTACGACCTCACCCGACGGTAAAGGAAGAGGTCCCGTAGAAGGACTGGGTCCCTAACTTGAGCGTAGAGGACGTGACCGTCTGTCTCAGAAATGGCGACTCGATGGACCAAAGTATTCGTACTAACCACTTCAGTAACCGGTAGTCTGACTATCTTGGAGATCGGTCGGGGGATCGGGGTCTCCGACCCCCTACCCCGGGGGCTTAATGTACCAACCATAAGGGGTGGGAACCCTCGACGTCAATGGAATTGTATAGTTGTATTGTTTTCTGTGGAAATAACTCGAGGAGTAAATTCTGTAAGGTTCCCAAAACCCTCAAACCACGGTCTTCGACCCTACTCCTTGTTTATAACATATATATAAAAAATAATATTTAGTGTCGTCGTGTCGTTTATATTAGTAAAATGGGTCCAGACAGTATAAACACCGTTAGAGGTATAAAATTTAAATAAGATCAAAGGAAGCTTCAAAAGTATTTACAATAGTAAAACTTCCGTTCCGGAAGTCTGGGTGATTCACATAGTTTTCTATTTTCAACTTAAAATCTTTTTATTAAGCTAGTTGAAAGGGGGATTTAGGTCCTTAATATTTGTTCCAAATGTGCAGTCGAGGGACCCGACCCTTCTAGGGGGCCTCTTCCCGTACCGTTGGGTGAGGTCATAAGAACGGACTTCTTAGAGGTACCTGTCTCCATGGACCTCCCGGATATCTGGTACCCCAGTGTTCTCAGTCTATACTGACTCGTTGATTCGTGTTCGTGTTCCCAGTCGGTCCTCGTTTTCACCCATAACTGACTACTCATATTTTTTCAATTTGACCTCGGATAATGTGTCTCACTTCGTTCGGTCTTTCTTTTTGTTATGTCATATGATTGCGTATATGTACCTTAAATCTTTCTACCATTACTATTGGGACATAAGCTCTGTCGTTTTCTCTGTGTCTACATATCTTGTCAGAAAACCTGAGACACCCTCTCCCGCTCCTACCCTACTAAACCCTCTTACAGTAACTTTATACATATAATAGTATACACTTTGCTTAGCGGTCAGGTCCAAGTTACATACTATGTCCTACGAACCCCGACCACGTGACCCTACTGGGTCTCCCTACCCTACCCCTCCCTCCACCTTCCCCCCAAGTCCTACCCCTTGTGTACATGTGGGTACCGCCTAAGTACAGTCACATTCCGTTTTGGTTATGTTATAACATTTCATTTTTTTTTTTTATTATTATTATTATTTCTTATTTTAGATTTTTTTTTTTTTCTTTCTTATCTTTGACGTTATCTTTGACCTCTGGTCTTCTCCCTCGAGAGTGTGGACACTTCTGTACTCGGGTTGTTCCTTTTTATTAAAAGAAAGGACCGTTCCTGAGTCGGTCACCCTTCTGTACTTTGGAAAAAATAGTGTCGAAGAGTTGAAGGACAAGAGGAGACATTTTCGTAAAGGAAGAGAACGGTACCCCCATCTATCATGAGGAGAGTGGTAACAACGTATAGGGTTTAAATAAGAGACGGATAGGACTTATTTGAGTAGAAACGACTTCTTTACGGACCGTAAGATGTACAAAATCCAGTTGTCCTCCTTCCCGATTTCTACTCATTCAACTCTCCTAGTTTACTTTTTGTCTCCTATATGTCTATATAATTTCGAGTTGTAAGTCTTTTGATTCTATTACCGTAGACCAGGGTAGTCAAGTACCCTTTATCTACCCCTTTGTCACCTTTGTCACAGTCTGAAATAAAAAGACCCGAGGTTTTAGTGACGTCTACCACTGCCGTCGGTACTTTAATTTTCTACGAATGAGGAACCTTCATTTCAATACTGGTTGGATCTATCGTATAACTTTTCGTATCTATAATGGAACGGTTGTTCAGACAGATCAGTTCCCATACCAAAAAGGTCACCAGTACATACCTACACTCTCAACCTGACACTTCTTTCGACTCGCGACTTCTTAACTACGAAAACCTGACACCACAACCTCTTCTGAGAACTCTCTAGGAACCTGACGTTCCTCTAGGTTAGTCAGGTAGGATTTCCTCTAGTCTGGACCCACAAGAGACCTTCCTGACTACGACTTCGACTTTCAGGTTATGAAACCGGTGGAGTACACTTCGCAGCTGAGTAACCTTTTCTGAGACTACGACCCTCCCTAACCCCCGTCCTCCTCTTCCCCTGCTGGCTCCTACTCTACCGACCTACCGTAGTGGCTAGCTACCTGTACTCAGACTCACTTGAGGTCCTCAACCACTACCTGTCCCTCCGGTCTCAACGACGCTAAGTACCCCAGCGTTCCTCAGCCTGTGCTGACTCGTTGACTTGACTCGACTTGTCTACATACACCCGAAGAGGGCACCGAGTCTCCCGTTTCTTACACGGGTGTCACGCCCTTTGCACCTAAACTAGGGACCCAGTCCTTCCAGGGGACCTCCTCCTTTTACCGTTGGGTAAGGCTATTAAGAACGGACTTCTCTTAGGGTACCTGTCTCCTCGGACCACCCGATGTCAAGGGTCCCAGCCCGATGTCAAGGGTCCCAGCGTCTCGACCCCGGTTGACTCTTTGGTTCGTGTACGAGTCTATGTATGTCGGACTCTTGGAACTGTAGTACTTGGAAGGTATGCGACAAAGGTTCGAAATACATACTATTTAAACTTTGTAATAGAAAACTTCTCCGTAAGTCTTTGCTCTGGTCTATGACGGTTTAAATTATACGGGTCATTTTAGCCTGATTAAATGATCCCTCGTCTTACGGACATAGTGCATTGTCCCGGTGATGTAACTGTTGTGTTTGAGAAAACCAGGAAAGACCTTACTCTTCACATCTCAGTTCACAATCGTGGCGTCCGTGAAAATATAGAAGGACCTGATTACTCGTGAACCAGGATGAAGGAATAAAATATATATGTGAACGTTATCAATTTCTGAAAAGATCCGATTGTAAGAGAATGGAAAGGTTTTAGTTCGGTGCATCCCTTACCAGTATAAATAGAAACATGACGGACCATGAACCATGGGTCGTCCTTATGTTTACTTACTTACTTCACATATTAAGAGTTTAATGATGAGTGTAATATGGAAAAATTTTGATAAGTTTTATTGACCTACCCTAGTCTTTTAACTTCTGGTCATTTTGATGAAATTTTCCGAAATCATTGATATGATCGTACAAACGATCTTATATTCACCAGAATCCATTGGTAAGTTTTATTAAAAAACCGTAAATGTGAATTTAGTCCTTTTTTTAACAGGGGAACGAGGGAAGAGAGAACCAATTATTAGTTCCAACAATAACAAGTCAACGCCTCAGTGTAGACTAAGAAATGCTGGGGTACCTGGCATCGATCTCTTATGATCCTTTCCAACGGTAAAGGAAGAGGTCCCCTACATGGGTTTGGCTCCCTAGTTTGGGTTCAGAGGACGAACCGTCCACCTAAGAAATGGAGACTTGGTGGACCTTCGGGATTGTTAGTTCCATAGGTGTAAATTTATCAACGTTTGTCGGTGTGAGTCAGGTAGACTGTTTATTAACATTTGCTGTTTGACCACTTCTCAACTTACACTCCAAAATTACATGTTCCTCTCCCTATCTCGATTATCCAAAAAATTTTTCATCAAAAACTATTAATGACAAGAATGTTTGATAAGAATAAATCTATTCCCATGGGTTTAGAGATCTTTTAATCATTTTTGTCTGTTTTTTACCATTTGAATCTTAACACTACTCGAGAGGTTTTTGTGTTTTCTGTTTCTTTTTTAGGTGTTTTTGAACGAAACTTTTTGTTCGCAAGATCGGATAGTATTTTTTACTTTGTCGGGGACAAGTGGTCCATTAAAGAAAGACGAGAACGATGGTTTGGGGAGGGATGGAAACGACCCTTCGGAGTCGGGACCGGACTCCTTGGCATAGATTTTAATCTCTGTCCTAAAGAGACACTATCACCAAGGGGACTTAACTACGAAAACTTGACACTACAACCTCTTCTGAGAACTCTCAGGAAACTTGACTTTCTAATTTGGTCAGTTAGGATTTCCTTTAGTCAAGACTTATAAGTAACCTTCCTGACTACGATTCCAAGATTATGAAACCGGTAGACTACGCTTCTTGACTGAGGAATCTTTTCTAGGACTACGACCCTTTTTCCTTTCCGTCCTCTTCCCTTGCTGTCTCCTACTCTACCAACCTACCGTAGTGGCTGAGTTACCTGTACTCAAACCCACTTGAGGCCCTCAACGACTACCTGTCCCTCCGGACCGCACGACGTCAGGTACCCCAGCTCTTCTCACCCTGTACTGACTCGCTGACTTGACGCACACGACACGATTCAGTGAGTCAACGTAGGCTGAGAAACGTCGGGGCACCTGACATCGGACGGTCCGAGAAGATAGTTGTCTTAAGAAGTCAGTTCTTATGACCTCACCCAACCATACGGGAGGAGGTCCCCTAGAAGAGTTGGGTCCCTAACTTGGGTCCAGAGACCAAAGAGGACGTGACCTTCCCTCTAAAACCCTCCACGACCCCGTCCTTGTCACTGACGGTCTAAATCCACTCCCTGTCCTTCCGGTCCCAAAAAAAACGACAAACGGATTCACGTTTCCAAATAATCTTCTCTGACTCCATAAAAATTTTCCGACAAAGAAAACAACATAAAAGTTTATCGTCTCTTTACCGAAAAAGAAGAAGAAACAAAAAAAATGATGAGTATTGTGAAATAAAAATGAAACATGTTTTATGTTTTTACGTTTAGGTTTCTCATGTCTGGTCATCAACTGTCCGTGTGACGTGTTGTCGTTTGGAACAGATCGTTCTGTAATCAAAAAATTTGAAATAAAATCACCTATGTACGTAATATATTTTATTGTTGTTGTTTTTGTGTGTTTCTCCGATTTCTAAAGTGATAAAGATGGGGGTTTCATTACTAATGAAAGTTCTGAAACCTACTCTGGGTTTTTTAAAAATTTTCCGGTTATTATAAAAAAAGTATATTTTCATTTTCGATGGTATCTTACAGAAAAAAAAAGGGAGGGGGTAGTGCGACTAATTTAAAAAGACTTTTCGGTGTGTATATTTGTTTTGTTTTGTTTTTAGGACTTGACCTATCATTTATGAGTTCTCCCAACAATTGGATCCATTGGCGAGTCATCAAATTTCTTAGAAAATCTGTAAAACTTCGGAAAGATAAGTAAAGAGTCATGTCACAAGGTGGTAGGACGGGGAATGGGGGGAATTCTGAAAGGTCTTGTCTTTACGACGTAGTGACTCAGAGACTTGGATTCTTGATCAAAACTTTTTCTTTCAGTACATGTTTTTATAAATTGTCTTGATCCGTTCTACATCCTTTCCTCAGAAAAGAAGTATCGTTTCATCAGAAACGAGACGTACCAAGGAAGGCATATGAGAAGTCCCAAACAAATAGACGGGGTACTTATTCTGTCGTGGATCTCTTAATTTTCCTTTGTTTCGTATTGAGATCAGGAAGTCTATTTTACCTTCTATATAGATTCCCCTCCAAAGACCAGACAGAAATTGGGGTGACGAGAATTCGTTACGATAGGTCACCTTAAAAACGTCACTACCCTCAGTATATTGACGGGGGAAACGTCTCTTTCCTCTTAGTCTGACAAAAATGTGTCACACTACCGTAGAGAGTTTGTGTCCTAAAATCCAAAACAGAGAAGTAACATACGTAGAAGTAACAGGTTATACCATCGCGACCAGTGTACACCGATAACTCGGAAATTTTACACCAAATTCTTTGACTTAAAATTTAATGTAAAGTTAACAACAACAAATCAGTGATTCAGTACGGGTTGAGAAAACGTTGGGGTACCTGACATTGGACGGTCCGAGGAGACAGGTACCCTAAAGGATCCGTTCTTATGACCTCACCCAACGGTGAAGGAAGAGGTCCCCTAGAAGGGCTGGGTCCCTGGCTTGGGTTCAGAGGACGTAACCGCCCACCTAAGAAATGGAGACTCGGTGGACCCTTCGGGAACTAAAATTAATTTCAGTTTTTCGATTCAGAGTGCACACCGATCTCCGAGGGCAAACCTGACAAACCGAGTCCTCGTATGATTAATATTACTAATTCTACGTTACTCTGTTTTCCTATCCTTCGTCGAATCCAATAACTAGTTTTCGTCTCATTTTTGATCTTATACAATCAAAGATGAGACGTGGTTGTACTTCTGTTGGAGAAGTGTTTCTGTCAGAATTAATAAGAAATATTGACAGGATTCTCCATCCTTAATGACAATAAGATTAAAATTTCTACTTCGATTTTCTGTCTCTGTTGAAACTTGGGTACTGAGTGCCTCGATTCTGACTGACTTGATTGTTAAGAGTCCAGTATTGTCGTCCCACGGGAATGTTTCCAACTTCTGTACATCGAAGGACTTTTTAAATGGATTAACATAAGTAAATTTTTTTTCAGTCGTCTGCAGTTTTTCGGGGTTTCCTGACGTCTCGAGAAGTCTACAATTTTATTTTTTTTTTGTTGTTTCTCTGTTTTGGATTTTAGGACACAAACTCTCTACGGTAGTGTGACACATTTTTGTCAGACTAAGAGGAAAGAGACGTTTCCCCCGTCAATGTACTGAGTTTCGCGACCGTGAACAACTGTGTACCCTCTTCCTAAGTTTCGATCACTTGTTACCCTCTTCTGTTAGTGAGTGGACATCCTAATACAGCCTACTTTTTGTCTTTTCCAGACAGATGATACTTGGTCCCTCCGCTACTGGAACGTTAGTCTTAGCGTCGACGTCCTTCTTTTCCTTTTGGGTAACATGTGGGTCGTACTCCGGTCGTTTCCGTCGTGCATAAAGTTCCGTCCTGTAGTAAGGACAGGGTCTCCGACCGGTGCTTTGTTGTCCGGAACACCCGTGGTGACTGCCGTGTCGGTGGTACCCGGTCCGGGAAAGGTTAGACGGAGTACATCAAGTGTGTTCGGGTAGAGGAAATCTTTTGTACGAATGAGGTCCGTCGCGAGAATGCTCCTACTTGACTTTGTACACTGTCGAGAGTCTTGTAGCACACACAAAGACGAGTCAGTGAGTCAACCCATACTGAGAAACGTTCGGGTACCTGACATCGGGTGGTCCGAGGAGACAGGCACCCTAAACGGTCCGTTCTTATGACCTCACCCAACGGTAAAGGAGGAGGTCCTCTAGAAGGTCTGGGTCTCTGACTTGGGCACAGAGAACGTGGAGGACGTATCCGTCCACCCAAGAAATTGTCACATACGGTGAATTCTTCGTGGGTCGCGTATAAGTGACAATGATAATTGACACGAAGTAAGTATGGTAGATGGATCGATTCCGGACCGGGGACCAGGAAGACCGGATAGGTTTAGGAAAGAGTCATGGTTCCTGGTCGAGTGAAGAGTAGGCAAAACAGACACGGAAGAGGGAACCCGAGTAGTAGATCTGAAAGAAGCGTAACCGTCATATCTGACGAGTAGGCCCCAGATGATGGACCGTGGCGACAAGTCGAATGGACCACGCCTGTGACCTTCGTTTGCACAGACGCGAATTCCAGAATTTGTGTAAAGGAGACGGGACAAAGCGTTGTCATCGAGACTAGATTATTCGGTCACTATTCCGGACCGTCTTCCCGCCTATAGACCGTATTGACGGGGTACGAACGACGTTACCGGGTCAGAAGAAGGAGTCTGGGGACCCTTCGACATTACTGAATCCGAACTACAACATTCCCTTTGTCGATATCGATACGAACCTGTTTGACGAGTTGGATCCCAATAATGTTAGTTTAGTTCTCAGTCGTTCTCTATACCTGACTTGACATAGGGAGTTTTAGACAGGCGACTTAGGGATCGGGGTTCACACTGACATAAACGTATGTCCCAGAAATCCCTTCAGAAATTCAAATAAAAGTTTAAAATTTTTAAACTAAAACCGACACGACCCAGAAGCAACGACGCACCCAAAAAGAGATCAACGCCATCCGTCCGAAGAGTAACACTACTGAAGATAAAAAACCCTCGTGCCCGAGGTCCCGTGTTTCCGAAGTCACCCAAACCGAGGGACCCGAAGTCCCGCGTCCGAGTCATCAACACCGCGTGCCCGAATCAACGAGGTGCCGTACACCCTAGAAGGACCTAATCCCTAGTTCGGACACAGAGGACATGGCCGTCCGCCTAAGAAATGGTGACTCGATACTCCCTTCGGGGTCCTTCCGAAATTCAAATTTACTCCGGTACTTCCATCCCGAACTTCGATTGTCCTGACCACGGGAATATCCTTCTCTCACTCTCCGATCCCTTCACTTGTGTGTCTTCTCCGGTACGTCCCCGGTGTCCCTGGTCCACCGGTAGACGTTCGGTTCCTCTCTCCGGAGTCCTCTTTGGTTGGGACTGTTGTGGAACTATGCCCTGAAGACGGAGGTCTTTACTCTTCAGTTAAAGAAAACGAATTCGGCGGATGAGACACCATCGAACGGTACCGTCAGGATCGTCTGATTATGTCGTCCCGACCGAAGCTCCCGCACGCTGGACCCGTCAGTGTTCTGGGGTGTACGTGTCACCGGGATATGAACCAGATCACGAAACACCTACGACTGAACTTTAACAACAACAACAAAAAATTATAATAAATGAATAAACTGACATGACCCAGTACCAACACCGTACGTCCTAGAAATCAACACCGTACACCCATAGTTAGGGACTACTCCCTAACTTGGGTCCGGGGGACGTAACCATCGTGTCAGAATCGATGACCTGGTGGTCCCTTCAGGAACTTTAAGAATCATTTCAAAACTTGTTTTCCGAGGTACAAAAGTAAATCGTACCCCGGGACGTTGAATGCATCCGCCAGGACTGTCATGATTACCGTTGTAAAGAGTTATTGAAACCGTTTCAAATCTACAGTGAAAGATCGAAAAACAAAATTTACAATAAAATTCCTTTATTTTTAATTTACAAATAAGATCTTTCCGTTATTTTCCCAGATAAAACTCGTGTTCACCATGTAAAATTACTTTATAAACTGGGTCAATGTTCATTTCGATTCTGGCAGTCAAATACTCAAGTGTCTCAAACCGGTCTAGATAAGTAGGTTAAAGCATACCTATTAATCCCCCATGTTTTTGGTTGGATTCTGACAAGACAAAAGAGGAGGTAATATACTCGGTAACTCCTCTTTCGTTTACACCTTCAAGATTAATAGGTCCTTCCGACGTCTCGTTAGGACGGTCTTAAGTTGTCAACGAACGATTAAGAAGTGAACCAGGACCTATCTGAGTTAACCGATAAAAGGATAATCATCAACGATCATAAAACACAAAGTTATACTTCTACCCCGAAAAGACGGTTATTCTTCGGTGTTATACGAACTAGGTAGACTCCCACCCCCACCCCCCACAGTCAATTGGTGGTAGGGATCCAGTTCAGACTCCCCGCTGGGGTGTCTGACATCGGATAGTCCGAGGAGGCAGGTACCCCAAAAGGTCCGTTCTCACGACCTCACCTAACGGTAAAGGAAGAAGTCCCCTAGAAGGGCTGGGTCCTTAGCTTGGGCTCAGAGGGCGTAACGTCCGTCTACTAAATGACAGACTCGGTGGTCCCTTCGACCTAATCTTGTGTCGGCACGGACAAACGAACATATCAGTCAGATACGACGAAAGTGTGACATTTCCGTCTCGACTCTTCATCTCTCCCTCGGACATGTTAGGTGTTTTAGTATTTGATCCAGGGTAGGTCGAGAACTGCCTTTTCCAGACGACTGAGGACAGGACCTCCTTAAAGATGACTTCATGAAAGACATTACATTGTCTGGGACTCGAAGTACCTGAGCCCAAAAGGGGTTAAGTGGTGACAGAGGGCTCCCAGTCGGACGTTGCGGACCGATCTTTACGCCGAGTCCTGTGTCTTCGACTCAGCTCCTTCCTTGACCTACATGAACGAGGGCCGGGGCTCTGGGTCCCGAATGAATGAACAACGACGACTTCGAAACCAAGGTAGAAGTGACTGAAGCTAAAAACGAAAAACGTTCTACACTCTTTGTACTTCCAAAAGACTGGGACAAAGGTCTTTTATTTGTCTTTGTCGTAAACGAACTATACGTCCGACGACCCAACCCACTCTCTTCATTAGGACTTCGGTACCGTTCAAAGTCAGGAATTTTCCACAATCCTTTCCCACTCTGCTTAGGTCTCTCATCGTTCCTTTGTATGTAATGGTATACATTTTGTCTATCGATCACCCTTAAACGACATACTGCGTGCCCCTCGAGTTTGTGCTGTTGGATCTCGCTACCGTACCCCACCCTCCCCCAAGGTCTCCATCCCTGTATACATATGGATACCGACTACGTACAACTACCTACCGTCTTTGGTTCTGTTATAACATTTCGTTAATAGGAAGTTAATTTTTATTTAACTTTTTTTTTAGGTTTTTAGTTTTGTTTTTTCACAGTCTCCTTCACTAAAGACTGTCAGGTACTACCTTCCCACATCGTACTGACAGTTGACACCACTTAAAGTCAGAGACGATTCACTTGACACTGTAGTGAAGTGTCGTCCCTCAGACCCTGGGGTTCACACAATAACGGAGACAGCCAAGTTGAGGATAGTGAATTCTTAAAATTTTTCCCGTCTCGAAATTTTTCTAATAGATCAAAAGACCTTCTTCGTTCGGTTGTTATAATGAAAAGTTAATGTCTGAGAGTGTAGGTCTTTTTTATATCGTGAATGCCCCTTGGACACCGGCTCTCACAATTCTTTGACAGGGGGACGGTGTACCGAGTAATCACCGTCTCATTCTCACCAGAAAAGGATTGTTTTCACTGTGTCCTCCACCTCGGTCCGAGTCTTCACGTCGATCCGGGGACCCTGGAAGATAACTTGTGGGAAAGGAAGAGTCGTTTGGAGTGGTAAGGTCGTTATGGGTGACCCCAGTCGTAAACTCCTCTTACTTCTGTCTTCAATTACGACTGGGACTACCCTGTGTCCAGACCACGTTTCCCTCTTTTCGCGAAAACCACAACGGACGAAAATTTAACAGACGTGACCACGAGGCGAGATTACACTGACTAGTACTTACTCTCAGCGCAAAGGTCCCGGGAGTAGTGGACGTGCCAATTTGTCTTGTAGAGTCCTCTTAAAGACCGTGGACGAGGAGGGAGCCTTGTGGACACTTGCGGGACAGTGTCCATAGATCATAAATTCGATGTTACGCATTAGGACTTCCCCTTTCACGTACCATTTTGTCGTGAAGGGTCCAACGTGACCCTACTCGAACAAGTTCGTTTCTACGACTGAGTCATCCAGACTCAGTCTGGGTGCTAACACTTAAAGTCTGTTCCACTACGATTACGCCGACCTACTCCCTTCTCTCAAACCAATTGTGCCCTACTCTCAAAGTCTTGTAGGTACCTCGACGTCAAAATGGTCCCCTCAGTGCAATTAGGGGTGCTGTCCATGGGTCCACAAGTGATGGTCCGTTGACTCCAACCATGACTTGATAAGAGAATAGTGAGTTCCCCTTTTCATGCTTTACCTCGTTTTTATTACAAATTCGGAACAGACACCTTCCTCGACCGATACGATAGTTAATTTTTCTGTTTCTGGTTGGTAACTCTATACTGAGATCCCCTTTTTTTTAATGTACATTGACCGTTTACTTCCCTATAGTATGGTCGACACAGGATCTACCAAACCGTTTCCGTTAATTACTCGGAGGAAACTTAAATATAAAGTCTAATTACCCTAACTCTACGGTTTTAGGATAAACGTGTATAACCGTGGACGTCAACAAACCACCTTCAATTCGGTAAACTCTCGAGTTTGTAAGAACTAGAACTTTTAAACTTTTATGTCCTCTTTTACCACGTAAACCCTTTTCTTCTCTGATTATAGATTAATTCTCGGTTTAAAAATCCATTACCTTTGTTATGTACTTTACAAAGAAATTTACGTACGTCAGTGCATCCAAAGGGTACTTTACATGTACCCTTTCCATTCCCTACCTACTGAGCACGACTACATTCACTACTTCCGAACCATCGTAGTAAACCACTCCGTAGGTTACTTTGGGACTTCTCAAAATATCGTTGTGTAAGGATTACAACTGGAAAAGGAAGACTTGTTTAGTCTTTGAGCCAAATATTGTATGACAAGTTCAAATTCTCGTTCAAAATTTAACTTGTATGAACAATAAAAACGTTTTAAGCGGAAACTACCTAGTTTGTATAGCCACTACGGTTCCTGAAAGTCGCCGAGGAAGTTTAGACAAACACGGTGTCGACACTTGGATCGTGTTTTCGTCTTTTGCCCCTTTTGGTAATATTTACTATGTCTTACTATATTAGTTAGGGTCACCCTTTCTTACAAATGTTTACACAAAAATTTACATATGAGACTTGTCAGTATAGAATTTAAAATTGGGGTTCTAAATTCATGGTCCATTCATCTCTTGTTAGGTAGAGAGTTTGTATATATACCGTTTTGTCTTGTCATTGTCGTTCATCCCCCCAGGAGTGGGAGCACCCGTTGTCCGAGGGGTAAGATCGGGCTCTTTCTCGATACCTTCATGAAAGAGAATACGACTTACCCCTCTATGTCCCGACGTTATCCTTTCTTAGAGACATAAGAGAATGTTCAATTAACGATTTCCCTACAACGGAAATTCGAATTTAATATGGATGACCGGGTAAAGACCCTTGGGACGGAGGGTCCATTAGTTGTAATTCGATTGTGTGAAAACAAATCGAGTATCCTTCATCCGGTCCGGGTAGACACTTTCTAACGTCCCTCTTTCTTTAACTGTGTAGGAGAGACCTCTGACTACCTTTGGTCCTTTACAAGTTGAAATGAGGGAGGGGAAAATCATATTTCCTTCGGACTTAAGATTGAGTCCGTTCTACCCAGAAACCTTGTGACCAGGTGGTAGAAGTGTCAGACGACCGAGAGACTTATTTCAGCGACAAGGAACGAGGTCGTTGAGTAGAGAGAGAGAGAAGGGAAAGAAACTCTTATAAAAAAATAAACCGACGAGGTCCAGAATCGGCACCGTGAACCCTAGAAACTAGAAGTAACACCGTACACCCTAGAAATCAACACCTTACACCCTGGATCAAGGGACTGGTCCCTGACTTGAGTCCGGGGAACGTAACCCTCCTCCTTCAGAATCGATAACCTGGTGGTCCCTTCGGGGTCGTTGAGTAGAGAAATAACCAGATAACGAGTTACTCGTCATCTGAGTCATTGTCCCATAACTGTTCACAAATCATAAGATGTCAGAAGGGAACATAGGTTGGTGTCTTGGTGGTACCAATAACCCTAACACCTATGAGTTTCCCTCCTCTATGTAAGGACGATCAATTCACAAACGTAAGACCTTCGTAAAATGGTAATTTAGTCCCCATTTGTAATCCTTACTATAAGGAAACGTATACTATACCTAAACACCCTATGAACCTGATAGACCGTAATATCGATATGTATACATTTACAGTCAATAATTTAGACAGTTGTCTTCTACACAAATGGTCTAAAATAGTGTAGGACACCGTCTCGTCGTTCCCATTCACTCGTCTGGGTAGTGTCTACCCGACATCACCATTAAATGAATGTTAATATTAAATACATGGAGTGGTCGGATAAGTAAATACCGTTCGTAACGGAATACACTTCCGAATAAAATGTTGTTTTTTGAGAACCCTCCTAATAATATTATGAGTAATACTTATATACGGAGACTAACGAATAGAGTCACTGATCTTTTAATTTTCGATAGTCTTGACCTTCCATACGCACGTACACACAAGCTAACATAGGTTGAGAAACGCTGGGGCACCTACATCGGGCGGTCCAAGGGGACAGGTACCCTAAAGAGTCCGTTCTTATGACCTTACGCAACGGTAAAGGATACGGTCCCCTAAAAGGGTTGGGTCTCTAGTTTGGGAGTAGAGGACGTGACCGTCCACTTAAGAACTGATGACTCGATGGTCTCTTCGGGGGAAACTTGCCACTCTATATGATTTTTGGGAACATCACCGTGTCGTCGAACACCAGACCATCTCCCGAATCACTGGTCCGACAAAAGAGAGGAAGGGGTAACGGTAATAGGACGATGTCTTCTCCGCGACGACGACGACGACGACGACGATTTAGCGAAATCAGCACAGGCTGAGACACGCTGGGGTATCTACCGTCGGGTGGTCCGAGGGGGTAGGGACCCTAAGAGATCCGTTCTTATGACCTCACCCAACGGTAAAGGAAGAGGTTACGTACTTTCACTTTTAAGTTTCACTTCAGCGAGTCAGGACAGACTGAGAAGCGCTGGGGTACCTGACGTCGGGTGGTCCGAGGAGGTAGGTACCCTAAAAGGTCCGTTCTCATGACCTCACCCGACGGTAACGGAAGAGGCGTCTTCTCCGTGTCCCTAACTTTTGGCTGAAGATGTTTTCGTATCGAAACATAAGGGTGGTACGTTGAAGGCGTTTTATTTCGCCCCAAGGTACTACGCAGTCGGAAGCCCACACGCCATACACTGTGTCAGTGAGGGTCCCGAGTCCCGAGGGCGCGAAGAGATAAAACCCCTGTCCCCGATGAATGAACCCGTCCTACTGGACGTGGGCGAACCCGTGGTACCACGAGTGGGTCGACAGCTACCAGAACCACGACTACACTCCCTGTTACCGGCTCTCACCCTGCCTCGAGAGACAACCGTCGCGCTAGTCGTACGACTACGAAAGCGGCACCATCCCGTCGAGCTACTTCAACATGGTATTCGGTGACCCCCACGAACATCTGGGACTTCTTTAGTCTCCGTCCAAGTCCCGTGGGAACCACTGAAGGTCTTCCTCGTACTCGCCAACGACTACCGGTCCCATCGAAAAATAAATAAAGAAACACTACTGAAACCCCGTGTATGAAAATAGCAAGAGGTAAAAAATATACGGGTAAAGGGTTTGTACAAATAAGTGGAAAACTTAGAAAGTTTAGAAGCCCCGGATGGTGTATCACACACACAATTAGGGGGTCAGCGTAGGTTGAGAAACACCACGGTACCTGACATCGGGTGGTCCGAGGAGACAGGTACCCTAATAGGATCCGTTCTTATGACCTCACCCAACGGTAAAGGCAGAGGTCCCCTAGAAGGAGTGGGTGGGTCCCTAGTTTAGACGCAGAGAATGCAGAGGACGTGACCGTCCGTCCAAGAAATGACAGACTCGGTGGTCCCTTCGGGGGTAGTATATGGTGTATCGTCCGTAGTTGTTTGTAAAGTAAAAGTTTCCTACCGGTAAGTACGTAGGCAAGAGGAAAATTAACATTCTTCTGTTGACTTTAAGTCCGGGTTATACATATAAAAATTTTCTACTCCTTGTCGAGTAAAAGTTTTAGTACTATTGTAAGTCCACTCACACAGTCCACCAAACCAGGATTGACGAAGCGGAAACTAAAGTAAAAAACCTAATATTCTAGAGATCTTCTGTTTATTTACGGGTCTGTGCAAGCAGATGTACCGTGAGTGACGAAAGGGGGAAGTAAAAGACAAAAATACTTTCGAAGGTTTTTGTCGAAAGAATCTTTCAGTTTCCGTTCCCGTTAATAAAGAAGGAAGGGACCATTTCTTAAGAAATCAGATCTGTACAGATCTTACGGAAACCGGTGTGATTTAGATTCATCTTAATTTGGTCTAGTGTTCCGTACATCTTATGTCACGAAACATTCTTCAACTGGAAATAGTCTGCCTACTTCCCTACTTACACTCGACGGATTCGTACTAAGAAAACCACCTCACAGACACACACACTTCTCCTCGACAGCCCCACACCCCCA
Source organism: Capra ibex (assembly GCA_006410555.1). Taxonomy (NCBI): domain Eukaryota; kingdom Metazoa; phylum Chordata; class Mammalia; order Artiodactyla; family Bovidae; genus Capra; species Capra ibex. Next base: position 20,933,659 of record SJYO01016970.1, on the reverse strand, counting down.
CATCATTTGTCGAAGGGGACAAATCTCAGGTGAGACACGGTCCGGGTGTAGATGATACGTTTGTGTAAATCTTAGATGTCGCGGAGTGTTTCATCTAAATTCGTCAGGATAAATATCGACACTTTCACTTTCACAATCAGTGGGTCAGTACAGGCTGAAACGTTGACGTACCTGACATCGGTCGGTCCAAGGAGACGGGTACCCTAAGAGGTCCATTCTTATGACCTCACCCGACGGTAAGGGAAGAGGTCCCTTAGAAGGGTTGATTCCCTAGATTGGACCCAGAAGACGTAGTGTCCACCTAAGAAATGACAGACTCGGTCGTCCCTTCTTAAAATATCGACCCCTCCGATGTTAATCTCTGTGATTGATTTAACAGTTCTTCCCTGTGCACCGACTCTTCACCTCGTCTCGAGGTATTACTGAGTCATACAGATTTGGGTTTCCACGAGGAGGAAGTGAGGGTGAGGGATGAGTGAGAAGTAGGTAAGACCCTCTGTGGTACTCCCGAAAGACTATCAAATGCCATGGGCACTAATGATTATTTCTGGGTTGTTACTGAATTTGGTCGTGAAGAGTGTTTCAGTAGATCTCTTGTGTGTCGGGCGTTCTGTGGACCATCTGTTTTACTTAAGGTGTAGGGTCCTTCGAGGCCTGTGAACTAAGAAGAACGTGTAAGTATTATGTGTTGTCAGGCTCTTTCCAAGACTCTCCAGGACTTCTTTTGACAAATTGAGATCAATAAGGGTCCAAAGGGTTTAAATAAACTAGAATCTTAGGAAAATAGGGTGCACCTCCCCGAAGGGATCACCGAAGTACCATTTCTAAGACGGACGGTTACTTCCTCTGTTAAGGACCCAAGTTAAGGACCCAGACCTTCTGAGACCTCTTACTTTACCGACGGGTGAGGTCATGGGAACGGACCTCTTAGGGTACCTGTCTCCTCGGACCACCCGATGTCAGGTACCCCAGTATTTCTTGACCTGTACTGAATCACTGATGTATTGTTGTTGTTAGGGTCCACTTTGTAAGTTTTGTAAATCGTTGATTCGTCATGTTGGTTCCTAGCGGGTAGTCTCAGTCGTGTTCACGTCAGTGCCGCCCACAACCCCTCTTCGGGTCCCTCGTCCACACCCCGGGTCTCCGCGGTACTCGTAGGGTCCTTTTCTCGGAAGGTGTCTCGTACGGACTCGTAGGGTTCTTTGGAAATGTAATCGGTACGTTACCCTCTGGACATTCTTAATTGATGCACTTACCTTTTGGTCATAAAGATCTAATACACCTTAAGACTTTACAAAAGAACTTGTGAAGGTTGAAATCTTCTGGAGTCACTAGGACCACTCCAAGGAATTGGAGACACACGGAGGACCAAACCTCTTGTCTCTCTAGTCCTTATATTTTTCACACCTTTTCGCATTGGTTGTTCTAGGATGACGTTATCGCGTCCCGTGAGACGAGTTACAATTCACCGTCGGACCTCCCCCCTGAACCCCCTCTCGCCTATGTACATATGTATACCAGCCCAGGGAAACGACAGGTGGACTTTGCTAGGGTTGTAACAATTAGTCGATATGACATTATATTTTATTCTGCACACATCGGGTGTCCTAGTAACACTCCTACTTAAATCTTCGGTATATGTTCCATGAGTCACCCTCAAGGGACCACCGAATCACTATTTCTTGGGTGGACGGTTACGTCCTCTGCACCCAAACTAGAGACCGAACCCTTCTAGGGGGTCTCCTCCTCCTTTACCGTTGAGTGAGGTCATAAGAAGGGACCCTTTTTAGGGTACCTGTCTTCTCGGACCGCCCGATATGTCAGGTACCTCAGCGTCTCAACCTGTGTTGAATCGCTAATTTGTTGTTCCAAGGGTCGTTCCGGGCCTGTACCACCCACGAGTCACTTACGACCGGGGGAGAAGGAGGAGGAGACTTACTGGTCCTTCCTGTTTTGTAAATTCTTACTCTCTTTTCTCTTTCACTCAAAGAGAGTACTAGAAGTGAACTGACAAGAAACCCCTACTGGAAACCATTAGTGACGTAGACTCTGTTCCTTTAAGTCATTCGGAAAAGAGGTCTATCCCTAACCCTCCCTCCAGGACTACTTCCCTCTTTGACGTTTGAAACTATACATCACTTCACTTCACTTTCAGCGAGTCAGCACAGGCTAAGAAACGCTGGGGTACTTGATATGTCAGGTGCCTTAAGAGGTCCGGTCTTGTGACCTCTCCCATCGGAAAGGGAAGAGATCCACTAGAAGGGTTGGGTCCCCAACTTGGGTCCAGAGGGTGTAACGTCCGCCTACGAAGTGGTCGACTCGGTGGTCCCTTCGGGTTCTTGTGACCTCACCCATCGGATAGGGAAGAGGTCGCCTAGAAGGACTGGGTCCTTAGTTTGGTCCTAGAGGACGTAACGTCCGTCTAAGAAATAGTTGACTCTATAACCCCTACGTCCTTTGTGAAAATCGACACAGAGACACACACACTCAGTGAGTCAGCATAGACTGAGAAACACTGAGATATCTGACATCAAACGGTCCTAGGAGTCAGGTACCTTAAGAGATCCTTTCTTATGACCTCACCCATCAGTAAGGGAAGAGGCCCTCTAGAAGGGTTACGTCCCTAACTTGGACCCAGACGACGTGACTCCCGTCTAAGGAATGACATACTCGGTGGTCATTATGCTGTTCTACCACTTCGAGAATCTTATGTATTGTGACGTCCTCCTATGTCGTCCGAGAGGGACTCCTTCTTCGTGCGCTCGTTGAGCACCCAGTGAACCACAGGGGACAAGGGTAGTATACGGAGACGGACACCTTGACGGGTCCGTGGACCCCACGACCAGAGTCGAGTCCTGTGTGTACCTGGAGTGAGAGTGGGTCCAAGACAGAGGCCCGACGGACTCTTAGGTTCTACTCTAAGGCACAGAAAGGGGACGTAGTATTTTATCAGAGTCGTCTTTGACTTTTACTACCCCTTCTTTTTTTTGTTGTTGTTTGGTGAAGGATTATTTGGAAAGTTAAGAGTTTCTTTTGTAGTCCAAGGATATGACCATCTCGAGTAAAAACCTTTGACTTTAGACCCTTCAACGATTATTTCCTGCCGAGGCATCGTACTTTATTCCTGGACCTCCACAAGTAATTGGTGAAGATCTTCACAAAAGACAAGACCACTCTTAGTTCCAGTACTTTTTACTTCAATACTCGACCTCACACAAGGTCCACCCCGCTCTCGACGATGAAGATGGTCCCTTAGGTCGGAGCTCCCCTGTGTAGCAATTGACTAGTCATTCCACTTATTACCGATTAGTTAAACGTAGATCAGCGAGTTTAGACGGACTACAAGGTAAAGAGGGGTCGGGGTGAAGAGTAGTGTCCTCGTCTACTGTTTGCAGTCGATCCTACTGAGGTATGTGTCGGGGGAAGGTGCGAATAGAAACGAACACCTTTCACTTTCAGTTTCACAATCAACGAGTCATCACAGACTGAGAAACGTTGGGGTCCCTGACATCGGGTGGTCCGAGGAATCAGGTGTCTTAAGAGGTCCTTTATTAGGACCTCACCCATCGGTAAGGGAAGAACCTAGAAGGACTGGGTCCATAGTTTGGGTCCAGAGGACGTGACGTCCGTCTAAGAAATAGCAGACTCGGTGGTCCGACTTTTTTGTGAAAAGGAGAGGCAGGTGGGTTAGTACCTTCATGACGAAAGTATCGCACCAACATGTCTCCCGTTTCCAATTTCTGTGCTAATAGACCTCAGTCTCCTGGACCTAAGTTTGGGACCGAGGTTGTGTGATCGAGACCCTGAACCCGTTCAAGGACTCGAGGTTCAGAGTCAAAGAGATAGACATTTTACCCTACTATCATGGGTGGAATGTCTCGACAACGCTTTTAATTTACTCCATTGAGTACGGATCTCGAGTCGGATGTCAGCGATGTGTGTCTTTTTTCGGAAGTAGATACCCACACTCGTCGAAACATTCTATGAAATGAAGGACTGACAGTCTTAGTTAGGTAGTCCTCTTTGGTGTGGACGAAGTCATCCCGTGTCGAGGACCCACCTTACTTGGTCCACTCCTTCGCCGTAGATCCCTAAAACACAGTTTCGTCTCTCGGACAACGGTAGGGTCTGGAGAAAGACGGGGTCCGGGAGGTAGGAAATTGTAGACCCTTCGTCTGACTCCCAAGAGGTCACTCCTCTTAAGGACCTCATATATCTCTACACTTACCTCGTCGGGGTAAGTAAGATTTCTCTGCCCTTTCCCATTTTCTCCCTTTTTAGTCAAAAAAGAGAATCTACTTACTTTCACTTTTACAATCAACGAGTCAACGCAGACTGAGAAACACTGGGGTACCTGATATCGGGCGGTCCGAGGAGACAGGTACCCTAAGAGGTCCGTTCGTGTGACCTCGTCCAACGGTTAAGGAAGAGATCCCGTAGAAAGGTTGGGTCCCTAGTTTGGGCGTAGAGGACATAAGGGATGTAACGTCCACCTAAGAAATGACGACTCGGTGATCTCTTCGGGAGAATCTACTTACCGCTAGGTGTTTTAGAAAATTACTTGGCCGTTTCTGAGTTTGTAACTTTTATGCCTCTTCTAAATCTTGAAAGACATCCACCATGAAACTCCTACCAGACCAAAAAGACCTTTCGGGATATTTCATGAGACTAAGGATGAAATTCAGGATATTACCTCCTCTATTGGTGCCAAGAATCACAATTCTTGGGAAGAGTCGGACATTTTTTCCTCTCTCTTATAAAATTTATAAGTCATAGTCCTTTCGGAACATCTACTTTCAGGGAGATTAATGAAGTTGATGTTCGTCGAAACACCTAAAGCCCCAAGAATTCCTTGACAAGTCCGATAAGAACTTATCTTTAGCTTTATATATAAACTCTTTTTCTTCGTGTGCAACTAGGTGACATGTACCATCAGATGTTAGTCCGGCGTTACCTTTCCCTCAGACCCCTCTCAACTACCTCTGCCTCTACACCAAACTCGTTGACCCAACTCATAACCACGGTAAACAACCCGCTTCCTTGTGACACCCCTCTTCGTCTGCCACTCCCGTTATCACACAGGTGGACGCCCCGATCTTGAACCATCTGTTTGATTCGCCTGTACATTATCCCTGTGTACCCGTACTCGACATTCGAGTCTCCTCTCACCTTCGACCTTTGTATGACACGTCGGTGTCTTGTGTGTGCGTGTATAAGTATATGTACCCACAGACCCAGAGAATCCAGATTTAAGTATCGTTATTTTTATTTTTTCAACAATTGTTGCAACTGAGTCGTTAAGGATAGGTTCCTCTAATGGAAATAAGTAAATAAGTAAACCGGTACGACGTACCAAACGTCCTAGAATCAAGGGACTGGTCCTTAGTTTGGGTCCCGGGACCGTCACCTTCACGTCGTAGGATTGGTGACTTGGTGGTCCCTTGAGGGTTCCTTTAATAGAGATCGTCAAGGTTGTGTTTGTAGACTTTCAAGTACATGTTCTTACGAGTAAGATCACAACAATGTCCTCTTTTCATTTACCGGTAGGTCTCTTATGATACTATACGCCTTACGATACATCGACTATTTTCCTAGTTCGTCTAGGTTTCTTCACTGTATTTCAAAAGGTTCCCTCTAACAGATTCTTTTGTCTAATGGCTTATCTTTAATATCACATTAGGGTACATACGTTTTTCGACGTGTCTGTAAAATATATGGGTGTCTTTTCCAGAGTTTACTATGTGGTTCGTGAATTATCCTCAAGAATATGACCTTTCCCCTAATATCCCCTTATAAAAAAAAGATGGAATATATGACAATACAAACTTCTAAGACGTTACTCACACTTTATATGAAGGTAATTAAAATTCCGGAAAAAAATTACCTTTTTAAAGACGGGAGTTTCATGAATGTCAAATACCTTGAAGTCAGTCTTCCCAAAAGGGGAGAATAAAGGTAGGAGAGGGAATGACAAAATGATTCACTTAGGAGAGTCTCTGGAACTCTAGAGCCCACTTTTCAGTCCTTCCGACTATTTACCCATTTACCTTCTCGTTACAAGGTCGTTTCGCTAGTTCCTACCGAGTCGAACCGACTCCGGGTGTTCTTCGACCCGTCGTCCGTGGTCTCCGGAACACTCACTGGTCGACGGTCCTGTCGGACGGAGGGTTGGGACCGACCAGTACACCCAGTCTGTCACTACTCTGTCCGTCTTTTACCCACTGGGCGACCCGCCAGGTGACAGTACTTTTGTTTCCGGACGGACGCCGGTGGTACCTGATGACCCGAAAGAAGTGTTCTGCTTGACCGGGGGAGAAAGGTACTTTTCGACGGAACGGTCGGTTTCCCCCTTTGGATCCTTGTCTGTTACGGTGACCTGAGACGACGTACCCGGTACCTTCCGGGACCCAAGGTTGGGGTCCACGTCTTTCATCCCGTCCTTTCTACCGGGGCCCGGTGAACGTCACAACTGAACCCTCTCTTGACGTGGTGCCCCTGAAAGTACCAGACGAGACTTAAGTTGTGTCCACTCAGTCCCAGGTTGTCGATTGTCCGTCCTGTGGTTTGTCCCCGTTAATTCAAAGTACCTCCCTGGTAAATATTTCGTTCCCCTCTTGTGTCTCCTCAGTATCCTACCATGGGACCCGGTGTTTGGACTCGCGGTGATGGTCGGGATCCGCCCCTCCCGACTCCCCTCCCCGACCACCGGGTCTCTGTTTCCCGGGAACCCGTCCAGGACTGTCGCCCTCTGGAACGGACCTCTTTACTCCACGGGATCACTACGTCCCTCTCGCGACCCCACGGTTACGGACTGGGGCGAGAAGGGGAAATGAGGTGGGGGACGACCAAGTGGGGTAGACGGTTGGTTGTCCTTTGGGTCCCCGTTCCTTTGGGTGACTACGCCGGAGGACCCCCGAGTCTTCCCTCCCCTCCTCGCTCGTATACTTAGTCTCTTCCACCCCTTCTCTAAGGGGTGTGACACCTGGTATTCTTACGTAAACAGAGTGAAAGACATTTCGCGTGTGTATAAGAATCTATTTAATCAAGAATTAACTCTTCGGTGGACCTCTATATTGAGGGAGGGTCCTTGTAGGATATACAAGTTCTTTAAGGATGCTTATGTTTGTAAAAGTAGAAGTACCCTTACAGATGTCTTCTGAACGTAAACTTAGAGGACTAAATGAGTAATAAAAAGTCGTTGTCTTTATATGTCACTCCGGGAGAGGTTAAACCAAATAATCTTACATGTTTATGACTAGATTTTGTTTTATCGGAAAGAAGTCTATCCTCGATCTCCGTTACGATCACAAGGTTTCTACAGAAGGATCCTTTGTATTGGAGGTTCACTAAATATCTGTTTTACTCGGAAGATAAAATTTTAAAAATAAATAAAGGAAAAAAAACCGGTACGACACATCGAACACCCTAGAATCAAGAGACTGGTCCCTAACTTGGGTACTCTCACACCTCTGGATTGGGGACCTGACGGTCCCTTAAGGGTTCTCTGAAAATAAGAGTCAAAGAAACGTACTGTGGAAAGACATCCTGAAAATTCATGTATAATAGAAATTTTTTTACATAACTCACTCGTTGTTTTATGGTGGACCTTCGAATTATTTACTGTTCCCCCTTCTTTTCACTGAAACAAATAACATAGGGAGGGTACTCAGAAAGGAATTAAATTTCTTAATCCGTCAATCTCTATACTTCTCGGCACAACTAGATTATGTATGACAGATACGTTTGTCTCACGAACCCTGGGTGTACAGGTGTATATCTAACCTCTGTACTTCCAATTGAATATTTACTTTTCCCTCGAATTGACCTGGTGCTCATAAAGTTACTTTGGTCCAAATATTTTATTAGCGGTCGGAATCAAGAGACGCCATTACTCCGTCTTTACCCAGTAAAAAGGGGGGACTGATATTTTGACTGTATACGAGTAAATTTTTTAAAAGTTTGAGTTTCTTTTTTATTAGTAAAATTTATGATGGTGAATTGTAAAATAACTTGTAGGAGGTTCTGTACTGACATACTTATATATCGTTCATAAAATGTATTTGCTCTACTTTGTCGTAGACGACAAGACATTGAACAAAAGACTTTAGTTGGTGTATAATATATTGAAAGATGAATGTATTTAGATTAACAGTACACACAAGGTGATGTACGTGTACATGTCGAAGATAAACAAACGGTCACACACCAATAGCAGTCTAATATTTAGGGAACCACACTGTGACAACCCCGTAGCGAAGATCTTTCAGTCAGTCTGGTGTCGGGGGAATGGGGGTGTCGTGAGTTCCCGTGGGTACAGGGGGGTGTGGTCTCAGTACTGACCCAACCGGAACAGTTGGAAACGTTAAAAACGATTAGACTAGTCACCTTTTCTTTGGATTAAAAATGAAAGTAAAAATTAAACCATTACATTCTACCGATTACTACTCAACTGTTACGTAAGTATACAAATGACAGGTAAATATGAAGAATACAGGATTTAACGGGAAAATAGAAATTTAAAGTTGGATTTTCCCTACGTACACAATGTATGATTATGTACAACGACAAATCAGCGATTCACCACAGGGTGTGAAAGTGCTGGGGTGCCTGACATCGGGTGGTCCGAGGAGACAGGTACCCTAAAGGTCCGTTCTTATGACCCTCCCCAACGGTGAAGGAAGAGGTCCCCTGCAAGGACTGGGACCCTAGTTTGGATGCGGAGGACGTCACCGTCCGTCTAAGAAATGGTGACTCGGTGGTCCTTTCAGGTATCATATATTGGAAACATTTATTACGGTTCTGAATGGTACTCGAAAATTTTTTTAGGACGGGAGGGGAGGGGACACGAAAAATTTTTGATTTTTCCGTCTGACGGGGACTTGAATCACTATCGTGAGCTCCCGGAAAGGTGTCGACCGTGTAGGATCTTGTGTCGGAGTGGACCGCACTTGAATGGCGTCGCCTTGTGTCTCTCGACCCGGTCGTACCCGTGAACCATCCTGAAAGGCAGTCGACGGTGTTTGCACGCGAAGAACCATAAGAGTCCGTCTTTGGCACTAGCGGTGTTTGGGAATTTTATGTGACGCAACTGGTCCTGGTCAGACCACTCCCGTGGTAACTCTTCTAGACCCCTGTCGTCTAACAGCTAGTATGGACGCGTCCGTCTCTTGTCTGTGCCTCCTGTGAACCCTGGTCGGTAGGTAATCGCCCGTTTCCGTCGACTCCCTAACCCCCTTACTTTTTTAGATTGTTCAAAATTCTAAGTTTCTAAAAATTTTCTGGAAAGTGTTATAGGAGAACAGGAAGATTAACAAAAGGAGTGATTTTTAATTTTCGACTTTTTAATTTTTAGTCACTTGATCTTTTATGAAGTCTCTGGGAGATAAATCTCAGTGGTGTGAAAAGTAGTTCTTTAAGAAAATTTCAACATCCTATATTGTCGTTGTATGATTTTTAGACATAGAGAAAGACATGTGAGTGTTACTGGTTAATTTTTTATTTTACTCTTGTTTGGGTGAATATTATCGTAGTTTTTATTAGTTTCCTTATATAGACTATTTTCGTGTCCTGTTCTTGTAACTTTTTTTAATAAAATCTTGATTATGGGATATTCGAGGGACAAAATTCTGTAAAATGAATAGGCGTATTCGATATGAGTAATTAAGTAAAGACACAAACTATTATTGACTGTGCATACCGACGGTAACTCCCGAAAACCAACCATGTACTATTTGACCACAGTACAACTAAATAAAATTGAGAACCCAACTAAATTAGGGTCAATTTTTATTTCCTTGTAAAGTCGGATAGGTCACAATAGTTTCGATTTGCGAATTAAAGAGAATTCTCAAATCCTTACACCTCGTAATCAAACCTTAGGGACCAATAATGTTTCGATGAATTTCTTCTCCACCCTGATTTTAGCCATAGATATAACTACCCGGTCCCTAGGCAGATCCGAGTATAATGTCTCTAATATTTCTTGGTCCCAGACAGACATGTCTTGATAAACAATTCCTCTCGAGAAGTGTTCTGTAACCCTACCAGGTTGAACAAACACGACCTCGCCAAAGTCCTACGAGAACACTTACGTACTTCTAGGGGGAGTTCACGATAGAGACGGATTTCGAAACCTAAAAGTAAATCCAAGGAAAACGAACCGAAAATTTCTAAGTTGACACACAACCACACACACACGTGGACACATACACACATATAGACAGAGACACTCACACATGTCCAAATTCTCTCTAGTGATTATGGTTTTGATAATTTTTACTCAAGTGACATCGAAAATTAGGTTTTTCATGGATTATATTTACGGACAATGTTATGTAATTTGCCACCCTTATTTTGGTTGTCGAAGACTTCTTCGTTCTGTTAGATTAAGTCGTCTCTCTCGAAATTCAGGAAAATTTACTTCGAGTTCTTCTGAGTCTACCTGTTATTTGTCTACAAATACACTCAGTACCATTTCTTCGTGTGGTCGCACCTATATGGGACTGGGCGTCCCAAGAGTCATTCAGTCACAGTAGTGACGAGAAATGAATGTGGTCCCCCGCGGTTGCGGGGGAATGTCGTCCTAGACGTTCCTCTCGTGTTCGCGATATTTATCGGTAGAAAGTTACGTTCCCCGGAGACACTTATGACCTAGGACACCCTTCGTTCACTCTTAAGACACGAGGTCGCTCAGCCAAAGGGTTATCGACACACAACGGAAGCGACCCTGGTAATAGGTAGGTCAGGTTGAGGATGTATGGAAACTCTATGTCGAGTTACCAGGGGAGAATATTGAGAACAGACTGGGAGGAGGGTAGAGGGTTCTCAAAGGTATTTTGGGTCCCGAGTCGTGATAGCAATGGGACGTCGTAAAATAAGATCGGTTTACATTGTAGACAGAGGGAGTTGATTTGACACTCGACGTGTTCTCGTTCGTGGGGCAGTAACTAATAACTTTTTAGTGTGGATTCTGAGATGCAAGTGAGAAGACAGCCACGTGTGGTTGTCAGACTTCGTTGGAGAAGACGGGAAAAAGGACTCTGCCTATTTCGGAGAATGACGGTGATCCAAATCCGATCGAGTCCCCATTTCTTAGGCGGACGGTTACGTCCTCTGTGTCCAAGTTAGGCACCCAGTCCTTCAAGGGGACCTCTTCCTTTACCGTTGGGTGAGGTCATAAGAACGGGTCGTTTGGGGTCCCTGTCTCCTCGGATCACCCGATGTCAGGCACCCCCAGTGTTTTCCCAGTCTATGTTGGATCGTTGATTTGTTCTTGTGACGATGACCATCTTGATTCTATATTATTCCTTCGTGTTTCTTTATTTTTTTTTTCCGTACCAAATCTCCGTTCCTCCCTCGACGGTAGTTATTGACAGTGCTTGTGCGTAGGTAGTAGATAGGTGGGTAGGTAGCTAGGTACGTAAGCGAGAAACTACGGACGGATGGTACACGGTCCTTGAGAAAATCCATTCTTTTGTTTTTATTTGGGACGGGGAGTTTTTCGATATCTAATCTCCCTCCACCTCCGACTGTATTCACTGAACCTTTATGTTAACATTATTTATCGGACGTCACTTTCATACCTATGAATTCCTACACTTCCGTTCATTCTCCCCCTAGGCTAGACCAGTCACTCTAGTCCCTATCCACCCGAGGAACTCCTTTATAATAAACTCGGATATTGACACTTTTATCAAGTGTAAGTGGTTTGTAATAAAGGTTTCACAGTTGGTGAGACAATTTACGGAATACTCATAATAAATGTAAGGGTATTGTCGGAATTACAATAATATTCTTAAGATTATCCATGGTGACAGAAAAAAAAAAAAAAAAGGAAGTCAAAAAGAAAAAAACCGACGTGGTACTCCGACCTTTCTAGAATCAAGGGGGTGGTCCTAAGTTTGGGCCCGGGAACCGTCCCTTTCGTCATTCAGGGTTAGTGACCTACAGCCCTTTCAAGGCCAAGGCGATATATAGTAGAGGGGTAAAATGTCTCCTCCTACGACTCCGCGTCCCTCAAATTCATTGGTCCGACTACAATGTGCCGGTCATCCACCGTCTTGACTATAAGTTTGATGAATGACGAACATTCCCGATACGGTAAGTACTCTATCACACTTTACTTATCCGGTCCCCGATAGCCCCTCTCTTTCGTAAGGTCCTTCGTCCTACGTGCCCCCACAGACACCAACCTCTGTCCTACCGGCTCTGCCCCTACCCCGGGAGTACCAACCCAGGCTCCGGTAACTCTCCCACAGGGTCCGTTCGGTAGTGGTATAGAGACCGTGTGACCTATCAGAGGGGGTGGGAGCAGTCCCGTCCTAGCCAGTAGAGGTGTACCACCAGAAGGTGTACATCTGACTAAGTGGAGGTCACAGAGGGACTCTGGAGCGTACATCGGTTCACGGAGACTCACCCCGGCAGATTTTTAGACATCCTCACAAAGACCGACTCACCTGTCACTGGTCTCTACGATGGACAGAACATTACAAGTTTTGTCGGGGCGCGTTACTTGGCAGGACGAAGGACGTATTGAAAGGTTGTGAGGCGACGTCTCAGTACAGCGACTCTTTGGACGAGTTCCAGTAGACTCGGGTCTTGGAGTGAAAAGAACGGACATTTGTGTTTCAAAAAAAAAATTATTAAATAAAAATTGACCTCCTATTGGTGAAATGTCATCACACAACCAAAGACGGTATATAAAACGCATGACAACTACCTGTGACTTAAACGGCCCTTTCACTACTGGTACGTTTGGTTCTCCTCGGACATGAACAAAACCAGCCTTTAAATACTTCTCAAAACGTCCCAAAATCTTTTTTTGACGTAGTTACTACCACTGTGTCGGACACCAAAGACACGGTGGTCATCTCGCCCGGACTGTGTCAGACGAAAACACCGACAGTTAAGTGTCACACTTACAGTTAAAGGTACAGTCAAGAATGAGATTCTAAGACAACGTTTAAGTCCCCACCGATATGGGTTCCCAAATGGAAAACTTGATGTAGGTATTTGATGAAAACAAAAAGGATCATAATGTCGAACCGTAATATAATTCAAAAAATTTAAATACATACACATGTATCCAAAGTCCTCGATACGTAAAGTGAAGTTCTCTCATACTTTTAGAAAAAAAAAAAAACTGTCGCCCTCAATCCAGACGTCCCAACTTCTCGTGAACAAATCGGAATGACGAAAGGAAAGGGGTCTACGACACTCGTTACGTAACTCAGTCACACACAAGTTTCACCGGACTTTGACAGCCCGCCGTAGGACTCCCTGAATGACGAGGGTCCTGTGTCGTCTCCTCTTCTGATCCACCCTAGACCGTACAGTGTAGTGTGTCGGTGAGGCGTAGACTCACGGTAGTCGAAGGGCGGAGACAAGAGTCAGGACGTCCGAGTCTTTAGTGTGATTAGGGGAGGGTGAGCGACCAGAGGACTAGTAAAGTACCAAAGTCCTTCCCGCGGATCCAACGTGGTACGTCCCAGGACAATTCTTCCCTACCGTGCCCAAATGGTTGTGGTGGGACCGAGAGGAGGTGGGAGGTCTCGTAGAAAAGACCGGGGAGTACACCAAACGTTTATAAACGGAACTGTTCAAATCTCCCTCTGACCCCCTCTTGAACGAAATCAGGTCTTCCGATCCGGGGACGGAGTCTCGAAGACGGAGTCGTCTGATCCCCAGGTCACTAGGCTTAAGATTTGTGTACGGGACCCGGCAAGACCCCGACCTTGGTACGAAGTTCTCTACACTGGCCCTCTCTGTCTCAAGGAGGTTCCAGGGAGAAACCCGAATAAGAGGAAGAACTCTGAGAAAACGAAGGGGAGAGTACTGGAATTGAGGGGAGAAACACTTTCAGCCAAAGGTTTAGAGACAAAGATCGGAATTGAAAAGAGACAACGAGACATGGATAGGGTGGTGGACTTACAAAGGGGACTTTGACGTGAAGTGTTTACTCGTCCGATTTGCGTGACTACAATCTGTAAAGAAGTCAAAGTGCCCCGTTCCCTATATGTGCGTGTTTACCGGTAGTGCCACCTGCACGAGATAGATTCTTTCCCGTGCCAACACATTCGTGTACGGTTGGTGTTGGGTGGTTGTGTGGATGAAGGACGCTACTGTCTCCGCTCCCCCTCCCTCCCCTCCTTCCCCTCCTCTCTCCGTTGTGCCCCGTCCCCCGGCTCTCCAGGTTTGACAACACAGCTTTTATGTGATGTTCCTACATAACACGTCGGGTCCGTATATCGATTATAAGACATTATTGGCGTGTGCCTCACGTTGGCGATTTTGGGCACTTAGCGATGTGACATGTGGGCGTGGAATATATTATGACATGTAGTTGATATGAAGTTATTTCTCTCCGTCCTTCCACACCCCTCCCGAGTCGGGACTTGGAATGTCCGACTCTTCGTGTAAGACCCGTTCCCCCTACGTTTATATGTTCGTCCTTCTTTACTCGTTTTTTTTTAGACGTCTTGTCTGTTCCCGGATCCCCGCCCCTGGACCTCTACTCCACGTAGCTCTTTCTTCTCTTAGGAACCTCGACATAGGACGGGACCAGGGACTCGACATAGGACGGGACCAGGGACTCGGCGTCGCTCTGTTCAGGACCCCCACCTCCCCACCCCCCCCTGCTCGACGCGGGTATCGTCCTTTTCCCTTCCTTCTTCTGACTCGACACCCCGACGATTCTCCCTCTCCTGCCACATCAGTCACCCCAGGTCCCGAAAGTCGTGCCTGTCCGGCGACCTGAGTGACTGGAGTCCATCCCAGAGTCTCGGATTGAGTACGGAAACAGGTGTTTCGTCTTTTGGTGGCGGTGAGCGGGGCCCTGGGTACCGGTGAGTGGGACGCAGAGCAAGGACGTCTTTTGGTGGAGGTGAGTGGGGCCCTGGGTACCGGTGAGTGGGACGCAGAGCAAGGACGTCTTTTGGTGGGGATGAGCGGGGCCCTGGGTACCGGTGAGTGGGACGCAGAGCAAGGACTGGGTGCGTAACTACCTGCGTGTCCGCCTCCGGCCCAGGAGCTTCAAGCGTAAGGCCTGAAGTGTGACCTTGTGCAGGAACAAGGAGCACTGCTTCCCGTGAAGGTAGAAGCTCAACAAGAAGTGTTTGTGCCGCAACCGGTGGCAGTGCTACAGAAATAAGAAGAACCTCTGCTACCGGAACAACTAGAAGAAATTGTAGAATGGCTGAGGACTTCGTCTTTCCTCTTTTACGTCTCTATAAAGGTATTCTTGAGTTCCGAAAGAAAAAAAAAAAAAATTATAGTAGATCTCATACCTTTTATTCTTGTCATATTATTTTTTCTACTCATACTCCTCGTTCTCTGATTTAGTAGACTAAAAAGTCACCGAAGGACAATTCTTTTCTCCCCTCCCGCCTTTCACTATACATTGACAATTGGGGAGTTCTAGTCGACGTCCGAAGGGTCTACCGAGTCACCATTTCTTAGGTGGACGGTTACGTCCTCTACGTTCAAGCTAGGGACTCAACCCTTCTAGAGGACCTCCTCCTTTACCGTTCGGTGAGGTCATAAGAACGGATCCTTTAGGGTACCTGTCTCCTCAGACCGCCCGATGTCAGTCAGGTACCTAGCGTTTCATAGTCTGTACTGACTCGTGTGTCTGTGTGCTCTAGTTGACATGCAGAACGGACTTTTGTCCGTAGAGGGACCCGACGAGGCGTGGAGGGGGCACATCTGGAGCGAGAGGACCTTCTCCAAGGACCGTGGTCCGGTTGTCCCTCTGACCTTGGGAGCAGTCAATGCGTGGGTGCCCCCTTAGTCGGGTTCCTGAGAGGATTAGACAGAGAGAGAGAAGACTTCACGATAAAGGAAAGGACTGTTTCTAAATTATCAAGTTAAAGAACAGAGATAAAACTTTTTTTTTTTTTTTCCTCCATAGTTCTTTGTAGTCTTTCTGATACTTTTTGACGGTACACGGTGGTAGGTTCTTGTTACACTAAAAATGAACTATGGTTCGAGTGTTTCCCCTAAGTAAAATACCACTGTATTCGAAATAAAAACTGAAGGACCACCGAGTCTGTCATTTCGTAGACGGATGTTAGGCCCTCTCGGTCCAAGTCAGGGACCCGACCCTTCTAGAGGACCTCTTCCTTTACCTTTGGACGAGGTCATGAGAACGGACCTTTTAGGATACCTGCCTCCTCGGATGATCCGATGTCAGGTACCCCCAGTGTTTCTCAACCTGTGCTGACTCGCTGAAGTGAAAAGTGAGAGGAGATTCGAAATAAAATGTGTTCACTGAACATACGTGAGGTAAACCAAAGTCCCGTACCTTTTCTCCCTTTCTTCAGTATCTCCTACTTTACGCACGGATGTTCTCTCGAACTGAGTGTCTAGGCAGATTGAGTGAACCCCAGGAAAGTTTTACTGTGACAAGATTTTGTTGGTCGTCCCAGTGGAACTGCCAGTGAGACCTTCTCCCGTCCACTCTCGGGGTGCCAGGCCGGGAAACACTCCGGAGACCCCTGGGGTGGGGAGCACCCAAGACTCTCCGCCCGGGTCTCGTCCGTCCGGGGGACATACTACTTCCCTGGTCGGCGGCAGTCCCGGGTTAGGACCGTGAGCAAGGAAGGTCGACGTACCGGAGGAGGTGGCCGGGACCGGGGGAGGAGTCTTTTCCAGTCCCGTCCAGGAGGAGGGGACGGGACCTAACGGAGTGGAGGGAGGTGTTGGGTGCATGGCGGTAGGACTCAAGGGTCTCCGACTGGGGTTTGGTCCCGGACTGTCGGGTGGGCCCGAGGGGACCTACTCAGACAGCACACTTGACTGCCACTCGCTGAAACCCAGTCCCCTCCAACGGGTGTCTGGCTATACAGTTGTAAAATCTTTATGATGGACTGTACCTACACCGAACCTCCCTTTTGTTTGTTCTTAGATCAACGAGAAAATTTTACCACAACCGGCCGTCCCGGACCGGCCGGGACCCTCTCCGGTCCTTGGGATACCCACCAAACGAGACTTCAATATTTAGTGGTTCTGAAGTCACCCGAAGGTTGCTCCCGTCGTGTCACACAAGGTTCGTAAATCAGGAGGAGACGAAGGTTGTCCACTTCCTTGACGTTTGAGTACTCCTCCAAAGTGCGACACATTTGTTCTCACTCCCGGTCGCACCCTCCCGCCCCCACCCATCCGGAGACCCCGACCACCGGGGTCTCCTCCGACGAATCTCTTCTTAGTTCGACCCCACGTCTCCCTCCGCGAGTTCGAGGGTTTGGGGGTAGAGAGAGGAGACGAGACTGCCAGTTGTCCCAGTTCTGAGGATCTTGGACTACCGTTCACCCTCACCTTCTTACGCCCGCCCTTTCGTGGAAGTGAAGGGTTATTTCGTTGGTTCTTGGTCTGCACTCTTTCCTTAACAAGTTCCAGTGCCACAGGTGACCACGGTTTCTGGTCGCGACGGGGGGTATGGGGTACGGGACCTCCTCCACCACCTACCTCTGAGCCCATTCTTTTGGACTCGATTCCGACTCACTGTTGCGAACCTCTACATTCGGGGATTCAAATCCGTCCATTAAGTTTGTCCCAAAAGAAAGTTCTTTTGTTTTGGTAAGGATAACCCGGAATGAACTTTTTCTTTAGTTCGAAAAATCAAACGTTATCACTATCTCAGTGTCCTTCAACGTTTTGGTATATAAAAGGGGACATATAAAGATGGAAAGTGGTTAAAGGGTTACTATCATAGAACGTACTACCATCCTATGTCTAGGTGTTGGTCCTTTGACGGTGACCGGGTCAGAGGGTACGTGAACAAAATGTACGTACGTACACCCCACACGCACACACACACGTCGAGAAACGTTAAAGTGGGGGGTACCTCTGAGTACACAGGTGGTGGTCACTTCTGCGTCTACCTAAGGGATCGTGTTCCGAGGGGAGACGACGGGAGGTACCAGTGTCGGTGGGTGGAGGGGTTCGAATACCTAAATTTTCGTATGAGTGTCGGTATTACGTAAGACTCGGGACATGTGGTACCCCCACCCCGTCTACCCTTCAAAACAAACTCTACTCTTTTGTCCTCGTAGGTCTCTAGTTCACGGACGGACATTGGGGTGTCGACGTCTCGTTTCGGGTCTCGGGTCGAGAGGTGTCGGGGTCGTAACGGTGACCGGGGATCTCCTCCGACCAGGAGTCCGCGTCCCCCGCGATCGCTCTGGGGAGGGCCGACTCGTTCCCCGGGAGGACGGGCCCTGTGGACGTGTCGGTCCGGGTCTGTGTGCGTGGCAAGTGCGGCATAGAGTAGTGGCACCACTCGACGAAGAACCAGGACGGCAGCCGAGGGTCGACATCGTAGGGGTCCTGCCTGCGCTAGGGCACGCCTCTTTACTACTACAACAGTACTCCGACCCTGAACTGCTAGACTAACTTGTGGACCTACGGGCACAGCCTCGGCTCAAGGAGGTCTCTGTCTCCCAACTTGACCCTCGTGTGTCTCCCGTTGCAGTGCCTCCGGTGGTCCTTCTTTCCCTTTACGGTTAAGTACCAAGGAAGGTCGTTCCTGTTGGACTTTCTCCTCTGCCTCCTTTATAAATACAAGATATGACTTGTTTGTAAATGCCTCCTTGATGAAACATGAGCCCTAAGGGACCACCGAGTCACCATTTCTTAGACGGACGGTTACGTCCTCTGTGTTCAAGCTAGGGACCCACCCGTTCGAGGGGACCTCTTCCTTTACCGTTGGAAGAGGTTATAAGAACGGACCTTTTGGGTGCTTGTCTCCTCGGACCGTCCGATGTCAGTTCCCCAGTGTTTTTCTCAGCCTGTGCCGAGTCGCTGAATGGTTGTTGTTTTGTTGAGACATGGGTCCACCGATACTAAATGATTTAAGTCACATTGACGTCTAGAAATGATATCACTTCTATCTTGTCGTGTCTACTTTGACAAAAGGAAATATAAAACACTCCCCCTACCCCTCGATCTCCTTCCTTTGAAGGTGAACGACCAGGATTCTGACGCCGTTTGTGCTGAGATTAGTAAGAAAGAAAAGGTATTGGTGGGAAGTAGGGTAGTATGGTTATAAATGACTCGTGGGCGTCACACGGTTCGGGAACAGATTCACGACTCGTGTCTGACATTTCTTTTACCAGTACTCGGGACGGGAGGACCTCGAATATAAGGTCTCCCCTCTGTCTTTTGGTCCTCCGTTATCTCAGGAAAGTCTCTCCCTAGTCCCCGTGTCGTCATACTTACCACTACACCCACTTCCTTCGTCGTCTCCACCCCGTCGTACCCGGACCTACCCGTCCCTTCAGTGAAGACGTCTCCCTGTGTACACGGTTCCGGTCTCATTAGTCTTCTTCACGCTTAGCCCCCTTTCCTACGCGGTGCGTCTCCCCGTCTCCTCTTCGTCTCTACCCAATAGTCTCAAGCTGCACCGACGTTATATTCCCTGCACCCCTCCTCCTCTCCCCCTCTCCCACTTCATCTTTTTCCCCGGCCTAAGACTTCCCGAACAGTTCGGGGTAGGCCAAGAACGTAAAGTAAGATGCCCAGCACTCTTTGGTGACCTCCCAAACTTTGTCCTTCACTTAGAGAGTCCAACGACTCTAATAGAATAATTGATGTACATGTGTTAAAAATGGTATTCGTATACTAAAAGAATTGATTTCTTACGAATTACTTTGATTTAAATTCACTTTTATTTACATTTGGACGTTCTCCCGTCTCGTTAGCCTCTGCCGTAACAAATGTCTATAACAGTCAACACCACTAAGGAAACTTTATGCGAAAGAAGGAACTAATGACGACTCGAAAGAAACCGACACTGTTCTCCATCCTTTAAATGTACACAAATACCTTTTCGTTTATGAGAGCAATTTATTCTTAAACCTTCGCCGTCGACTATTTTGGTTGTGTCTTGAGTTCTACACCGATTGGACCGAGGAGGGATCTAGACCCGAGGACTACCCGTGTTCAAAGAGGTCCTTTGTTGGCCAGGAGGACAGTATACGAAGGGACCACCGAGTCTACCATTTCTTAGACGGACGTCACGTCCTCTGGTCCCAAACTAGGGACCCAGCCCTTCCTTCTAGGGGACCCCTTCCTTTACCGTTGGGTGAGGTCATAAGAACGGACCTCTTATGGTACCTGTGATACACATAAACGTACCCCTTCCATCTCCCACACAGAAGTCTCTTATTCTGTCTCCCCTTGGAAAATCGTCTCCATTGGACCTCCCCTTTTATCACAGGTACACGAGGTCCCTTCCTTTCCCTTGGTCCTGTCGTAGTCCGTTTGTACCCTTACACACAAGGGAATCAAGAACAAATCAGTGATTCAGCACAGACTGAGAGACGTTGGTGGTCCGAGGAGACAGGTACCCTAAAAAGTCCGTTCTTATGACCTCCCCCAACGGTAAAGGAAGAGGTCCCCTAGGAGGGCTGGGTCCCTAACTTCGGTCCAGAAGACGTAACCGCCCACCTAAGAAATGGTGACTCGGTGGACCCTTCGAGGCACAGAGAACGGAAGGAGAGATGAAAAGGACGAGGGGTGAGGTCCCCTACCAGTTACTTACGTACACCCTAATTTGGACTACGGAATATATACAAGATAAAAACGATTAATAAAAAGTAACGTCGTTTTATTACAATAACTCGTACTGATCTTTTACTAAGGAAAATTTTTTAAGTAGAATAGAGACACAAAGACCGACGTGTGTCCGAAAGAGACCAACACCTCGTACCCGAGATCCGAGCGTCCGAATTCGTCGACAATACGTGTCCCAATCAACGGGCTGTCGTACACCTTAGAAGGACCTGGTCCCTAACTTGGGGACAGGCGACGTAACCGTCCACCTAAGAATTGGTGACCTCGTGGTCCTTTCAGGATTCTTTTACTAAGACAAATCAGGACTTGGAGTGAGCGAAAATCGAAGTTTACAAAAGGTTGTCTCATTTTACGTGATCCCACCCTTCTCCGTGGGTGATGAAAGGGTGGACGAAGGGTGACTTGTACGTCCCGGGGTTCCACTTGGTGGTTCCCGTAACAAGTTTCTACTACCACGTTATAAGAAATATAACCCTTTATTCGTGCAATGTTTTTTAAGTCTTGTAAGGCTCGAATTGACATCTTACTCTCACATTTATGTCGGACAGATTTAAGTTTTGTACATTCACTGGATGTATGTGAGGGTGAGTCCCAAAAGGATACCGGTCTCACCGGATCAGACTGAAACCGTGGAACCTGACCGAGATTATGGTGTTGTCAGGAGACTCAAAGAAAACCGGACCAACTGTTACGTCTCGAGGGGTTAGGACTGATACCTTCGAAATGAGTTACATAGATTTTTAATCTGTAATCTGTGACACAGGTAGGGGAGAGGGAGGGAAGAAGAGGAAAAAAAAAAAAAAAGACCTTTATTTACGGGCGAAATTGGAAACTCTATGATGTTTCGGTCGTATTTATATTTTGTCAACCATGGTAGAAACAATGTTTAGGCCACTGACCATGGTTGAAGTAGTTAAACTTGACAACTGAGATCGTAAAACCACCTGAGACCGTCGACGGAAGTCACACGGTATTAGGTATAAGGGGTTTGGAGGGTTGTTTTAAGAGGGCCTAATCGTTTATAAACTTAGATGTATGAGTCTTTCCTGTGGTTTAACCAAACCGGAGACGATCGAATTTCAACTAAATAGGTTTGTGATATCTAAATACATCTTCTAACATTTTGCCCATCTTTCCTAGTCATTGGTCTTTTTCAATACAAGGTTCCAGAACGTTAGTCGTTTCTGACAGAGGGTTTATTTATCGGTGGAATAAATCGTCTTAAAACGAACCAACACTTAAAATCGATTTTCTTGTCAAAGTAATATTTCACCCCCTTCAGACGGTCCCCACAAAAAGAACCAAGGAACCTAACCCTTCAAAAACTCTCTACAGACACACATCAAAGTATTGTCATGTGACCCTGTCCCAGACTCCGACACGTCTTGAACCTTAGTCTCGACAAACACTAACTACAAGACCCGTATTGAAGAAGAACCGAAGTCAAAGTATCCGATTTACGAGTCGACAGATTTGAATGGACCGAACACGCGTACAGATTCTAATTCGAAAATGAAGAAGGGTTTCAAGACACCGGTCCTGTCACTCATAATTAGGTTTGTAATGATAGCCGACTATTGTAAGGACTATACTTATGTATAAGTACAAGTTTGTCAGAAAATGTACTTTATTGATCATCTCAATAGTCCGAAACTTTACGAATGAGAGATCTTCCTTCTATAAGAGTAATACCCTCCTTGTATTATTGTAGGATAAAATAAAAAAATTCTCTTTAATGTGAAATTTGCAAGTCCATTTTCTTCCTTATTTCTACAGTGGGTTTACATAATGTGTCGTAGTTATACCTGCTAGGATTTAGATAAATTTACCAAGTTAAAGAACTTATTAGAAAAGTATCATCACTTTTCAGAGGTGAAATTCGGTAAGAACATCCCTCTAGTGTTTGGATATTTATTTCAGTAATGATGTCCACTCTTACTTTCAGCGAGTCAGTACAGGTTGAGAAACGTTATCAGGTACCTTAAGAGGTCCGGTCTTATGACCTCACCCATCGAAAAGGGAAGAGGTTCCCTAGAAGGGTTGGGTCCCTAACTTGGGTCCAGAGGGTGTAACGTCCGTCTAAAAAAATGGTCGACTCGGTGTTCCCTTCGGGTAATAATGTCCATATAAAAGGTTTACACCCGAAGATAAAGGGGTACTTGAAGATCAAAGAGAATGAAGTTTAGAAAGGAAAGCTCTCACTCCTTACAAAAACTCGAAATTCACTCTAAAGCACAACATTTAAACCGAAGGGTTTACCGTGATTGCCATTTCTTGGGTGGCCGGTTACGTCCTTTGTGCTCTGTGCACCCAAACTAGGAATCCAGTACTTCTAGGGGACCTTTTCCTTTGCCGTTGTGTGATGTCATAAGAACGGACCTCTTAGGGTACCTGTCTCCTCGGACCACCCAATCAGACATCCCAACGTTTCTTAACCTGTGCTGATTTCGTCGAGTCGTACGTACGTGTATGTGTCACAACATTTAATACCCAACCGTCGAAACGTTTGTCCCGAAGGGACCACCGAGTCAGTCCTTTCTTAGGCGGACGTTAGGCCCTTCGTCCAAATTAGGGATCCAGCCCTTCTAGGGGACCTCCTCTACCATTGGATGAGGTCATAAGAACGGACCTCTTAGGGTACCTGTCTCCTCTGATCGTCCGGTGTCAGATACCCCAGCGTTCTCAACTTGTGTTGAATCGTTGATTTGGTGGTAGTCACAACGTTTACGGTCTGAGTCTCTCGTGAGACTGGTGGATATATTTACATGGTGGATAGTTCCCGTCGGTAATCTCTTTGTGTGAGAAATGTCCGGGACACTGAGTTGGTAGTGAAGATCTTTCTGCTACCGAGGTTACACGTCGAGTTTACGAGTCGGTCACGGTACGAAGTCACGGTACGAAGGGCGACAAACGACTGATAAAAGTAGACTAACACGTCCTATGATAGAGCCGGACTTTTGGGAAGTGACCACCCAGCACCTCCCGGTGACCGGACTTTAGAGAGTATAAATAAACCGGCGGGACTCACAAGCAACGCCGTGTACGCTATAAACTAGAAGTGACACCCTAGGGAAAAATCAACGTCGTATGTTTGAGAATCAACACCGTTCGCCCTAGATCAACGGACTGGACCGTAGTTTGGGCCCGGGGGACGTAACCCTCGCACCTTGGAATCGGTGACCTGGTGGTCCTTTCAGGGGTTGAGAAGAGAATTTCCCGACCAAAGGGCACTGACCCAGACACCGTAACGAAGAGAGGGACCGGGAGGTGGATCGTGTGGTCCCGAAGGGGGTTGAGGAAGGTACCGGACACCCTTCATAAGGGAATAACAGAGGCTACCCTGATCGGTGGGAGAAGAGACTTAAGGGTATCGTAAAAGATAGATGTGGAGAGTAAAACAAAAAGTTCATAAAAAGAGGGAGGGTTGATCTGACCTTCAAGTGTCTTTCGTCCCGGTCTCGTGAAATCTTGGGGGTACGGGAGTCCGAGAGCAAATCCCGGGACGGTAACCCCTCCTTTCGATTTGGACTCCAGATTAGGTCGATACACTCCCAAACCAGACCTTATGTTCCACGAGATCTTTATAAAGTCCGGTCGTCAGGGGTTGCAAAGACCGTGGTCCCTGGTCAAAGTACCTTCTGTCAAAAAGGTACGTGGCTTCTACCCTCACCCCTCCTACCAAAATCCCACTGGACGTGCTCCTTGTATGTTGGATCGAGAGAACGTACGTGTCGAGTGTCATCCCAATCATGAGGGTACTCTTAGATAACGGTGCCGACGAGCCTGTTCTCCGCCTCGAACCCTACATTACGCTCACTACCCCCGGCCGACATTTATGTCTACAAAACGAGTGGAGGACGACACGCCGGACCAAGGATTGTCCGGTATCCCGTCATGACCCTGGGACAAAATTCGTTGATTTTCACTCTTCTACAGTGTATATTAGATCTACATCTCAAGAGTCCTTTTTCCTTTTAACTACCCATAGACCATTGTGTCCCGGGAATAAGGGTGCCGTCTGTAGGTCGTGTCGTTGGCGGGGACCACGACTGCGGACGAAAAGACGTAGGGACCAAGGCAGACGTGGGGTGACGGAGTAGGGACGGTCAATGGTAGCGAGTGTAATGGAGGGAACATCTTTCCGGAGCACCGGTCTAAGGACGTCAGCGAGTAGTCAATTTGTTGCCCCCTGGTCATCTCGACCAGTGTTTTCTACTTCGAATAAAAGTTAGAATATTTAAGAGAGAGAGAGAGAAAAAAAAAAAATTGTTTTGTTTTGTAGAAAATGTATATTGTGTACTCGTTTACTATTCATTATATGAACAGTCGAGTTTACTATTTATTACACTATAGACAGTTCAGATAAATTTTATTGTTTATTCTACAGATATTTGTCAAAACCCCCCTTTTGTGACCTTTCTGAGAAGACCACGGTTGAGAATCGGTCTACTAAGGGTAGACAAAATTCTCCTGTGTCCTCACAGATTATTTTTTACGAGGTAGGGAAGAATAAGAGGTTTTATACAAATTTCACTACATAACCCATTTTACATATATAAAATTTTTAGAAAGACAGTATTTTCTAAAGTTCATATACGTTTTTATTTAGGAGTCATGGATTGTAGGTCTACTTTATTGAGCACCGAATAAAAGAAAATTTTAGTTTCTAATAAAAACTTCATTTACGATCTGTCATATATTAAGTTTCATAAAAGTTATATGTGAGATTTGGATTCCTTATGTATGTGTATAATAGGGGGAGTTTTTAATTATTGATAAATAATACAATTTATAGATTAGTCGTAAGTTTAAAGGGACTATCAGAAGGTAAAAACGTCAAATAAATTTAGCCCTAGATTTATTCGAGGTATGGACCGTTGACCAACTGTACAGAGAACAGAAAAATTTTTAGAAAGGGACCAATGAAATAAAAATTGAAAAAGGACCCTTCAGAAAGAAACTTCTCTGGTTAAACAAACAAGGTAGTAAAGGGTCAGATCTGAAACGACTGACGTAAGTACACTACGACAAATTATTCGAGGAGACGGAAGGAATGAAAGACATTTGGGTATGAATCTGGATCTTGTAACCAGACGTTTGAGGACTCAGGCTAGACCGGTGTGAAACAACGAAACAGAGGCCGACGTAAATTCGAGGATGGCGTTCAACTTGTCTGTCGACGGGTCAACCTGACGTTTCGGTTCTTTGTAAATGATGGGCCGGGAAGTATCCTTCAAACGGTTGAAGACGAGGTCTCCGACTAGTCTAAATTTAGAGAAAAAAACTTCCTCATAAAGTGTCTCCAAAACATGTTCCCCGACCTTAGTCCTCTGTCTCCGACATACACAGAAAAAACACTACAATCGTGAATGAGTACTAGTAACGGATTCACGTAACAAAATAATGCCGAACGGTTTACCACGACAACATTAAGAAATAATCAACCTTATAAAGATATTTTTCTTTAAAGGGTATTGGTTGATAAACCAACAGAACTCCAAGTCAAACATATCGTTTCCGTTATTAGGTAAGGAATATAGTAAGAGGTTTATTACTGAACCAATGAGTCTTAAAAACTACAATTGGTCTCCCCCAAAGGAACAAACAAACGAATCATATTAATACTTACGTACAAAAGGTTGTATAAAATTCCGAAAACTAACTGACTCTACGATAATGAAAATAACTACGAGTCTTGTTCGGAGAAGTCCGACCGGGGACTTGGAAAATATACTGGGACGTCAGAGTTATCGAAGGAACAAAGACCAAACCGTTCTACAAGATCCGAACAAACTGTATGAAGGACAGGGTCAACCTTGGTCTATGAAGAGATCCCTTGAGACCAAGGAAAATCACCCTCTGTTATAAATCTCTGGTGTTAGACTCATAGAACTAGTTTATTTGGGATTTAATTGGCACCCCTATGACCCGTTGTTGTTACACCTTTTTATGTTTTAGGTAAATGTAGAGAGGGACCTGATGTCGGTTTATAATTTTAAGTTTAATACCTTCTGTCTAACGAATATACACTTGATCAAACGAAGGGTCCCGATATGTCGGGAATATCAGGACCTACGACTCTTCTACTCCCATACTCGACCCGTACTTTTCAACCCGATCCTGTTAATTTTGTCTAGTGGGAGTACACCTCCACCATTCAGAGGACCTAGTTGGGGTAGGACTCACTCTGGGATTGTTACGTTCGGGGATCTTACTTGTTGACCGGGTGTCGTACGGTTCCTCTCAGGGGGTCAAATGGTCCCCCTCTCCCCTCCGTACTGTTAGTCGAGGGAGGGGAACTATTTGCGACTGTGTAAGAGTTCATAATCCTTTGACCTTTGCCAATTATAGGAAGACTAAAGTCACGAAGATCCTAGGACCAAGAGCCTTTGATTCTGGGAAGTAATGAAACGGAGACCTAATTGGTAAAGAAGATCGTCCCCCAATGTCCTCCATCTCTTTTTCTTGTCGTATAGTCTAATATAATCTTAGTACTGTAGAGGGTTGTCTAAAGAAGTATCTCGAAGGGTTTCTTCATTTACACTTCCTTTCCGTAACCCGACGGTCTAACTCTGGAGATTCTCCGGACTTCATCCTGACACGACGGATCGGTAGTCCGGTTACGAAGAGTGGTTACGAGACGGTTGTCCGTTACCGGATTGACCATTCCCATGAACCGTTCTCCGTCGGACCTCTTGAAGTCCTCAACGGGATACCTCCACTTCAGGTACAAACATTTTACTGACATCGACAATTACGTGTTCATAGACACCAATTCAGACCAGGATACTACCTCTCTCCCCCTGAGGTCAGGGAGTTTGGAGATGTTTGTAATGACTATTTACAGATGGTCTTAGACAGGAGTAAAGGTTTATAGATGGTGTAAGAGAATTCTATCTTTTAATCTATTTGTTCGTTTTCCTTTCCCGTAGAACTATAGGAAGAACCCTTCCATACCTCACAATAGACTTACTCAATCGTAAGAATTCTGAATTCTCTTGTTTGTCCTTTACGGTCGACTAGTTTCACTGTCGTCGAACCACCAAAATTTTACAGAGGAAAGTCCAATGATCTCTCTCCGAATCTCTCTGGAGAAACCTAAAAAAAGAATTTAAAAAATTCTGAAGTTTCGTCTACGAACTAGACACTGTGATTAAGGAAAACGGTTTTTCCTTGGATTTTTAAGGGTCCTTTCTTTACAAGTCGATGTCTTTACATACCGTTGTCGTAGATTTTCCAAGGAAGTTGGTTCTCTGTGCATAACATTCATACGAGATTGATTGTAGGTTTACGGAAAGTAGGTGTGTGGTAAGTAAGACTTTAGAGAAAACCCCACTTTCCCTTTCCGATCCTCTTTCTTCCATTAACCCCAAAACAATCAAAAGGTAGAGAAAAAAATACCAAGAAAAAAATTTTTAACTCTTAACAGGTTGAAAATTTTATAAATTTTAACAGGTTGAAAATAGAAAATTCTATTACCCTGCAAATAAAAGAAAAGGAGATTCACAGTCCCCTTAAAATAGATTCCAAGTTTAGAATCAAAATGGTAGGTGATTGTTTCTCTAGGTTCCGTTCAGTGTTAGAAATAGTTGAAGTCGAAAGAGCAAATGGTATAATCTTTAACTTAAAGTTCCCACCAGTACCCTTAAGGTAGACGTGTTGTCTTTCTGTCTGTCCTGGCTCGTGTCACGGACCGAGTCTCGTCCCCCGAGTCATTTACAACAGAGCAGAGGGAGCTACGAGTTTGTCAGAGACTAAAAGTAAAGTTATCGATAATTCTTTCAGAGTTCCTAACTCGATTCTTTTGTCCAGGTTGTTATGAAGGTGGAATTATCTCGGGACAGACATATAAATGTTGAAGAAATCTGATAAATGTCCTTTCCTCTGTCGTTGGGTGAGGTCATAAGAACGAACCTCTTAGGGTACCTGTCTCCTCGGACCGCCCGATGTCAAGTGCCCCAACGTTCTCAGTCTGTGCTGACTCACTGTTTTGGTAGTGGTCTGATAAATGTGTCTCGTTATGTCACGACCACACAAGGGTGAAGAAATATTCTCTTTCTTCCCCAAAATATACCACCCTCACCTTTATCCATCCCGAAGGGCTCACCGCGTCACCATTTCTTAGGTGGACGACTCCGTCCTCTGCGTCCACAGTCTTTCTAGAGGACATTCTCCTTTACCGTTGGGTGAGGTCATAAGAACGGACCCTTTAGGGAACCTGTCCCCTTGGACCGTCCGAAGTAGGTACCCCGGTGTTTCTGAAAGTGTTCTGACTCGTTGACTCGTATCCTCCGTCCATT
Source organism: Capra ibex (assembly GCA_006410555.1). Classification (NCBI taxonomy): domain Eukaryota; kingdom Metazoa; phylum Chordata; class Mammalia; order Artiodactyla; family Bovidae; genus Capra; species Capra ibex. The sequence continues at coordinate 20,904,788 of SJYO01016970.1, read as the reverse complement.
CATACAAGGTTTTTTGGAAATTACCGACACACTATACAAAAAAATCCGACGAATGAACCCGGTAATTTACAAAATGTACACTACAGTTCAGGATATCTGAAGGAATAACTGTTTAGAAATTCTGTGTTGGCAAATATACCTACTGAAAGATTAGTTATCGGATTTTATAATCTTACTATGCCTGACCACCAAGAGTTAGAAATCTTGTTCCGTCGTATAAAAACTCTGGATTCTTTTCATAATGTCTACGAAGTACTACTTAATATAAAAATCATGACCACTTTTCTGTGTTATTTTATGATGGTACTTAGGTATTTGTGGTAATTTTACGTTTAATATAGATAGATATGTATCATCGTAGAACTATGTAAAATTCTGTTAGTACAAAACTCTATAATAAATAAGTCAGATATGACTTTCAGTCTGGTCCTTGTACTGAAAAGACTGGGAACTCTTATTGAGACAACAGTAGATGTCCAGAAGTTAAGTATCCACTCTTTAGTTACGAGAGATCTGAACAACGAATTTTTTTTTTTTTTTTTTTTCTCACTTGTCATTCACGACTTTCACATTTAACTGTTTTAAGAGAGACTTTTTGTTAAGAACCATACTTTTAAAAATTTTCACACATATGGATGACCTTGTCATTCTCGAGAAGTTAGAATTCCATTGTTATTTTTAATATTTTCTAAACTCGGATTTTTCCAAGTGACACCTCAACAAAGAGTATCGTTTTAGTGGTGTTATAAGAAACGTAATCTATTTACGTTGTCGTTACTAGTGACGTTGGATTTAAAGGTTCCCTCCCTGTGGCACCCACTGGAGAATCGTCTAGACACGGGAAAAGGAGGTCGAAGACACACGAAACTACGATTGACATATATGGGCAATGAAAGTCTCCGAACGGTGACGCTCAACCTTGGGTGTTAGAATCAGTCAACATTCACCGACCCTCCAATGTATGTGGTAAGACGGGTCTTTTTAATTTATTTGGAGGGTCGAGTATGTCTAGTATGTTCCACTTCTCTACAGACTTTTGACTGTGTAAATCGGTCAGATAGTACGACTGAGAACCCTACGTCAAATTTCCCAGTCGACTCCCTTTTCATTTCTTTGTGACGGAAGAAAGAGGGAGAGGCAAGACACGAATTTAGTAGTTTATGAGTCTCATTTGTTCACTGGTGTCGAGACGTCTCGTGTCCCTGACTCGTCTTACGAACGCGGAGATCCCGGTACCAAGGTCGACCCTCCCCCCACTGTGACGGGGGGTGGGGGCCGGGTTCCCTGTAGACCGTTGCAGGCCTCTACAAACCTAAACAGGATGCACCCTCCCCCACGATGACCGAAAAATGCCCAACTCCGGTCCCTACGACGGACTCTGCCGAGGGGCGACGTTTCTCTGTAGGTCGGGGTTTACAATCAACACGGTTCCTATTCTTCCGACAAGGTTTCGTGTTTTTTCGTGTGTGCATGTGAGAAGGGGCACATAGTGCTGACTGAAAGGAATTGAATCTTAGCTCCGGAGTCAGACTAGTGTCTGAACAAAGAACAGCTTCCCTGTTTACAGTGTCACTGAGAGGGACCTTGAGACCCGGGTTCCGAAGAGATGGATCCCCTCCTTCCGTAGGACGGGCAGGGAAGACCCTTAGGGTCTGCCCTTCGAAACACAATGGTAATCTCTTTCGACACCGGACAGTCGGCGGAATAGTTTCGCCCGAGAAGATGTTCGGACACTTCAAGACGCCGACCTCGTCCCCACCACGGGCACAGTGGGACTCAGGGGGACGTTCCGCGTCGTACCTGCCGCAATTGTCGTCCGTGTCGACAAGGACGTGGCACCCTCCTGGTCGGGTTCGCAGGGAGACGACACCGAGTGGGACTACAGGGAGGGTATTTCGTCCTCGTTGGTCAGTTATGGGGGTAGTCGGACGGGGAGGGGTGACGGATGAGGAGGTGTGGGTCATCAGGAAAGAAAGAGGCGGGGGGCGGGGGGAGTTACCGAGTTACCATTTCTTAGGTAGACGGTTACATCCTCTACGTTCCCTGTGTCCAAACTAGGGACCTCTTCCTTTGCCGTTGGGTGAGGTCATAAGAACGAACCTTTTAAAGTATCTGCCTCCTCGGACCGTCCGATGTCAGGTACCCCAGTGTTTCCCAACCTACACTGACTCGTGTGTGCGTTTCGTTTCGGGCGAGATAGTAAGTCCGAGTGCCGTGGGTTTGACGGTCCATGTCTCTTTTCGGATTTGGCGAGTGTGTATGGGATGTAAATATGAATGCCGACTGACGCGAATGAGGAACCGTACAAAGACTTGATTAGTATAAGTCAATGTACGAATCGATTCGTTTTGACTCGGGTTTGGAGATAAAAGGAGGGAAAGGAGTACTTTTCCCTCGTCTCCGGCCGTTCTCCCCCTTCCTCTGAGTCGACTACTTACGACTTAACGTAGAGGTCCGTTCGGGACGCGGTTTAGTGGGTGTTTTTACGGTGGACGTCCTCCAAGGGCAAGACGGGCATCTCTAGGAGGAGCTTTCCTCGTAAGTCTCCATCACCCTCCGGAGGGTCGAGACCCTTACTACCTCCACGAAAAAGATCCGAGACTCCCGGGGACGGGACCGTCACAATTGTCTCCTACGCCCGAAATTAGTCCGTCCTTCAGCTTCTGAGGACGTAGGAATGAGGTCCGTCGTCCCCTTCCCCCATTCCTTCGGTATGAGTCGATTCTTCTCTCCTTGAGAACTAAAGCTTCCGAGTTTAAGTGTTACTTTGGACGAACCAAGAAAACTTTAGTCCACCAGAAAGACTCCTACAGTGTATTTCTTGACAAATTACTCCTCCATGGCAAGCAGGTAAATAGTTAAAGTGTTTATAAACGTTTCGTGACCACACGGTCCTTCTCCTGATCCCCCTCTTGGACCTGTCTTACCCGAGCCACGGACGGGAGACCTTGTCAGATCACTGCGTCAAGAGGTGGCCCCACCAGACAGGGGGTCCCTTGTAGACCGTTGTCGACCTCCAGAAACCAGTACTATTGACCCACATCCCCCATCCCACGATACCCGTAGATCACCCGTCTCCGGTCCCACCACGAGTTGTGGGAGGTTCCGAGTCCTGTCGGGACGTGTTCCTGGACAAGTGAGGTTTTGCAGTTCTCCCATCTCCAATCTTTGGAACCAGATCTCCCTTTGCCTAAAGTTACTCTGGTAGTACTTAGGACCCACCTACAAATGTAAGTATGACTGTATAGACGAAACGTTCACGAGACTGTCGTTCATGTTACCTGTTATCTCCTCGGCTCTGTGTGGACCCCTCTTCTTCCCTGTCCGTCCCCGGCCCCTCCACGAGACTCCTTCCCGGTCGGAACGTCCTACTCGAACTTTCCTGTTTCGTCCTCCCCCAACCCCCGTCCCCTCTCACGAGGTTGTCTCCTAGAGTACACGTTTTTTCAAAATACAATCCTCCAGGACACCTACCAAGACCTTTGTCTCTAAAACTAAAAAAAAAAAATTGAGGTAGTAGTAAGATGTCAGGAACATCCTGGTCCAGATGGGACCCCGGTATTAGAATTCCTTGTCGAGTAGTACCGTGTGTGGAGGACTCAGATTTGATCTACCTCCGACCTTCTTGTTGTGAAGTGTGAGGTTATAGGTAGGACGGGGGAGTGCAGACGGAAGCCCTGGGTGCTAGTCTGTGACGTGCAATTTCCTCCGTCCTTAGATAAAACAGAATGTAAACTTTAATTTTCATACTGAGGGTTTTACTTTTTGACTACTTGATCTGGACCACCGAGTGACCATTTCTTAAACGGACGGTTGAACGGTCCAAACTAGGGACCCAGCCCTTCTAGGGGACCTCTTCCCTTACCGATGGGTGGGGTCATAAGAACGGACCTCGACCTCTTAAGATGCCTATCTCCTCGGATCATCTCTCATCCTGTGATGACTCGTTGATTGTGAAAGTGAAAAGTAAAAGTAGTTTTTATTTTTGTAAACGAGATTTGTTTGAATACCAACGGTCCCCTTTCCTATCCCCTTGCCTATCAAACCCTCGACCCTTACCTGTATATGTGTGACGATATAAATTTTACCTATTGATTGTTCCTGGATGAAGACATGTCGTGTCTCTTGAGTCGAGTTAACATACACTGTCGGATCTACCCTCCCCTCAAACCTCCTCTTACCTATGTACCTAAGACATACCGACTCAGGGAAACCATAAATGGTTTGATGGTGTCGTAACAATTAACCGATACGGGGTTATGTTTTATTTTTCGATTTTTTTTTTTAACAAGATGGTTCCTGAGACGTTCCTACTACTTTTCTGTTCGATGTCTAATCCTCTTTTATAAACGTTTGTAGGATAGATTCTTTTCAGATTATACCATAGATCTTGTGTGTTTGTTGAGAGTATTGTATTTTCAATTTTTGTTTGTTTGTTAAGTTAGACTTTTACCCGGTTTCTTTGTCTGACTGTAAAGGAACTTCTCTTGTATGTTTTCCGTTTATTCGGGTACTTTTCTATAGGTTGTAGTACTCGGTAAGTCAAGTCAAGTGAGTCAGCACAGGCTGAGACGTTGGGGTACTTAGCGTCGTGCGGTCCGGAGGGACAGGTAGTGGTTGAGGATCTCAAGTGAGTTTGAGTACGGGTAGCTCAGTCACTACGGTAGGTCGGTAGAGTAGGAGACAGGAGGGGAAGTGGAGGACGGGGGTTAGGGAGGGTCGTAGTCTCAGAAAAGGTTACTCAGTTGAGAAGAGTACTCCACCGGTTTCATAACCTCAAAGTCGAAGTCGTAGTCAGGAAGGTTACTTGTGGGTCCTGACTAGAGGAAATCCTACCTGATTAACCTGGAGGTACGTCAGGTTCCCTGAGAGTTCTCAGAAGAGGTTGTGGTGTCAAGTTTCCGTAGTTAAGAAGCCGTAAGTCCAAAGAAGTGTCAGGTTGAGAATGTAGGTATGTACTGGTGTCCTTTTTGGTATCGGAACTGATCTGCCTGGAAACAACCGTTTCATTACAGAGACGAAAAGTTATACGATAGATCCAACCAGTATTGAAAAGAAGGGTCCTCATTCGTAGAAAATTAAAGTACCGACGTCAGTGGTAGATGTCACTAAAACCTCGGGGGGTTTTATTTCAGACTGTGACAAAGGGGACAAAGGGGTAGATAAAGGGTACTTCACTACCCTGGTCTGCGGTACTAGAAGCAAAAGACTTACAACTCGAAATTCGGTTGGAAAAGTGAGAGGAGAAAGTGAAAGTAGTTCTCCGAGAAGTCGAGGAGAAGTGAAAGACGGTACTCCCACCACAGTAGACGTATAGACTCCAATAACTATAAAGAGGGTCGTCAGAACTAAGGTCGAACACGAAGAAGGTCGGGTCGTAAACAGTACTACATGAGACGTGTCTTCAATGTATTCGTCCCACTGTTGTATGTCGGAACTGTATAAGGAAAAGGATAAACCTTAGTCTGACAACAAGGTACAAGTCAAGATTGACAACGAAGGACTGGACGTATATTCAAAGAGTTCTCCATCCAGTCCACCAGACCATAAGGGTAGAGAAAGTCTTAAAAGACGTCAAGTAACACTAGGTGTGTCAGTTTCCGAAACCGTATCAGTTATTTCGTCTTTATCTACAAAAAGACCTTGAGAGAATCCCTTTGTGTTTAATTTTGTGGTGGTGTCCGACCATGATACGGGGATAGTCTTGCCGATTTCATTTTGGATGACTATTATGGTTTACGACCTCTTCTACGTCTCTTAGATCTGGCGAATGTGTAACGATCACCCTTCCATTTTCCCATGTCGGTAAGTAAGTTCCGTTGTCAAACCGTGAAAGAATATGCACAACTTGGTATGCTAGGTCGATAGAATTTGAAATAGATTCTCTTTACCTTTGAGTAGTAGTGTGTTTTTGGACGTGGTTACAAAATCGTCGAAATAGACATTATCGAAGTTCGACGTTTGTTCGTTCTGCAGGAAGTTGTTCACTGACCAATTTAATTGACACCGTGTAGGATGTACCTTGTGTCGTGTTTCTTCCCTGTTCGGCACCTATGTGTGACGTCGACCCTACCCAGAGTTCCCTTGACACGACTCACTTTTTTCAGTTAAGTTTCCCAATGGGTGATCCTTTAAGAGGTCGTCAGACCCCCAATCCTGACTTACGAAAGTGACGACCCCGGGTCCAAGTTACGGACCAACCCTTTGATTCTAGGGGATGTTTGGTGTGCCGTGTCGGTTTTGTTGTTGTTTGGCTTTCGGGGTTTTAGTACATACGCCATACTAAGGTAACCATTTTATCAAAATTTTATTGTTTTAATATCTCTACCTCTTGTATGATCACCATTGGCCCTTAGTCACCAGACTTCTCCCTCCACTCACCTACACTGACATTCCGACTGCACTCTCCAGGACTACTACTTTGACAAGACACAGAGCTGATACCATCATTGCGCTTAGATGTTATACTATTTTGACGTGTCCTCAGTCATGTGTGTGTGTGTGTTCATGTACATTTTGACCTGCTTTAGACTTGTTCCACCTCCTAAGATGTTAAGTTACGATTACAGAATCAACGTCATGACATCAATATCATATATAACGACCCTTGATGTCAACCCGTTCCCGAAAGGTCCACCATGTCACCACTTCTTAGACGGACGATTACGTCCTCTGCGTTCTGTATATCCAAACTAGGGACCCAATCCTTCTAGGGGACCGTACCCTTTATTGTTGTGTGGGGTCATAAGAACGGACCTTCTAAGGTACCTGTCTCCTCGGACCGTTCGATGTCAGGTACCCCAGCGTTCTTCAACCTATATTGACTCACTGATTTGTGTGTGTGTGTGTGTGTGTGTATCAACACGTTCTACTATGGAAACATCCTTGATCCACTTCCCAATGTCCGCTAAAGGGAGATGACAAAAAACAATACCGTAGAATTTTACTTTTTAATTTTTATTTTTCGTAATAAAATTTTAAAATCAGTCGTTTACGTGGAATTCTGTCTCGAAACGTAATAAATGAAAGAAAAGGGTTATGACGTTTGTGTGATTTTTACAGTTATAAGAATTTTTTTTTTATACAGTTTTGATACACAGACTTATTAAGACGGAAAAGTATTAAGAAACTCTCTCGTGGTTTAGAATCGACAGAACCGGTGACATTCGAGGCCTCTGTTTGGTGAGTTTAAGTTTGGCCCAGGGGGTGGTTAAGTGACGGACTAAAGACTGTTCGCGATATGAAGTGGAGGGATGACGTGTCCCGTACATTGTCACCAGGGACGACTACGCGACTACACTCCTTATGTTTTCCCGCCGTGCCGAGTCCAAGAAGCCTGTCAAGGACTTGTGGTTCCTCAGGAACCCAGAGACAGGAGTCAGAGGCTTGTCGCTGAGAAGTCGGGTATGATTGTCAAGAAGGAGTTGACGTTTTGAAGGGGTTTAAGGTTAGAGACTTTTAGTTTCCCTTAACAATTTCGACGGAAAAGACAAAATAAGTACCAGAGAAACTTTGACACCCGGCAACGGAAGTAAAGAGACCCGAAGTTCCTAGATGACATACTGAAATAGCACCAAAGTGCACACCCGCGTCCAGGAGTCCCTCCCCTGGACTCTCGTCGGGACGGGAGGGGCCCGACGTCGACCCGGGGTACTTCGGGGGAGCTTGTCGGGACCACTAGCACAGTCCCGACGAGACCTTTGCAAAAAAAAAAAAAATGTTTTTACATAGACTACAGTGACCCACTGGACTATACCCATAGTCCGAGGTCACTGAAGGACCACGAGGAAGACTCTGACGGTCCGAGTCCGTATTCCTCTGTACAAAGGATGGTCGACTTTTACTTTATCCCGGTCTGGTCTGGCTATTTTAAGTCTTTTCTCAAAGTCGCACCGTTTCGGTCTGCTCGGGACAGAGTCTTCGCACTTACCACTCGCCTCAGAGTAATGACGAAATAAATGAATCCACCTCCCCTTCAGATCATGTCTTTTACGAACTACTAACGGGTTCCTTCCGTAAATCTTTAGTGAGACTCGACGTGACCTTTCGGATAATACCACCATTGGCCTCTCTTCTTCGTTGGGCCCTCTTTATACAATCTAAAATCGAGTGTCAAGTCAAGTCAAGTCAACGAGTCAGCACAGACTGAGAAACGTTGGGGTATTTAGCGTCGTGCGGTCCGAAGGGACAGGTAGTGTTTGAGGGTCTCAAATGAGTTTGAGTACAGGTAGTTCAACCACTACAGTAGGTCGGTAGAGTAGGAGACTGGAGGGGAAGAGGAGGACGGGGGTTAGGGAGGGTCGTAGTCTCAGAAAAGGTTACTCAGTTGAGAAGGGTACTCTACCGGTTTCATGACCTCAAAGTCGAAATGGTAGTCAGGAAGGTTACTTGTGGGTCCTGACTAGAGGAAATCCTACCTGACCAACCTGGAGGTACGTCAGGTTCCCTGAGAGTTCTCAGAAGAGGTTACGGTGTCAAGTTTTCGTAGTTAAGAAGTCACGAGTCCAAAGAAGTGTCAGGTTGAGAGTGTAGGTATCTACTGGTGACCTTTTTGGTATCGGAACTGATCTCCCTAGAAACAACCGTTTCATTAGAGAGACGAAAACTTATACGACAGATCCAACCAGTATTGAAAGGAAGGTTCCTCATTCGTAGAAAATTAAAGTACCGACGTTAGTGGTAGACGTCACTAAAACTTCGAGGTTTTTTGTTTCAGACTGTGACAAAGATGACAAAGGGGTAGATAAAGGGTATGAGATTTTGGGTTGCAAAGAAAAGTTTTCTATGTCTCTTCAGGGGAATGGACAAAAGTGTCTTTAAGATGCTACCCTTCTTTTTCTCGGGAGGAGATTTGAACGACAAGGAGGGACATGATGGATATAGGGTCATTCCCGTCGAGGGGTAGGTAGGTTCTCAGATTCGTCTTTCAGACCCTCAGTGGGACGTAGGAGAGGGACTGGAGTAAATTGGTAGTCGTTCGAGATAGGAAGATGGAGATTCTACGAAGGACTTACCAGATACAAGAGGTGGAGGAAACATGAGTGGTTCGGTGGCTGTAAGGACCTTCTCCTGTAGTCAGAGAGTGTAGGTTGGGTCTCAGACGTGACAGGTCACTGGAACGACTATCCCTTCCGACTGGAACTGGGAACCGCGGTTCTGGACGTAGTTTGTCCAGAAGGGACTCGAGAATGGGAGGGTGTCGGAGGTTAGACCGATCAGACCAGACTAGATCGAAGGAGACGTCGATATGAGAGGGGGACCGTCATACGTTTTGGACGGTCCGAGAAAGGTCGAAGTCCAAAGATATTAGGACGAGACTGATGGTGTGAACAACGGAGAAGAGAAAAAGGCCCCCACCCCTCCTCACATGAAAAAGACAGGACAAGTGTGAAAGGGTCATAGGTCACGACGTGTACCCTGTGGTGTCACGAGAGAACCATTGGTCCGGTAGTTACTTCTTCGGTCCGGAAACCATTAGTGAACTTAAGTGGAGTACATTATTATGACTAAACCCCGAACGGACCACCGATTCTCCATTTCTTAGGTGAGACATTACGTCCTCTGTACTCAATCTAGGGACCTACCCCTTCTAGGGAACCTCCTCAATCGATATTAAATCGTTGATTTGGTGTCGATTGTAGCTAATGTCTTCGGTGGTAGAACGTTCGTGGCTTTCCAAGCAAGTCTAAAAAGGTAATCTACAATACCTTTTTAGGTTTACTTAGAAAACTGGTTGGGTGATAAACCCCTCAGTAAAGAAAAAAAGATTTTTGTTTTTGAAAGATCTGGTCCCGAAGTGTTGAACCCGTGATGACTGCAAGACACAACCTATCGACACAACGTTCCGTGCGAGACACATAATGTCCCACAAATCAACAGAGGGACCGGAGCGGATAGTCTACGGATAGTCTACGGTGAGCACCGACACTGTTGGTTTGTTGACGTCTGTGACTGTTTGCAAGGACCCTCTTTCCCCCGAGTGGGGACCGATTCTTGACAAACTAGGACTCTTTTCAATTTATGATCACCAATTCTGAAGTTAAGACGGATGTCTTACGGATTAATTGGGTACGAAACTAACTTAATGTCCTCGTTCTTACGTAAAAAAGGATTATAGATTTAAAATAAAAAAATTTTTGAAAATTAAAACATGACCCCACATAGGGACTATCGAGTCAACCATTTCTTAGGTGAACGTTACGTCCTAACCAAGGACCCAACCCTTCTAGACGACCTCTCCCCTATCCGATGGGTGAGGTCATACGAATCTGAAGGGAACACCGAGTCGACCATTTCTTAGGTGGACGTTGCACCCTCTGGACCCAAACTAGGGACCAAACCCTTCTAGGGGACCTCTTCCCATTCCGATGGGTGAGATCACAAAACCGGTCCTCTTAAGGTATCTGACATATCAGGCGCCCCAGTGTTTCTCATCCTGTGCTGACTCGATGAAATTGAAAAGTGATAGTATCAGTTAATTGTCACAACACTATCAAAGTCCACTTGTCACTTCCCTAAGTCGATATGTATTTGTACATAGGTTCCCTACGTAAAAACTCCCCCGAACGGTACACCGTATCCCCTAGAATCAAGGGACTGGTCCCTAGTTTGGGTGTGTAGGGACGTCGTCTTCGAGTCTCAGGATTGTTGACCAGACATTCACTTCAAGTTCTTACGTAAAATTATGTCACAATGGATTGGCCGTAAATGTAGAAAAGTCAAGCTACCCTTATGCGTAAAGTTCGGAGAACATTGTAAATACTTGTTGGTGCCTCCCCGACCACCCAGGTAGGACTCTCTGAGTTCGATCGAAAGACGTGGTCACGCGATCCGCTGCCCGACTTTACTTTGTCCTTCTTTTCACACCGTCCCCACCCCCCTACCTCGTCCATCAGGCTTTTCTTGACCCCCTTCCTACTCCGAAGAATGCAAACTAGGTTGGAAGACAGACACGGACCACACACTTTTGTCCTCTCTCGCGGTTCTCCTGTGGAATTACGAAACCCAGGAACGACTCACGGGAGGGCGTCCGTCGGAGTTCAAGAGAAAGAAAGGTACGACACCGTCTCGGGTCCTTACTTTACCCTTCCTACCTTAGAGTTGCGATGAGAGTGGGACAGCTGGTGGACGGGGAATCTGATTGTATTCCGATAACTCGAACCTTCTTAAGTTTTACTGAAGGATGAAAATGGACGGTGTGACGTTATTATAAAAGTTAATAACCAATTTGACGTTTATGAGGGTGCTCAGTAAATTTATTTAGAGTGTACATACTTTATCGGTTAACACAAGAGTCTCGTTAAGGGTCGACATTTTTATCTGGGCGTGACTTACATGAAAAAAGACATCGATTAACTTTTATGGCGTGCATCTTACGTACTCACTTTCGGGGGTCCTCCTTAAAGTTAAACACAAGGGACAAAATTTTACATGTTAGTTTACGACAGAATTTCACAAGACGTGTAAACTCAGTTATGACGAACGGACTTCGGGGTTGTGAGGATTTAAAAGTGTGGTCCTTAACTGCTGGACTCCAAAAATTACGAGGTTCACTGAAAAATTTGTTACCGAAATTCTCCCGACACAAAAGGTTCTTATGTTTGTAAGGACCTGAACTACCTAAGTCTGGAGACGCCGGGTCTCTCCCGAAGGGTCCACCATGATCACCGTTTCATGGGTGGACGGTTACGTCCTCTGTGTTCTCTACGACCAAACTGGGGACCCAGCCCTTCTAGGGAACGTTCTCCCGTACCGTTGGGTGAGGTCATAAAGACGGACGTCTTAGGGTACCCGTCTCGGACGGTCCGATGTCGGGTGTCCCAGTGTTTGTCAGTCTGTATTTACTTCACTAATCGTGTGTGCTCCGGGTCTCTTTTAGGGGGTCCTCCGTCGTTGCTCATAAATTTGTTTTAGGGTTTCCTTGTGAAATCTTCTACTGGTGTGATATAAATACGGTAGAAGGGACCACCGAGTCAACCATTTCTTTGGTGGATGTTACCCTCTCTAGATTCAAGTTAGGGACCAAGCCCCTCTAGGGGACCTCTTCCCCTATCGTTGTGTGAGGTCATAAGAACGGATCTCTTAGGGTACCTGTCTCCTAGGACCACCCGAAGTCAGGTGCTCCAGTGTTTCTCAGTCTGTGTCGACTCGTTGATTGTGTGGTGAGATATAAATATACAACAGACAATGGTGTGGGACCGTTCTTGGTAGGTTGGTCGTTTGAATACGTTTCGAATCTTTGGTAGACTTCACTACCCTTCGTATTAAGGTTTAAACCGAAGTTAGTGGGTCATGACTCCAGGAAGGAAATCAGACTGAGTCAAAGGGAGCGACTCCAGGGACGACCACGAAAGACTTCCTTAGACCGCTCCCCTCTCCCGTGTCTCCTCCCTCCACAAGATTGGGCACAGGTGAACCTGTACCACCACCTTATTCCGATAACTCGGGATCCGGACGGACACACCCTATTTAGAGTGGGGACGAGACACTGAGGCGAGAGGGTAGTTTAGTCACTATGGACGGGGGCCGGGGTAGGTCGTCTTAGGTGTGTGCTCTGTGGTAGGACTCTCCACTGGACTGTTGAGACCAGGGTGTCTTGAGAAGGAGTACCCTGTTCGGAAATGTGTTTCGACTCCCTCTTGTCCCTAAAGACCTTAATTTTTAGTCGCTGAATGTTATGACACAACCAAAAGTCAAAAAATCCACATGTCGTGACATTTAGTTAATATGAGGTTCTTTTATTGTTTTTCTCTTAGTCATGGTCTATGTGGTTTTTTTTTTTTTTTTTAGTCACTGAATTACTTTCAAGAGGAGTGGGTAGAGATTGGAGACGATATTGTATGACGTCACTTTCTAGTAATCCCTACCTCCTCCTCCGACCCGAAGAAAAACAGTACTTCAGTGTCAAAAAACCCCCCGAGGTTTGAGTGACATCTACCACTGACGTCGGTACTATAATTTTCTGCGAACGAGGAACCTTCTTTTCGATTCGATCTGTCATATAATTTTTCGTCTCTGTATTGAAACGGTATATCCAGGTATATCAGTTTGGATGTCAAAAAGGTCGTCGGTACATATCTACACTCTCAACCTGGTATTTCTCCCGACTCACGGTTTCTTAAGTACGAAAGTTTGACACCACGACCTGTTCTGAGGATTCTCAGGGAACCTGTCGTTCTGCTAGTTTGATTAGTTGGGACTTATAAGTAACCTTCCTGACTACGACTTCGACTTCGAGGTAATGAAACTAGTGGACTATGTTTCTTGATGAGAATTCTGGGACTACAACCCTTTCTAACTTCCGTCCTCCTTTTCCCCTGCTGTCTCCTACTCTACCAACCTACCGTAGTGACTGAGTTGTCTGTACTCAAACTCGTTTGAGTTCCTCTACCACTTCCTGTCCCTTCGGACCACACGACGTCAGGGACCCCAGAGTCTCAGTCTGCACTCACTCACTGACTTGTTGTTGTGTCAAACATCCCCTCTTACAGAGAGGTCAAAGAGTCCTGGCCAATACAAGTGGTTGTCCCCTCGATCACTCAGTGACGCGTGTCCTCTCCCCTCCCGATTAAATACTTCGAGAAGGACACACGTGTCGGGACACTTACGTACCAGAATGACTTAGAGTGTACTCGGAAAACCCAAACTCGACTTCATTGTCCATACGTCTCTCCGACTCCGTAGACGGAGTGTAGTGTGTCGTTCTTTCTCCGGAGTCTGCTGTACCTGTACGGGTGGTGCACTACCTGTAACGGTCTCCGAAGAGGGCCTCTCTTCCGTCTCCACCAGGGTCTCTCTTCTGTCTCCATCAGAGCAGTGAACGGAGGGGGCAGGTGAGGGAGACCCAGGAGAAAGTGAGGGGTTCAGTCTCGAGTCCTAACCGCGACTAGGGAAGGGGGTCGAAACGGAGTGGAAGACGAGGACCTACGACTGGTCACAAGACTCGTGTAGACGGTTTGGAGACGGTACGACGACGTTCTCCGTGGGGAAGAAGGTCGTACTTTCAGAGACAAAAAAAATACAAGATTCATGGTAGACACGAACTCATGTACCACAGAGGGTTTGTCCTGTCAAGGGAACAGGTCGTCTCTTAGGGTTGTGGAGGTAGGGTCACGGGGGTAGGGCGTTCAAGACCAGTTGTACTGATTTATTTGAAGTACTGACATACACTTTAGTGTATATAATACTAGATCTTTATCTTGGAAAGGTAAACGTGGAAGGCACTTCGTTAAATTAAGTCTCAAAAGGGGTCTGTAGGAGAGGTACGGACAGTAGCGAAAAACTCAGATTGGCAAAGGAAGTCGTGTAATAGATGAAAGGAAGGCTCGACGGACACTATCACATGAAAAGTTTAGGCACACACTGTGAAGTACTTTTACAGATAGGATTCGGTATTCTTCGGGGGGGTGTCTAGAAGTCTTGTCACCGGGAGTGTCTGTTTTGATATAGACACTAGGGGTGTCGTATAATGACCGACACAATGTAAAATTTTACTGGGAAACACCGAATCTATTTTAAACTGGACTGTTTCATCAATTGGAAGACTCGTTTGGGTAAAGGAGAAGAAGTCTTCTGTCCCGCTATCGAACACGACATCCACCCTCGCTGGTATTCTGACTTTATGTCAGTTGTTTTACCCTCATCTTTACGACGGACGTCCGGACCGGGTAGGTCTAGGCGGTGTGCGTTGGACGGCAGTGGAAAGACCAAGGTGGTCAAACTACGGCTGGTCGTAGTGCGGGAACCTTAGGTGGACAATTTACTTCACCTTGGTGTACTACCTTTCTCCGACGTAGTGACTTGGTAGTCCGACCTTTTGTTGTGTAGTTAGACCCCGAGATACGTTCACCTCCTATTGCAAGGTAGTACAGACGTGGTACCGTGTACAAACCCAAATGAACAATGTCGTTGATCGCACTGGTATTGATTGTGTTGTGTAAGTCGTAAACCACTGACACTTTGGTACTGGAGTCCTTATTACTGGTTCGGACATAAGTTAAAGAGACGGAAAATTTTTTTTCGGAAAAGTAGTACGTTAGAGAGATTCGTGAGTTTGATTCATAACTATTTCCACTAAAGTCCGAATGCACGAAAGACAGACACAAGAGTACTCAGAGTGGGTAGGCCACGAAAACCATTCGAGACTGGTTATTTGTATAGTTCTAGAAACGTTTTACCTTCTAAAACATTCCTGGGGTTATAACTCGTTTGGAGAGAAACAGACTCTCTGTTAAAGTCTTTTTAAAAGTGAAGTGTAAGTGTGTCCAAAACTTGATCCTGTGAGAGAAAAAGTGTCTGTCTTAAGGGGGTAAAATCACGGAAACCCCCGAAGGGTCTACTACGACCACCATTTCTTGGGCCTACAGTTACATCCTCTACATTCTCTACACCCAAGCTAGGGACCTAACCCTTCTAGGGGACTTTCTGTCGTTACGTTGGGTAAGGTTATAAGAACGGACCTCTTAGGGTACCTGTCTCCTCGGAGCCCCCGGTGTCAGGTATCTCAACGTTTCTCAGTCTATGTTGACTTCACTGACTGAATCGTACGGACGTTACGAAAAATCACTGAGTAATTCCGTAGAGGTTCCATGGTCAAACCGTATGGACTGGGTCTTTTCTCGTCCGGAACGACGTTAAACCCTGTGAAGTCACAGAACTTCAGATCTCATAAATGACTTTCAATGCACGTTCATTGCAAAATGTGAAAGGTTTCAGTATGTAATTTTGACGGTATAAAAAATACTCTAGACTAGAGAGACGGTACCTCTTCAGTGGAGGTACATAAATCGGTATCTATCGGGTTCTCTCTGATTTACCGGTTGAAAATAATGTCTATGTTTATTCATTTATCGTTAAACGGTGTTAAATCCCGTTTTACCTAAAACGCCTCTCATTGGACTTTCTTTTTCTTTCCCGGTGTAATGGGTTCTCCCGGCACACGTGCAAACACGAACAGTCCGTGTTCGGTTACGAAGTGTAACACGTGTGAGAATGGAGATGTGTGTGTCTGTGTGTGTTTGCTTGTGTGTACTCAACATCGATGACTGTAGACCCTTTGAGGAGACTCCTTTCCCGAAATCGTAGTCGTACCGACTCGGAGGGTCCGAGGACCTTTCACCCATAGTGTCGCGAGTTAAGTTCCCCCTCCTTTGACTCTGGACCTGTGTCAGGTAAAGAACGGGTCGAAGGACTGGGAGTCCCTCGGAGGTTCAAAGAGTAAGTGTCGTGTAGGATCCCGACCAGTTCACTGGATTAAGCATTATGAAGGATAAAGGGACAGACATTTTGTCCTTGTCAACTTAGAGAGAGGCGTTACTTCGACGTAAGAAATAGTAGAGGTAAGAAATCGAAACCTTTACTACGAGTCCTAACTACCGCCCTTCCACCCCACCTCCTGCGGTCTCATAAAACGTCCGTATTTTGATGATTCGCATCTTGTTCTGTGAATTTAGATCCAAGTAAACTGAAGGGTTCAGTGGGAGGTAGGTCAGTACCAGACACCCAAGCTGGTGGTAACAAATCGGAATCAACAAGGGACGTTTGTGACAAAGTCTTAGTTTTTAGAGATGACTCTATGGGTCTGGATCTCACTTGTAGGGCACCCGTCCTTAGAGTCTCCCCACGAAGTGTGTGAACTTAGAGTTACAAGAGTGGACACTTTATGTTGATTAAAGGTGGAACGAATTAAAGGTAGACAAATCTAAGTTATTCTAGTCCATATTTTCCACAGAGTGTCGTGAACTGTGGGACTACTGGGTCACTAGAAAAAGAAGTAAGGAGCAGAGTTCGTAGAAGATCCGAGGAGACACAGTCCATGACACCTTCCTCTGGTCTCCTTATTTTCTCTGATGTTTTAGGACTTCTAAAGGATCACCCCACCTCTTCTGTGTGTTTATTGATCTTGTGTACTATCTCCCATACTCTTTTCGTGTAAAAACGGTTACATATATATATTTTATATGAATAAGAAGAATTTCTTTAAAATCTGATTATTCACTATATGCACGTACTTTGTTGAGACAAAAGTCATTGACGACTTAGTTAGGTGTAGTCATACTGATCGTAACCAGTACTAATTACTGGATCGACGAGTTCTTCTCCAAGTGATACTTGTCAAGTCGTAGAGACCGGTTAGAAGATTCAACGATAAAATTAATTGCACAGAAATCCTTTGCTTGTGTCCAAACGGTTCTGTGCTATACTCAGATAGTGATTTCATTGAAGTTTCTCTTTTAAGTGTTAAAATCTTTCTTTTGAGATATTAATTCAGTAGTGGGTCTTAGAGGAACCGTAAAGGGTTGAGTGACAGGCTCGTTGTTGAGTCCAAGTCCGTATGTGACCCACGATATTTTTCAGGGTGTACCCATAAACGGTCATTTTAAGAATTTAGTATGATTACCGTCATCTTTTATGTAAAGGATAGGTCCTTACAACCGTTACCAATCAGGTTGTAAGTGTCTTGAGAAAACATATAACTTCCTTAGTTTAGTATTAATCTACTGGTACCCAAAATTTATACAAGTGGTACACGAATTTTACCGATAAAGACCTATATGCCCGTAGTGACCTATATTATCTTACTGAAAAAGTGTCAGCCTGTTTGTTCTTGTTTTCCCCTTCTGAAACCTAAGACGTAGACGTCTTTGGATTTATAATTTCTAATGAAAATGGATTCTAATGAAAAGGATAACATATTAAATAAGTAAGAAGTATTGATGTTATTCTTTTTTTTTTTGTTTTGTCGTGAGTCAGACTGTTCCGATCGGACGTTACGTGGGGATCTTTCTGGATTACCATTGTGAAGACGAATGTAAAAGAGTTTCCACCTGATTTTTCCTCAAATAAAGTACGTGGTCGATAGGAAACCAGACACCGGTTATGATCTCCTCGACCTGCGAACACCTTTTCTGTCTACTGGTCGACTAGTGTCTACTGGTCGACTAGTGACCCTTATGACGAGTGCTCTCAAAATGTCTTTTCCCCAGACCTTTGATTCGTACGTTTGTGTCTGTCGTTCAGTGAGTAAGTACTCCAGTTTCCGTGTCACTTTTGCGTCCAGGGTCTCCTCACTTTGCAAGTGTACCTGATGACACTGTTTATCTTGGGTTGAAGGTAGAGCGGAGGACGTTCAGTTGAGGTGAGTCTTGAGACGAGTCGTGGGTTTCGTATCAGAGGTGACGTAGGAGTGTTGTGAATTCTACACTAATGGAAGTACGGGCCCGAAGGGAGTATCGAGTCAACCATTTAGTAGACGGACGTTACGTCCTCTGACACCAAACTAAGGACCCACCCCTTCTAGGGGACCTCTTCCTTTACCGTTAGGTGAGGTCATAAGAACGGACCTCTTAGGGTACCTGTCTCCTCGGACCACCCGTGTCAGGTACCCTAACGTTCTCAACCTGTGTTGAATCACTGATTTTGTGTGTTTTGGGGAAGTACGGGTCAAGTGTCTACTTCTTTGACTCCGAACCTCTTCAGATCGTTTAACCGATGTCGGAGGACTGGAGGTCGATCATAAGCTATATTAGATCTATGTCTACTTTCGGGTAAGTAGAGATGTAGGAGGTATGAGAATTAATGATGTGATATGTTTCCTCCTCCTCCTCCTCCTACCCCTCTTGCATAGGGTGTTCTATACTGTTTGAGACTTTATTTCAATTTATATTTCTTTTGGTATTTTTGTTCAATTTAGAGTTACAAAATTGGATTCAGAGATGTGTCAACACCTCATCTGTAGGAAATTTTTATTACAGTGGAAACAAGAAATCAAGTCAAAATAGGTCGAATTTGTATACAATAAGGGAACCTGAGGCCCATATACGTGAGATGGAAAAGTTAGGTTTCCAGTCATAATTAAAATCTCACACTCAGGGTCCCTTTTTTTGTTCATAGATTCTTTATTGACCCGGGTCCCCGGGTTTCCGCACTTTTGTAATGAAGTTTCCATTGTGTTTTCATAATCGGAGAAAGGTAAAGACAAATCCAACAGAATAACTTCCTGTAGTATGTCGTTCCTTTCTTCTGTCAGAGAACTTTCCTCCGGGCGCCAAACTGTATCCAAAGAAAAAACTCTCCAATATTTATAACTACTTAGTATTTAGAAGCCACGAAGCATCACATCTCGAGTGTGCAAATCTCTGGACCCAAGTCCGAGACCGTAACTGTGTATGTCCGACATACGCATTGGTGCCTATAGACCCGACGAGATGTACCAAGACGTGTTGACAGACTTACCCTTACTACAATCATAGTCAGGATGTTCCTCGGTACTCCGACCTCCTCTGCTACGACTCGGAGACAGTTGGCGTATGTTTATGATTGGTCGTGTGGAGAGAGTTATGAGGAAGAAGGAGACTGACGACCGAAACCTGTGCACTGAGTCTTGGACCGGTTAGTGTCAGTGAATAAGGGGACGGTGTCGGTAACCAGGTCCCTTTCCGTGTACTGGGTTGGACTCGGTTAGTCTCACGGAGGGACCCTAAAAAAAGACTGGACCTGTCGGTCCTTCGAGTAGAAAGGAGAAACTAGGAGTCTGACATCCGTCCAGTCGAACTTCCACGGACGTCAGTATAAGGCTCTGTTCTGTGCCACCCTCTCTTTTCTCCGAGCTCCTGCAGGTCAAGGCCAGTGGAGGTCCCAGTTTCGTGGGAACGGGACCGAGCCCCAGTCGTTACATTCGATCATCGAGGGGGGTCCGAGAGGAACAAAAAGTCAGTCAATAAAACTAATGTGAACTAATATGAAGACGTGAACATTGGTTTTCTAGTCTGTCATTAATTTCACGTATATTAGATTAGTCACTGGTTTAGGAGTTATTTTTATTAAAAGAGGATTCACCTAAGTAACCAATTTTTCTGTTTTTTTTTAAAAAAAAAATTCATCTTTTCCGTTTGTGTCGGTAATAAACATGAGTTAAAAAAGTTTTCCTTCTTAGATAAAAGTAAAAGTCAGTGGAACAAGTAAAAGGTCACCCCAAGCATAAGCCGCAATTTGAAAGAGTGGGCGGGTGTAAGTGAAAGTTCTAAACCGGGTATTTTTGACCCCGGTTTTTGTTTATCAATAAAAAAAAAGATATCGACATAATCAACTGTGATTTACGTCTCCCATACGCCCCCCACCCTGTGTCCCGCCCCTGTTTCCTGACTACGATAAAAATAGAACGAGTATCTTTAAGGGGTCCAATGACCTGAAGAGTGACGACATTCCACCCCCTCCCGTAATGTTTTTGTTTTGTTTCATATAAGTGGTTCCAAACGTTAGTGACATTCTTTAGGAAAGACGAAAAAGTATCCTAAATAAAGACAAAATGTAATTTTACAGAAGTATAATAGTAGGAGGGTTCTTACTTGACTATTTTTATTTTTCCGTGTCACCCGAAGTTAAAAGGTTAATAGAAGACTCCGTTTCCCGTTTCAGACTCCAGTCTGACTCCGTCCTCGTACCCCACAAGGGCCAGAGAAGAACTTAATCCCGTAGGTGGGGTTGGAAACTTCCTTAAGTCCCTCCTTTACCCCTACTTTACAAACAGTTTTACGTACTTACCTTAATGTTTATCTTCTGACGACCCCGAGTCACCGGTAGGGGTACGTGTTTTTTCTCCGTGTCTTCCTTGCGGTTGAAGAGACCTGACCCGACTGTAGGTCTGGACCTTTAGATTGTCGTCTTATTTCCCTCTTAGTAAATGACACATTTAACTGAACCGGACAATCCACTTTCCATCGTAAAGAGTTTTCTCTTTATTTTAACAGGATCAGAAAGTCACAAGAATCTGTTTAACACTTGAATCTGTATTCTTTATTGGATTTCTACATCAAATAACGTAAACTGAGGTAAGGTATGGATTCCCATAAAAAAATTTGGGTTATAACTAAAAATCTAATCTGTACGTTAGATGAGTACTCCTTTCTACCAAGACATTTCTCTTCCGCCTGTGTAAATACTTACCTCTGTCTCCAAATGTTTCTCCTAGGGTTATATACCCTGAGTTACATAGTGTGTAAAAATATTTACGGAGGTTCATCCTTATGTTTGGTTTATATAGAAGGGCAACCCGGAGTTACGATAAGGACTCGGGATTTCTCGGTTTTACTTACTACATAAACCAACGTTTCTTTTTTACTTTCTCTTCTTAATTAAAGTACTTCTATTTGTATTTTGACGTAAATTCTTTTTTAAAGTAGATCCGGACTATAAATACTCTGTCGACCTAGTCTTCCCTTTTATTCGGTTCTTCAATTTGACAAAAAGAAAAAAAATTTATTCTGTACAAACTCTAGTGATAAAGTTGTGTGGATAACATATCCATTCCTTTAATTCTAAGTTTACCAGTTGATATATTCAGGAAATACCGTGTCACGTCTGGGAGAGGGTTGGGTCCGGAGGAAGGTGATTTGAATCGAATTAATCGGGTTCTTGACGGGACCGTTTATGACCCTCCCCTCTTCCCCCCTTAGCATTGTTGTTGTTTTTTACCCAGTCTTTCTTCTGTACGATAGTGGTAGTAACTTTTCCAATCACCTTTATTCGATCATCCATAACATGGAACACCCGAAGGGACCACCGAGTCACCATCTTTTAGGTGAACGATTACGTCTTCTGTACCCAAGTTAGGGACCAGACTCTTCTAGGGGACCTCTTCGTTTACCGTTGAGTGAGATTATAAGAAGGGACCTCTTTGGGTACCTATCTCCTCGGACCACCCGATACCAGGTACCCTAGCGTCTCAGTCTGTGTCGAGTGTTTGACTTATTGTTGTTAAGATGGAAGATGTTTAACACTTTACGCTTCATATCGGTCACCTGAAGTTCCTTCTGCCTTGCTTCGGTTTTTCCCAAGTTTACCCCTATTGACTTCACTTGTATCGGTGTCTTCGGGAAGACACAATCTGAAGATGAAAAAAGAGTCATTACAAGACAGAATCTTCTGTACCAACTAGTTTATAAGAAAAATACAATCCTATATCTAACTAATTCACGTCTTCATGGTCGTGGTCCCCATCTCCAGATCTCCGTTTCGAGGGGAAATTCGGGTCTTCTGTTCGTGATAAAGTATTTTACATGTCGTTTGCACACTTTCTATACTTTTACCAAATCAAGTTGTAGGCAATTTACGGAAACCCAGTATGTGGTAACGACCACATTCGCATTGGTCTTGAGTCCGTGTTGAAGTGTGGTGAACCCTTAGCCCACCTATCTCGTAAAACGATACTGTGTCATTGATGGTAGTCTTTCCGTAGGTAACCCGTCACATGTACACACACATTTGTATGGTGTACACGTAGTCCCTCCTGACCGTCTATGATGGCCAGAAGTCCTTTCTGAAAAACCTTGTCCACTGTGATCTGTACTCAGGACTTTTTCACCTTCAACCGGTCTGTTGTTTAGGTCTTCTACCTCTTTCTCTTAAGGTCCGTCTCCAGGTCATCCTCGGTTCCATTCCTCCGTTCCCGTCGTAGTACCATACTCTTCAGACGTCCCTCAAGTCAAAACGTTCTTTTATTTCAACACCATAATCTCTTCTGAGAACTCTCAGGGAACCTCTCGTTCCTCTAGTTTGATCAGTTAGGATTTCCTGTAGTTGAGACTTATAAGTAACGTTCCTGACTATGACTTCGACTTCGAGGTTATGAAACCGGTGGACTACGGTTCTCAGCTGAGAGACCTTTTCTGGACCTACGACCCTTCCTAACTCCCGTCCTCCTCTTCGCCCATTCTCCTACTCTACCAACCTACCGTAGTGGCTGAGTTACCTGTGTTTAAACTCGTTCGAGACCCTCTACCACTTCCAGTCCCTTCGGACCACACGACATCAGGTACCCCAGTGTTTCTCAACCTGTGTTGAATCGCTGACTTGTTGTTGTTTCGTCCCTCCACCCTTCCCTGACTTTTCGAACCGGAAACAGTCCAGTAATGTTTACCGGTCGCCGGACCCCTCCACGACCTCTCTTCCCGTGATACCTTTAAAGGGACCAACCCACGACTCCTGAAGACCCTATCCTGACGGGTTTCCCTCGATTCGCTAGAACCCTTGTGTCACGGACTGAGACCCGTGGTACACTTTACTCGAGGCGGTACAAGGTTCCCGACTCCAGAAGACCGAAACCCTGTGTCTTAAGTCGGACGGGACAGAGGAGGACACCATTACCCCGTCCTCCTCCCACCACTCCAGACACCTTTACCAAATATTTGTCGTCTCTGACGTAGAGTCATGTCCACTCTGTTGTGGTCTTAATACATAGTCGTTGAGAGGAACTTCTCCGAGTTTTCATAAAACTTTTTGAGACCATGTCGTGGAAATTTGTACTTGTCTTTCTAGTGTAGAAGTTAGACTCTATGGATGGAACACTGTGTCGTGTCGATGAGGAAGTCTTATCCCGAAACAGGGGTTCTCCCTCCGTGAGTCGTCGTTGCACCTGCTACCAAACTTTCCCCATGTTGTGATCACACTTTCTGGTCCGTCCTCCGCCACGTCAGTCAGTGAGTCCTGACGGGCACCAGTAGGGGGTCGGACACCGACGGTCGAGTCTTCTGGTATCCGTGACCCTTCGACGACATTCCTCCCTGGTCCCCCAGGTCCCCCTCATCTTTCGTTCGTCAGAGGTCGGATGGGCCCGGGACCCTCGAGGTACGGTCCGTGCACGACGATGTACCGTTACGTCCGGAGGACAAGGTCCCGGGGACCAAAAATTCTCATCGACATTTAGGTTCACTATTGGAAAGATTTCTAATTGAGTTAAAGACATCTGAACGCAAGTCCGGTTACTGTACAGACGGTCGATCTTTACCGTGTGACCGGTAGTGACACGGTGAAGACCTGACGTTTCGTCTTACCCTGGTGTCACTGACGTCGTCTTCAAATTGCCTAAAGTGTCGCGGTCGGGATCCTGGTCCTGAACCACTGACAGACCTACATCCCCCAGAGCACCAACGACCTCCTCAGACGACTGGGACCCTCCAGGGACGAAATCGTGGGACCACTTACCACCGCGGTAGTACATTTTGCCCTGTCCAAAAGCGATTCCTACTTTGTCCACACCCCACCTACTAATTTTTGATTTTAACGAAAACCTGAATAACACCCAAAAGATGGAGTTCTCGTACCTAGTCGGGTGATCTGACATCCCTCGATCGACCTCTATGTTAGACCCTGAAACTTGACCACTTTCACCTTCGGTATCCTTTTACCATTGAGATTGTGAGGAGTATCTCGAGTTATACCTACTCTTGACTCGGGGTCCTTTGGGGTCCTCCATCACCTCAACGGTCCCTCCGTCTTCCGTTTGGTCCTCCTCTACCGTTGATCCCTTCTTCTTTTCATAGGTACTCTTTTTCTTCTTTCTAGGTATGGGTCAGGACATCTTTCCAGATGTCCTGTAGGAGTCTAGGAAGTCCTTAACACCACAGATCTGTCCCTTTTTTACCTTTGTCACTGTCTGAAATAAACCAACCCGAGGTTTTTAGTGACGTCTACCACTGACGTCGGTACTTTAATTTTCTGTAAAGGAGGAACCTTCTTTTCGATGCTGTTTGAATCTGTCGTATAACTTTTCGTCTCTGTAGTGAAACGGCTGTTCCCAGGTATATCAGATTCGATACTAAAAAGGTCATCAGTACATACCAACCTGGTATTTCATCTGACTCACGGTTTCTTAACTACTCAAACTCGACACCACTACGTCTTCTGAGAATTCTCAGGGAACGTGTAGTTCCTCTAGTTTGGTTAGTTAGGATTTCCTTTAGTTGGGACTTATAAGTAACTTTCCTGACTACGACTTCGAATTCAAGGTTATGAAACCGGTGGACTACGTCTTCTCGAGTGAGTCACCTTTTCTGGGACTACGACCCTTCTAACTCCCGTCCTCCTCTTCCCCCACTGTCTCCTACTCTACCAACCTACCGTAGGAGTTGAGTTACCTGTACTCAAACTCGTTTGAGACCCTCTACCACTTCCTGTCCCTTCGGACCGAACGGTGTCAGGTACCCCAGTGTTTCTCGACCTGTGTTGACTCGCTGACTTGTTGTTGAGGATGACACCCCTCTGACCGGTCCAACGTCTCTCAACTCTTCTTTCCCCTCGGACTCCTTCCCAATTGAGTGAAGTCTTCTGAACCTATGTGTCCACTAGTGATATCGACTCAACCCCTACGTTCCTATTCCTCCAATACCACAAAATTTTTATGACTATTGTACATGTGGGCACCGACTAAGTACAGTTACATACCGTTTTTTGTGGTGATATAACGTTTTTCGTAGTTTTCATTAATGGGGGGTTAATTTTATTTATCTAATTAAAAAAAATTTATTCTCAAGTACCCCTTTGTGCTCCGTGACAGTATACACACAGACAGAGAGACTAGAAGAGATTCAGGGTCGGGTAGGGGACTAAAAAGAAGATAATAAGATGGAATAACGTTGAGATAGTCTCGTATCAATACAAACGAAACACAGACGGACGAAGGTGTTCTTTCTGACAAGGTCCTCTCGTCCCTGGACGACAAACGGTATGTAGTCCCGGATTGTTTCACGGACCTGTGTTGTCGACGAATTCTAAAGGACCTACACCCATTGACACCTTTTCAGACGCCCTTCCTTTACCCCATCCTGTACCTCTCTGTAGTTAGGTCACTGAGGACAAAAGGACTGTCTTACCCAGTAAGTCAAGTCAAGTCAGCGAGTCAGTACAGGTTGAGAAACGTTGGGGTACTTAGTGTCGTGTGGTCCGGAGGGACAGGTAGTGGTTGAGGACCTCAAGTGAGTTTGAGTACAGGTAGTTCAGTCACTACGGTAGGTCGGTAGAGTAGGAGACAGCAGGGGAAGAAGAGGACGGGGGGTTAGGGAGGGTCGTAGTCCCAGAAAAGATTACTCAGTCAAGAAACGTACTCCTCAAAGTCAAAGTCGTAGTCAGGAAGTCGTAGTCAGGAAGGTCGCTTGTGGGTCCTGGCTAGAAATCCTACCTGACCAACCTAGAGGAACGTCAGGTTCCCTGAGAGTTCTCAGAAGAGGTTGTGGTGTCAAGTTTTCGTAGTTAAGAAGGCACGAGTCGAAAGAAGTGTCAGGTTGAGAGTGTAGGTATGTACTGGTGACCTTTTTGGTGTCGGACCTGATCTACCTGGAAACAACCCTTTCATTATAGAGACGAAAAATTATACGATAGATCCAACCACCAAACTTGTAAGAAACCGTAACGGGAAGAAACCTTGACCTTACTTTTCACTAGAAAAGGTCAGGACACCGGCGACGACTCAAAAGGTTTAAACGTCCGTATGACTCACGTCGTGAAAGTGTCGTAGTAGAAAGTCCTAAACTTACCCAGTAATCAGTGGACGGTTTCCCCTTCCTCCCATCCCTTCTCTAGAGGATACCAGTTCTTCTCAACACCACCCTCCTGGTCAGACGTTGGACCTTCCGTCCTCGGACGCCACGTCTCTGTGACTCTACGACTAGAGTCTTCGACTCGTTGAGACCCACTCCCGTTCTGGGTCTACATGTCTTGGGTCATCTCTCACCCACCCTCAACTCTACCAGTTTCTTCGTCCGTACCCTCGTAGAAGGTGTACTTGACACCCTGATCCCCTCCTCTCTTTCGGGTGCCCAGTTTCGACAGGTACGACACCCTCTCCCTGACCAACCGTCTCCTACCGGTGTCTCTGCCCATCGACCCTGGATTGATCCAGGGGTGGAGTAAAGGTTGAGACGGTGGAGTTTGTTAGAGACTGATCATAGATCAATGACTGCACACCTTGACTTTTAATGACAGGAAATCTTTGACTGAGTAAAGACAGGAAAATTTTACTGTGATTATTCACTTCAAGTGCCCCCTACTTTAAAAGACGTATCTAAGTAAAAAATTTCTTATTTTTTTTTACTGTGGAACGACTGGAAGTCATTAACGGGATGTGACACGTTATAAAAACTTGGAGTAAAGTTCTTTCTTAGTTTGGAGTCTCAACTTTCTTTGGAATGTACTAAAGTCGATTGTGGAAGTAAACGTACGGACTTCTTTTAAAAGTGACTTTATAACGTTTGTCGTGTATTAATGATTAAATCTATACGTCTGTCGTAACTTCCATAGAAGTTAAAGACTTCACACGAAATCTATATGTTTAATCGTTGCGAATGTAAAAAGGGTCAATAGTCACAAGGTGAAAGCTATATTTTAGAGGTTTCATATTTTAATAGTGCATCTAACGAGGACTTGTCAAGTCTCTTCATTTGACGAAGGACCGAACTTTCTCCTTCAGTTTAGAAGTTTGTGGAAAAATACAACTACGATTTATATTCTTATATTTATATTTTTGCGAGGGACTCTTCATCAGTTTCGTTCGGTGTCGTCGTAAGCTCTAAAGAGTTCTCTCTGTATCCGCTTCTAATAAAAAGCAAGTAATTTTGTCATTTTGGAAACTCTCGTAGAAGGTACTGTGGACTTCCACCTCACGACAGAATACATTATCTTCGGAAGGGAGGCGTGAGTCAAACATCCGTTTAATTTGTGGGTCAAGGGGGTCTTAAAGACTCAGGAAACTGGAATGGACATCCGTGATTAATCATAACGTTCAGGGTAACGCTGTCCGCTAATTTTTTGTTTTTTTTTTCCTTTCTAGACGAAGTGTCCCAATTTAGCCTCCGTCCTTTGGTTAAATTTCCAAGAGGGGGTTTGGTGGCCAATGGGGGTGGGACGAGTCCGTCATCATTGTTCATCCTCAGGCATCCCCAGGAGGGATTGTCCTCCACGTGGTCATTTCATGCCCCATCCCCTGCGGGCGCTCATGGACCCATGGGGTTCAAGTCCCAGTCCCCGCGGGCGATCCTGCCTGGCCGTCGTCGGTGCCGCCGAGGTCTTGAGGGCCAGCGCCCGTGTGGACCTGCGGTGGCGTGCGCGCCGGGGAGCCGAGGGTCGGGACCAGGGTGGGGCCGAGGGGCGCCCCGGCCCGGGCGTGCGGCGGCACCGGCTCCGTTGGGCCAGCCCTCTCTGACTCTTTCAAGGAGGCGGGCTGCGGCCGCGGGAGCCAGGGGCGAGCGGGGCGTCGGAGGACCGGCCCGCGTTCCAGCGCCGCGCCTCGGACGCCGCGCGCCTCGGGGCCCTGGCAGGGGCCGCGCCGCCCGTCGGGGCCGGCGAGGGGAGGGTGGGGAGCCCGCGGCCCCTAGCCGGCGCCCGCGCGTCGGGACATGAGTGGCGGGGAGCGAGCCCTAGGGGTCCACCGCCGGCGCCCCGCGCCGCGCCGCGCCGGGCTCGGCCTCGGCCCATAACCGCCCCGCCCCATTCAGACTCCTCCTTCTCGCCGCTCCTCTCTCCGTCGCCGCGGGTGTGGTCGGCGCGTCGGGCCGTCGGGATGTCGCGCTCGGCGGCCGGTGTCGCCGCCCCCGAAATAGCCGCCGGGCGCGCCGGGGGCGGGGAAGGACGGCGGGGGCGGGGGCCGGGCGGGGCGGGGCGGAAGGGCGGCGGAAGAAACACACGGCCGCCGACGGCGCAGGGGCGCGGGCGTGAGGGCCCGCGGGGGCGAGGGCGGCGGCGGGGCGGCTCCGGGGGGCGAGGGGCGCCCAGGGGCAGGGCCCCGACGCGGGCTTGTCGCGGCCCTCTGTGCGGCTGGGGCTCCACGCCGCGGTCGGGCCCGGCACGACGTGCACCCAGCGGCCCGAGCCGTCCCCCACACCCTCCACCCCTCCCTGGGCTCCTGAGCGCCACGCAGGGACCCTGCGGCCCGCTCAGCAGACCCGAACGAGGGGGTGGGGAGGTAAGGGGTCGGGCGGAGCCCTCTCTGCCCCACCCTTCGGAGCCCTCTCACGGATGGCAAGGCCCACTACCCCACTTGCCACGGTCCAGCGACGACCCCTGCCTGTCTAGCGGCCCACGGGGTCTCGGCTGAAGAGGGCCGGAGCCCCTGTCTCTTCGCCGGCGACCAGCGGGATCCGTTATCCGTCTGCTCCCTTAGGTCTTTTGACTTAAGGACGAACACCACTGTCGCATTCCATGGGCGTCTCGGGTCCCGTAGGCCGGGAAGGGTTGGCCAATGACGGCGACTACCCTGGAACACGCGGCCTCTCTCCGTGTCTGGGGTCTCCGACCGCTGTTTAGTGACAGGGTGAAGGTAGACACAATGGGTCTAGAGGGCATAAGTCGGGAGGAAACGCAGTTGAATCCAAGCACCCATGGGTTGAAATTACTGTATATTAAATACAGCGGGAATTTGTCACACCTTAGGAGTAGTGGTCCGGGTGCCGGGGCTGACACTCTTTTTTTTTTTTTTCATTTAAACTTTGTGCAGGAACTTGATTCGAACGTGCATGACTACTCTCGTAGAACCTGAGAATCTTCCCAAAAGTGTCGGAGAGTATATCCCTTTAATAGATACCCTCCAAACCGGGATTTTGTCAGGTGGTTCTCTTTTACGGAAAGTGACGAAATGAGAGTACAGATCATAAATATAAGTCAATATACGTCCTATGTCTAGGAAAAAGGAACAACAAGGGAGACAGACTTTACGAAAAAAAAAAAAAAGAGAGATGCCAGAAGGATTACTGATGAAGGAAAATGGATCCCAGCGTTGAGTTTACAGTGGTAGAGATCTTTTGGAAAGGACCAGTGAACTCGATTTCGGTGAAGGAGGAAAGAGGTTGGGTAATGTAAGAAGTATTGAGAGTAGTACTAAAAAAAGAATGGACAAAGAACCGATCAAAAAGCGGGTAGGAAGGAGTAATCTTATATATGAGGGTCTTTCGTCCCTTCTCTTTGGTCAACTTACACCAAAGATTGAGTGGATCAAGAATCACGGACTTCGGTCATGAGGTAGTTTCATCAACGAGTTATTTAGAAACAACTGATTACCCACCTGTTCACGGTTCACTGATAATCGTTCCAATCCAGAACGAAGTCCCAGTCCCAATAGCGAACCAGAGTAGACCGTCCCACTCGACCTCGACCCTTGTTACTCTACCTCCACCTTCTCCTATCTCCTCTTTCGGGTCTCCACCTCTTTGACCCCAAGTACACAAACTCTTTGACCCTAATTACAGAAGGTCTATCCTCAGTAGGTCCCCTGATCTCCTCTTTGTTTACTCTTGGTTCTACATCCACTTCGGTCGAATACTTTCGGACGAACTAGGGGGGGTAGGTAAAGATAGAGATAGTGAAAACTTTTGTAAATAAAAACCAACGCGACCCAGAAACAACGACACGCACCCGAAAGAGGTGAACACCGCTCACCCCCGGCGAAAGATCCAAGCTACGCGGCCAAAGAGTAACGCCACCGAAGAGAACATCTCGTGTCCCAGTTCCCGAGCGCCCGAAATCATCAACGTCGTGCACCCGAGTCATAGACACCGTGTGACCGAATCAACGAGGGTACCGTACACCTTAGAAAGACCTGGTCCCTAGCTTGGGTACAGGGGACGTAACCGTCCACCTAAGAATAGACGAATGAGGTAGTGTAAAAAATTTGACTTGTGAAAATAACTCTATTAACACTCAAGTGTAACATCAACATCCTTTATTGTCTTTCCAAGGAACATACGAAACAGGACAAAAGGGGTTCCCATCGTAAAATACTTTGATGACATATTGTAGTGTTAGTCCTATAATTGTACCGATCTAACTAAGTACAGAGTTTGTAAAACTATTAATGAAAGTTAAAGTTTAAAAACCATTTTAATGAGACTAAAAACTTTCTTTACGTATAAGAAAATTTCCACAGTCAGAGAACAAAATTACCTTAGTTGAAAAAAAATTCCACTTTTTACAAAATAAAAGGGTCAATCTTGTATCACTCCCAAGTCTAAGAAGTAGATATTTTCTGTCAGGTTTTAGAAACCTTGAACAGAGACTGGTAAGTGAAGGGGCGAGATGGGGCCTGACAGCTTCCTTGCAAAACTCGTTATGACATGTACTGAACAGTTAAGACTTTAGTCTGTCCTACGTCACAATTGATTATACGACTTGATACGGATCGGTGATTACCCGGAAAGAGAGAGGAACCTGTAACCTACTCTGACGGTTACTCACGGAGGGTCTCCCTTCACTAAGTTCTGTTTCCGGGTAAGACGGTCACGCTATACGACCCTTATAGTTGATACGAACGATGTCTTACACGTACCTCCGACGACCGGCCAGAGGGGTTACGGGCGTTCTCCTGTATCCACGTTAGAGAGTTCGAAAGGTACAGTGAGTTCACTGGTCAGTACAACTATGGGTAGTAATCCCCGACGGGCTTTCTTCGACACAACAAGGATGGAGTGAACCACGGATACTCGTCGTTCGTCAA
This sequence comes from Capra ibex, assembly GCA_006410555.1. Taxonomy (NCBI): domain Eukaryota; kingdom Metazoa; phylum Chordata; class Mammalia; order Artiodactyla; family Bovidae; genus Capra; species Capra ibex. The sequence continues at coordinate 20,873,536 of SJYO01016970.1, read as the reverse complement.
GGAGACCACAAACTGGGAGTGACTTTACCTAAAAAGTAACCACACGTAAAAGTTAGTCGTAAAGGGAGGACAGAGATGGAGACAAAACAAACTTTTTAGGTTTAGCGAATTGCGAGGATGGGTGAAGAAAAAGATGCTGAAGTGTAAGTATCGTCCTAAAGCAAAACAGGAAGTCAACACACCGAACGGAATTAGGAGACTATCTCGAAGTTTAACAAATAAGGAATTTTTTTTTTAAAAAAAAAAGTTCACTGGACCTCAAATCGGTCGAGCTCGGTCAGAGACTCAAACCGAAACACAGGTATTCGACGTCAACCCTCTTTGCGTTCTTTTACGGGTTTGTCTTATTTTGTTTACTAGATAAATCAGAGCAAAGGAGAGAACCTTCTCCAGGTCGAAACTCACGAAACCTTCTTCTACTTTTAGGTGGGGGGGCGGGGTGGGGGTGGTAAGGGAGTTTATGGGTTTGTCATACTGGAACATAAATTTATTTTTGATGGGAATCGAGGGTTACCCACTACCACAAAACAGACCTTCTTGATGACTACAAAGATATTATTCTATTATTACCAACGAGGAGAGGATAGATTGGGGATTAAATTTTATGTAAAGTAGTGTTCAGCTGAACAATGTGTTGAAGTGTCTACGTTTACGACAAAGTGTTATACCAAAATTGGTCTCCGTTCCTCTAACCAATGTTGTCAAGCGAATCTGTTAATCAAAGACCCCGATAACGAAACCAGACCAAAGAAAAAAAATCGAATAATATCCGTTAACAGAAAAATAAAGGGAAAGTTCAACCGAAAGTTTATTTAGATCAAAGGAGAACGATATTGAAGACTTTGTCAAGTGTGAAAGGGTAACAGTAGTTATGAAAAGGGGTTCTCGAAGTCTCTTTTCTGTAGCGATCCACGACACAACTCTTACTGAACGATGAATATAAACTGGTTTCCTTTACCTTTCGGGACCTGCGACTACCAGTAACACTACGAGTGGGTAATTCTGTTCTCGGATTGAGAAGAAGGAAAATAGTGACTTGTCCCCACGGTGCAGAGAGGAGAATATGAGAGAGACGGGAGAGAAGTGTGGACGCAGTGACACAGAGGGAGTGGTGGGAAGACAGAGTTTTCAATGATCATTGAGGGTTACGGTTGGGGTCACCAAAAGGTAGTAAGTAGTAGTGGGAACAAGAGAACCGTGGTACCTTGAGACCACAAAACAGGAAAAAACTTTAAGGAAACGGAAAAGAGAGAGGAGGTCAAAGAGTCGGTCGGAAATAGAAACCGAGTAGTCTAGAAGGAGGAAGGTGTACACCCACGGTATGTGAACAGACGGGAGTCGACAAGAGGAGAGGAAGTTTATAAGACAGTCACCGTCCTGGTAACTAACCAAACACCGGTGAGGGTAGACAAGGGACAGGAAACTAACGGTTTAGACCAACGGAAACTTCTTAATGGAGAGGACGAAATACGTAGTGGGACAACCGTCACCTACTGTACCACAGAAATGAAGAAGATCGGTCCCCTACCTGTATACTGGTTTGAGTGACCTAGGGTAGGGTCCTGGGACTTAAGACTTTCCTCACCCCTTTCATCAACCTTGACTGAGTAGGATCGAACGATTCTAACAAATACTCAAGAAGGGTAGACCTAGAGGTCTTGGTAGAACCAGGGACTGAGAAGACTAATCTTCAGGAGTGACCTGAGAAGAAACAATCTAAACCAAAGACAACGAACATTGGTTCCTGAGAATTGTCTCTGTAAGATCTACGTACATTGAAACGAATCAAGACCTACTAAAGGTTCGGACATAGATGTCTACCGGAACTTGGGACAGGTTGAAGGATGAGGGTAATAGAGGTTTATGGACCGTCTATAAAGATTAAGTATAGGGTGGTAGCGGAGGGTGGATTGTACAGATTTCGGTTAAATAATAGAGGAACGGTTTCGTAGAGAAGGAGGACTTGAGGTATTCCCTCGTCAGGGGTTGGAAAACCCGTTGTCCTTTGTCAAGGTACCTTATGGAAAAAAAAGGTACCTATCCCCTATTCTCCCGACCAAAGTCTTACTAAGCTCGTGTAATGTAAATAACACGTGAAATAAAGATAAGAATGATGTAGTTAAGGTGGAGTCCAGTAGTCCGTAATCTAGATTCTCCAACCCCTGGGGACGGTATTCCTAAAATTTCCTTACTGATGGTAGAGTCAGTGTCTTTGCTCTTCTATCTTTACTTAAGACTGTTGTGGAGAAGGGAAATAAATAGGATATAGGTCGGTAAAGGACCTACCCTAATTATCGTAAAAGGACTGCAGAGGGTAGTGAGGTCGTCAGAACGGACCTTTTAGGGTACCTGCCTTCTCGGACCATCCGACGTCAGGTACCCCAGCACTTCTCAGCCTGTGTTGACTCGTTGAAGTGAAAGGGAAAAGTGAAAGGACGTAACCTCTTCCTTTACCGTTGGGCGAGGTCACAAGAACGGACCTCTTAGGGTCCCTACTCTCTCGGACCACCCGACGGCAGATATCCCAGTGTGTCTCAGCCTGTGCTGACTTCACTGAATCGTCGTCGTCGTCGTCGTGAGTGTATATACCTGGGATTTGTCCGAACCGACCTTGAGACAGAAGAGAGAGGAGGCGAAACAAGTAGAAATACCCGGAAAGGGGAGGAAAGTATAAAGTTTGATTCTCCGAAGAAAGATACAACTAAAAGGTCGTTATACGTCTGAAGAAATGTACTATCGAGTTCTGAGACTCTCCCACTTTGGTCTTGAACGTTCTGGAGAATTCCTGATCGGAACCTAAATCATGCTACAGTGAAGACAACGTTCCGAAGGGACCATCGAGTCGACTATTTCTTAGACGGACGTTACGTCCTCTGGGGTCAAGCTAAGGACCCAACCCTTCTAGGAGACCTCTTCACTATCCGATGGGTGAGTTCATAAGACTGGACCTCTTAAGGTACCTGACATATCAGGTACCCCAGCGTTTCTCAGCCTACACTGACTCCCCGAAAGTGTATGTATGTGAAGACAACATAAGTCAGTGAAGACACTGTAAGTTTCATCTTGATAGAGTTTCTTCCTCCTCATCTGAGACGAAGAACTACTCTCTCTGTCATCAGTGGATCCCGATGGTATTATTATATAGTGTCTGAATTTGTTGTCTGTAAATAAGAGTGCGTCTCTAGAATCTTTAGGTTCTAGTTCCATGAGAATCCCAACCAAAGACCACTCTGGATAGAAGGACAGAAAGCTTACCGACGGAAGAGTGACACAGGAGTACATCAGAAAAACACACGCACTCCTCTCTCTCTCTCTAGAAATAACAAAGGAAAATATTCCTGTGGTCAGTATAACCTCTTCTCGGAGTGTGAACAAAGGAGTGTCTATACGTCTTTTATCGTGCGATTACCGTCTTTCGTTTCTCCGTGATTTCTCGGAGAACTACTTCCGCTTTCTCCTCTCACTTTTTAGACGGAATTTTGAGTGACCAGGGTAGTGAAGCACCGTTTATCTACCCCTTTTTTTACTTTTGTCACCGTCTAAAAGAAAAATAACCCGAGGTTTGAGTGACGTTATCACTGACGTCGGTACTTTAATTTTCTACGAACGAGGAACCTTCTTTTCGATACTATTTGGATCTATCGCATAATTTTTCGTCTCTGTAGTGAAACAACTGTTTCCAGACGTATCAGTTTCGATACCAAAAAGGTCATCATTACATGTCTACAGTCTCAACCTGGTATTTCTCACGACTCGTCACTTTTTAACTAAGAAAAGTTGACACCACGACCTCTTCTGAGTCTCAGGGAACCTGTCGTTCCTCTAGTTTGGTCAATTAGGATTTCCTTTAGTTGGGACTTATAAGTGACCTTCCTGACTACGACTTCAAGGTCATGAAACCGGTAGACTACGTTTCTCGGTTAAGTAACTTTTTTTGGGACTACGACCCTTTCTAACTCCCGTCCTTCTCTTTCCCTACTGTATCTTACTTTATCAACCTACCGTAGTGACTGAGTTACCTGTACTTAAACTCGTTTGAGGTCCTCTGCCACTTCCTGTCCCTCCGGACCATACGACGTCCGTCATCCCAACGTTTCTCAGTCTACATTGAATCGTTGACTTTTTGTTAGGATTAATGAAGGAACGTTCCGAATAGAAGTTTAATCTGGGTGTGACCAACCCCGAAGTTGTATACTTAAAACCTCTCTGTGTTAAATCGTATTTTGTTCTCTTCACCTTTTCAGTGAAACGTTTCCTGGGCGTCTTACCCTCCCTAGTTAAAACCTGAATTAAGTGGTAGAAAGAGACGGTGACTTAATTATTAAAAGTACGAACTGTTAAAGGGGAAGAGTCGGATCGACCACAACTCTAGAGGAGTGAGTCGTGAGAACGTCGAGATTCATGTCCAACAAATACAGAGTAATGGTGTAGGACAGAACCCATATTCGAAAGCCAAATCCGAGATTGAAGTTCCGTTAGTGTTGAAAAAAGTATAGAAATTCAAAAATAAAGACACAAGAGAAGATCGAGGGATATGGTAACGTACCCCCATCTTGATCTGCTGGTCTGGGACCCTTGGTCTTCTGGATCCAATGACCGGGTAAGAAGGAGGAGAACTAACACAAACACTCGTTCATTAAACTAAAGAGACTCGGAGTCAAACTTTCTTATCGTCACGGAAAAATCCAAACAGCACTCTCCTTTATACTATAAATCGTCCTTCGCAAAAAACTTTAGGTTTCTCGAAGTGTCTATACTAATGAACATAACGAGACCAACCCGACGGTTTTGTTTTATGTGTCTCACTCACCAAATTCCTTCTCTTTAAATAAAAGAGAGTCAAGACCTCTGACCTTAAGGTTTGGTCCCACGGTCGTACCAGTCAAAGACTACTCTGAGAGGGGGAAACCAAGACCCACGGAAGAAGAGTTACACACGAGTGTGCTGGAGAAGAAGTACGGATACTTACCCTCTCTCTTTTTCTCTTGAGACTACAGGGAGAATATTCCTTTGATTTGGATAACCTAGTCCCGGGGTGGGAGTACTGGAGTAAATGAGAATCAAAGAAGGTATTGCTGGGACAAAGATTTAAGACAGTGCGACGTCTTATCCCGATGTTGTCTATGTAAAACTCCCCTGTTCGTAAGTAAGTATTGGAATGACAACAAACCCCGTAGAGTCCACCGTGAATCTTCATTTCTTGGGTGGACGATTACGTCCTTCGTATTCTCTACACTCAAGCTGGAGACCCAGTCCTTCTAGGGGACGTCCTCCTTTACCGTTGGGTGAGGTCACAGGAATGGACCCTTTAGGGTACCTGTCTCCTCGGATCACCGATATCAGGTTTGTCAACGTTTCTCAGTCGGTACTGACTTCGTTGAATCGTACGTGCGTGACAACAAAAAAAGACCCTCTTGTGTTTGTAAGTCGGGTGTTGTAATAATAACAATTAAGACTTTGTGTGTTAACTAACAAAAAAAAAAAAATTATAAATAAATAAACCCACGAGGTCCAAAATTAACGTCGTACACTTTAGATCAAGAGACTCGTCCCTAGCTTGGACCTGTGGAACGAGACCCTCTTGTTTCCGATGACCCGGTGACTCCTTCAGTGCGTTAACTAGAAGTGACCAGACAGAACCAAGAAACAACTAAGACGAGATATGGTTGAGAAGACCACACGGAAGGTATCACGGACCGTGTAGTATCTTTAGTTATCTATTATCGTAAATAATAACAAAAAGGTCAGGGATACCTGTCTACAAACCCTTCTCCTTTCACTTCCGTTCACAAGACTCTAAAGGTCTAGATTTGTCTTCCTTACAGAAAAGGATCCAAGGGTTGAAGTGGTCCAATCTTTTGACAGAATTTTACAGGTCCTTCTGGGGACTTAATAGTTTCCACTGAGTCTAACGTCTCACTCTTATTGGTCCCAAATTTTAGAGTTCTTACCGAAGACTCACTTTTTCTTTAAAAAAAAAAAAAAAAATTGAGTGTCAAACGAATTATTAGAGACATCGGTCAGTGTCCCGTCCTCGACTTTACGTGCCGGAGAACGGAGGGACATCCCGTCGAGGACGACAGGGTTCGAAGGTCGTAGATGACACCTCTTCTAGGGACACAAGATGGGAGAATTCGAAGGGGCAATAGTGGAGAGGAATGTGTGGTAAAATCTAAATTACGTCTATTGGTACGGGGTAGGAATACTGTGGAACTCTTTTCTGACCAAGAATAATTTCTTTTTCAGTTAATAATTTAGTATGGTCTGTATCTCTAGGTAACAGTAAAAATTTCATTATTAAGGTATTCCCTGGTGATTTCTTCGGAGACATCAGAAAGGTTTGATACGCACACGTAAAGATGGGACTTCCTAGATCCTTGGTTACTGACTTGGAGTTCCCTGGGACATTCACACTAGAAACTGATTGACATAGATAGTCGTGTGTGACGACTACGGACACAGTAGAATCGTAACTTGTAAAGAAGTTTCTGAAGATCTCACTTCTTCCTTGGAATGACTAGTTGTCCGGTCGTAAAGAATTTTCATATTAGGTTTCTACCGACGTTCTAGTAGAAACTCTAAGAATAATTTCAACGTGGACCCTTAGGTAGAGTTCTAGATGAGTAAATCGTCGGTAGAGTTATACTTAAAAAAAATTGTTCGGACAGTATATGTAGTAAATATGTGTATGTAGATTTGTGACTACATCAGGTTCGGAAATGAAGAAATTTTTATACAAATTAACTTCATATCAACTAAATGGTACAACACAATCAAAGTCTACATGTGGCGTTACTAAGTCAATATGTACAAATATAGATAAGAAAAAGTCCAAGAAAAGGGAATATCCAATAATGTTTTATAATTCATCTCAAGGGACACGATATGTCATCTAAGAACAACAAATACATATACACTTACACACACAATGTATACACACACACACACACACACACACACACACACACTCAAGGTTTGAAGATTGAGGGGAGTGGTGAAATAGGAAACCATTGGTATTCAAACAAAAGACACAGACACCCAGACAAAATGGTTTTCAAAATGAAATCAACATCCAAACTTCCTAAATAATTGTTTTATTCGGTGAGAAATGAGTGTTTATTTGTTAAAGTTAAAAAATATCTTCTAATAAACTGAATTAGAGTTATATGTCAGTAATTTTTCTTTCTTTATCTTTGTTGTCTCTCTTCATTGTCGTAGTCAGTCAAGTCAGTCAAGTCAGCGAGTCAGCACAGGTTGAGAAACGTTGGGGTACTTAACGTCGTACGGTCCGCAGGAACAGGTAGTGGTTGAGGACCTCTAGTGAGTTTGAGTACAGGTAGCTCAGTCACTACGGTAGGTTGGTAGAGTAGGAGACAGTAAGGGAAGAGGAGGACGGGGGTTAGGGAGGGTCGTAGTCTCAGAAAAGGTTACTCAGTTGAGAAACGTACTCCACTGGTTTCATAACCTCAAAGTCGAAGTCGTAGTCAGGAAAGTTTCTTTAGGGTCCCAACTAGAGGAAATCCTATCTGACCCACCTAGAGGAACGTCAGGTTCCCTGAGAGTTCTCAGAAGAGGTTGTGGTGTCAAGTTTTCGTAGTTAAGAAACCACGAGTCGAAAGAACTGTCAGGTTACGAGTGTAGGTATGTACTGGTGACCTTTTTGGTATCGGAACTGATCTACCTGGAAACAACCGTTTCATTACAGAGACGAAAACTTATACGACAGATCCAACCAGTATTGAAAGGAAGGTTACTCATTCATAGAAAATTAAAGTACCGACGTTAGTGGTAGATGTCACTAAAACCTTGGGGGGTTTTTTATTTCAAACTGTGACAAAGGTGTAGATGAAGGGTACTTCACTACCCTGGTCTACGGTACTAGAATCAAAAGACTTACAACTCGAAATTCGGTTGAAAAAGTGAGGGGAGAAAGTAGTTCTCCGAAAAATCAATGAGAAGTGAAAAACGGTATTCCCACCACAGTAGATGTATAGACTCCAATAACTATAAAGAGGACCGTTAGAACTAAGGTCGAACACGAAGAAAGTCGGGTCGCAAAGAGTACTACATGAGACGTATATTCAATTTATTCGTCCCACTGTTATATGTCGGAACTGTGTGAGGAAAAGGATAAACCCTGGTAAGACAACAAGGTACAGGTTAAGATTGACAACGAAGAACTGGACGTATATTCTGTCGTATATGTAGTGGTTTAACCTGGATGGTGGCCTTAACTTGTCACGACCTTTCAGGGAGCAATTGTCGTTAGACCTCAGGGTTCGCTCCTTCACAGGACCCTCCACGTAGGTGAGGTACCCACTCTTAAACTTAACGTCAAACCCCCCGAGGGGAAATATTAGAGTCCGGTGTTTGACTATAGTCATCAAACGTACGTTTTTACGTCGAGACCAAAATGTAAACGTTACCATAAACAAAGTGGAACATTCAGTGTTTTAAAGAATCCGGGACCCGATCCCCTCTCCCCAGGACCGGTCTGGGAGTCCCCAAATTCTTTAATATCCCGGACGAGAGAAAGAATAGATTTCACGACGGACTAGACGACACGAACGTCCGTCAGTGTCTTAGGACCGTCACAGGTCCGTCCAGTCTTCGTCCAGTCTCCGGTCGAGAGGACGAAGACTTAAGACTTGTTCTAAAAGAGTTAAAATTAAATTGTCCCAGATAAATACAAAACGTTTATTCAAGTAAACGAAGTGACAAAAAATCTAAGTTGTGTATTCACTGTAGTATACAATAAAAAGAAAGTTTGGGAATGAAGACTTCTGTATCAGGAATCTGACCACCATAGTCATAGTGACTCATCGAACAATCTCTAGGTCTTAGAGTCCGGAATAGGGTCTGGATGACTTAGTCTTGTTCTAGGAGTGAACTCGGTATACTTGTAAGTTTAAATGCTTCTAACGAGTTTGAGTGAATATATGTTCCGTCGACCCTAGGTTCTTCGGTCAACTGAACGGGTTCCAGTGTACCCATTTGGTACCCTAGTATACCCATTGACCTATCCTTGGATACGAACTTCATCCACCTGGGGACAACTTTAGGTGTGTGGAGATAAAAGATCGGATTTTAGAATCCATTCGGGGACTTGTATCGTGGCTTGAACGGTAATAAGTAACAATAACTCCAAAGTGTCCGGACAACTTTTCCATTTTACTTTTCGTACATTTCTCGTGGACTTTTTAAGAGTCATTTGTCGAGACTACTAGCAATGAGATCGAACCTAAAGGACTAAGACACGACGGAGGACCCGTAGGGTACAACGAACGTTCTTTATCCTTTTTATCACGAAACCTATTTAAACCAGAAAAACTCGGATAAGATAGATTAAATGTAAGACCCCAAACTTTCTTACTCCTGTTCCCACCCCCGGGAGTTTTCCTTTCATTTGTGTTGTACTACGTCGACTTCTAAAGAGTCTAGGAAGAAGGGTTGAGGAGGATCGAACCGGGAAGGAAACACAGGTCGTCTCTGTCGGTGGGGGACCTCTTTGCTAGTCCACTCACTCCACAAACAAACGTGTAAAGGTGACGGAAGTCCCCGAAGAGGGAAAGAAGTGGGAGGAGACTGGGGGTCGTAAGAGTGTGTCTGAGGGATGTCGGAAGGATTTCCCCCGAGGAGGAGAAGGGTAGAGGACCTTTCGAGTTATTTGAATCCCAGAATGGGGCTGTGTAGTCTTCAGTGGAAGAGACACGGAGTACTGTCTCCTACCGGGTCCGTTCCCGGTAGGAGACAATACTCCGTGTCACTATTTCGTTTACATTGCGAACGAAGTACGATTACAATTCAACGAAGTCAACACAGGCTGAGAAACGTTCGGATACCTTATAACAGACGGTCCGAAGAAACAACTACCCTAAGAGGTCCGTTCTTATGACCTCACCCAACGGTACGGGAGGAGGTCCCCTAGAAGACCTGGGTCCCTAGATCGGGTGTAGAGAATACAGAGGACGTAACCCTCCGTCCAAGAAATGGTGATTACGGTGGACCCTTCTAAGTGAAGGAAAGTTTATTATAAACATAAAATTATTCGAGAAAAGAACAGAATTTGTGATTTGTCACTCGTTATATAATAGTTTAACAATCCCGTAAATATACTACCACATCCGAGTACAATATAAGAGATGTCTCAGGATCTTAGTCAGTAAAGAAGTTCCTCGGGACTAAGGAAAATAACCCCTCGTCGTAAATCTTTGCTTATAGACCTGTGGTACACACAAACAACAACGACTCCGTACCCCGTAACGGTCTCAGCGATACGATTTCAAAATTACGTATTCAACATAGGCATATATACTATGGGTCACCGAGACTCTCACAGGGTAGAGAACGAGTGACATGTAGAGGACGAACTGGTCGAAGTGGATGTGAAACAAATGGATTGACTGGAAAGGAGAATCAACATCTCGGGTTAGTGACTTACGATTGTATGAAAGGGAACCGGGGTCGACCACTAACAAGATTTGAAATCTAGTCTTGGTAGAGATGATCCTATCAAATAGTTTCCCGGTAGAAGAAGACAACCAAAAGGATTGTAGCTAACAGATATATTTACCATTGGAGGGAGAGGGAGAAGGGTCGGGGAGACGAGAGGGGTGGTCACTTCTGACGACGGTACAGGACGGATAACAGACGGTGTGTGTCACCCGAGAGTGAAGTCCTGGAACGAAGATTTCAGATTCGAGGAGGGATAGGTAATTTGGTGACTACAGAGACATTGACTAAGACCTGAGAAAAAAAGTCAGAACTCCGACTCGTTTATTCCCGAACGTCCGGACACCTCATGTAGGATTCTGTATCTACACTTTATTGGCTGAGTCACGGAGAAATTTGGATATAAGACCTGCAAGTGAAACTAAATGAGTACTCTTTGTCAAAAGTACACAAGATTTTATGTATAGAAACATTGTGACTTACGAAGACTGAGAATAAGTACCCTTTTATGTGAGACATGGTGGGATGTCGTTCTGTTAATCGAGTTATCGTTAAAATAGACTGTGGGTAATTATATAGTTCTACATATAAGTGTATTATGTAAAACATGAGACTAGTTTTAGACCGTTATTCAGACATTTCAACGGTTGGTTACTCATCGTTATCACCAAACAGACACTTACGGTACGGGGAAAGAACGATCGTCTTAGTCTTAAAGTAAGTCCATAGATAGGTAGACACAGAGACTATGGATAGAATCTTCATTTAGGAGAAATTAGAACCGGTCGTTATTAAAATAAGAGAAACGGTCACGAACCAAATCTCCATCTTTAATAGGTATCCCTTCAGTCAACCGTCCTTCGAAGACTTTTTTAAACAGAACTACTATTTTTCACCAAACATGACTTTCTCCCCTAGTGAAGATAAACAACGGGTCTTGATGTCGTCAGTAGTACACTGATACCCTCCTTGATTCAATGTACGACTCCTACCTTCTCTGTTTTCTTTCTGAGACTCAGAAACTACTATAGTGACTCGACGACTTAATTGGTTGAGTCCCCTACGGGATGGATCCTTGTGGTTCAATATATTCTATTATTTATCGGGTATAACAGAACCCTTAAAACTTAGCAATAAAGAAAATGAACGTTGGTTTTCGTAGTAGGACTTATGTAGGATGAAATCTTATAAAATTTCGTTAATTGAAAATCCTCTTAGGTTTAGGAAAAAGTCTTAAGTGGGTAAGTGAGTGAGTAAGTAAAATTTATTTATAAATGACTCTTCACCGTCGTTTTTTCTCTAACTAGTTATTAGTGTATGTGTATTTTACTTTTTGACACTATTAGTCATTCTTTCCTTTCATATTCTTTGATGCACTCCCTTTTGACCTTCCTATATTAAATCTGACTTTTCCTCACCACAATTCTGAAGTGAATCGTTCACCACACACACTTGTCTCCAGACTTTCGTCCATTTCCTCCTCCTTCCACATCCCTACTCCGTGTCACATACTTCTCGTCGTCGTACTACGGGACCTCCTTTGACTTCTAGATATCCTACTCCGACTCTCCAACGCCCTCCCACACCATGTAGTGTCTGACTTCTCCAGACGTCCGAGGTCTACTGTGTCCTACCCAGGACGTCTGGCATTGTTAAAGAGAGAAAGAAGATGCTCTTTTTCTCTTTATTTCAATGCACGAGATTCGACGCGAAGAGGTCATCGAGTCTACAATTTCTTATACGGCTCAGACGTTACGTCCTTTGGGTCCAAGTTGGGGACCCAGTCCTTCTAGGGAGTCTCTTTCTTTACCGTTTGGTGAGATAACAAGAACGGACCTTTTAAGGTACCTGTCTTCTCGGACTGTTCGATGTCAGGTACCCCAGCGTTTTTCAACCCATATTGACTCACTGATTTGTGTGTGTGTGTGTGTGTGTGTGTGTGTGTCAACACGTTCTACTATGGAAACATCCTTGATCCACTTCCCAATGTCCGATAAAGAGAGATCACGAAAAACAATACCGTATAGTTAGACGTTATATGTTGGACGGGTTCGGACGTCCCGGTACCGAAAGGGTGCTGGAGAGGAAAATTCTTTTAAAACCGACGTGGTGTGTCGAACACCCACCCTAGAATCAAAGGACTGTTGCCTAGCTTGGGCGTAAGGGACTAACCTTCACACCTCAGAATTGGTGACCTGACGGTCTCTTCAGGGGTTGGAGTGGAAAAGGGAGGGTAGAGAGATACATGGTAGAGAGGTTTATAAGCAGAACTTGGTCCTAGTGCTCTTAGTATTCACACGACTGTTTTCGGCTTGTGGGTACCTCTCGTCTCGTTTTCCCTTCTTTACTTCTTCGTTTTCGTTTCATAAAGTCACCTACTTACCCTCACCTTCCCACCCTGGGAGATTCAGTTGTCCGACCGGGGTAGTCGAGACGTAAAATTTTCTAGTAAGACCGGGACCAAACTTAGACGACCATTTCCCACTCGTGTTCGTATCCAGTCCTCCGGGGACCCTACTTTAACGTCTTCGAGACTACCGAGTCTGGTGTCACTACCTCCTTCTTATGTCCACGTCTATATCCCTCTCATCACTATCCTATCTCTTTCCCACCTACCTCCCATCACAGAGTAGTAGTTTCGACACCTAGGGTAAAAGTCCTTTTACTTGTAAGTGTTGCAAAATATATTTATGTCACTGAGGATAACACCTGAGGACTTTGAGTGAGAGTAAGGACTCGAATTGTCAGGACGGAGTTCCCCGTCTCAACGTCTGAAAACCTTTTTTTTCATGAAGGAAGTAGGGGCGAAGACTATCGTTGACTCATTGTCGCCCCGGTCACAGTAAGAAACACTCCCAACGGGGTTCACCAAGTCACAACGGACTGGACTCGTTTCGGACTCATTATCGGGTTATGGACGTTCTGGTCCCGCGGTGGACACTTCTCGGACCAGTTTTCCTGTCGCGTCCTTCCCGAAAGCATTGAAAAAAAAAAAGGGGTTTTTTGTTACTCATTTCTTCTTTACGTCAAAGTTTTACCCTTTTCGGCCACCTATAGATCCCCTTAAGACCCCTCTCCACTCTCCTCCGTCCGGGAGCTATTGTCTTATAGGTCCTGTCTACGACTCTTCACCCTCCCGCACGTTCTCCCTCGTTCCAGTGTAGTCCAGGGCACTGAAGGTCGGGACGAACACACCTCGGTCCGTCGAGTGTCACCGGGAACAGGACCACCGGACACGATTCCTCGTGTTACGGACGGGGTGTAGTACATCCCGACCAGGTAGTTTGGACGGAAGACAAAACGTCGGACACAATACTACTGCAAAAGGTTGAACCAGGGGTTCCGACATCCCTAAGGAGGTGTCCGGACACCCCCGCGCATTCGTCTGAGTCTGACCCGATCTCGACGTCCCTGACTTTGTTAATCCTCACTGGTAAATCCTCTAGGACGGGTTCCTTCCATCGATCGGTACAATTGATAGTCCATTCTAACCCACATTAGTCCGGACCGTATTCGTCGGTCGACCAGATCAAACTTCTAGTTCCCATGTCGTCATTCTAGAGACTCATCGGTATCATTGGTTGTAGTTACCAACCATAAAACTTAGGTCCCGCCTACATAAGACCTACTTCGTCGCAATGACTTTTTACCGACAACCCGACTCCTTATCCCAAGTCGAGTGACCTCTTTGTTCCTCCGTCCTTCCCCGACTCGTCCAAAAATCCCAAGATCAGGTCGTCCATTACCTAGTCCTAGACCGACCTATGTCACTCTCCTTTGTGTGTCACGACCGACACTCGTCCCGACCTCCCTCATGCGTCCAAGACCAAGGGGGAGACTAGAAAGTCCACTGACAAATATTTCGGAGAACTACTTTCAGTTTCTCCTCTCACTCTTTCAACCGAATTTCGAGTTGTAAGTCTTTTACTTCTAGTACCGTAGACCAGGGTAGTGAAGTACCGTTTATCTACCCCTTTGTCACCTTTGTCACAGTCTGAAATAAAACCCCCCGAGGTTTTAGTGACATCTACCACTAACGTCGGTACTTTAATTTTCTATGAATGAGGAACCTTCCTTTCAATACTGGTTGGATCTATCGTATAAGTTTTCGTCTCTGTAATGAAACGGTTGTTTCCAGGCAGATCAGTTCCGATACCAAAAAGGTTACCAGTACATACCTACACTCTCAACCTGACACTTCTTTCGACTCGTGTTTTCTTAACTACGAAAACTTGACACCGTAACCTCTTCTGAGAACTCTCAGGGAACCTGACGTTCCTCTAGGTTGGTCAGGTAAGACTTCCTCTAGTTGGGACCCTAAAGAAACCTTCCTTACTACGATTTCGACTTTGAGGTCATGAAACCGGTGGAGTACACTTCTCAACTGAGTAACCTTTTCTGGGACTACAACCCTCCCTAACCCCCGTCCTCCTCTTCCCCTGCTGGCTCCTACTCTACCGACCTACTGTAGTGACTGAACTACCTGTACTCAAACCCACTTGAGGTCCTCTACCACTATCTGTCCCTCCGTACCGCACGACGCTAAGTACCCCAGCGTCTCAGCCGGTGTTGACTCGCTGACTTGACTTGACTTGATAGATCCGAGACCCAGTCTGTGCTCACACCGGGACCGGTTTGATACCGTTGACCTATACAACGGTCCGCACAGAGTAACGGAGCACTCATGTCAAACTTGCTGTGGATGGTCCATTTTCAGAGACCAAAAGTAGGACCCGAACGGACTCTGTCAGTCTGAGGTTGTGACCGTATACCTGAAAACGACTCCACATTGTAATCTTGACGAGTGGGGAGGTAAGTAATCTGAGAGGAGGGGCGTCCTAAAGGGAATCGGACGAGCCAGGTCTTTAACAAGAGAACCCCACGACTGGTAAGTGGTGGAAGGAGGTCTTAAGAGTCCATCGACGGGTGGTCTGACGAGTGAGACAGAAGCGGAGGTCGTGTCCCCTAGTGGGACCATAGTGGGTCGGTAAAGATCAGACCCAGAATCTCTGTCTAAAGGACAAGACTCAAGGATACTTCATTTTAGAACTCATCTAAAGAAGTGGGTGACTCGGGATCAAAGAAATGGGTATCTACTTTTTTTATTGGGATCTCGTTCCCACCTATTTTCTTAAAGTACGCCGGTACGTACACTTCGGGAACTGGACTTCGGGTCGTGTGCATTTATGACACACTATAATAATAATATCGTGTACTAACCAACCAGACCAACCAGAATCTTGACCACGACGGGCGACGGGAACGGGACCGAGGAAGAATAAAACCGAAGACAGGAAAGAGGTAGTTAGATCTTACGACGCTATGAGAGTCCGACTCCACGGAATTACACGGAATCCCTTGGAGACGGTAACTTAAGTACACTCTTCTATAAGTGTACATATAATTATATATACGTACGTCGGTATTTTAATTTTCTGCGAATGAGGAACCTTCTTTTCAATACTGGTTGGATCTATCGTATAAGTTTTCGTCTCTGTAATGAAACGGCTGATTCCAGGCAGATCAGTTCCGATACCAAAAAGGTCACCAGTACTTACCTACACTCTCAACCTGACACTTCTTCCGTCTCACGGTTTCTTAACTACGAAAACTTGACACCACAACCTCTTCTGAGAACTCTCAGGGAACCTGACGTTCCTCTAGGTTGGTCAGGTAAGACTTCCTTTAGTCGGAACCCTAAAGAAACCTTCCTTACTATAATTCGACTTCGAGGTCATGAAACCGGTGGAGTACTCTTCTCAACTGAGTAACCTTTTCTGGGACCACGACCCTCCCTAACTCCCCCGTCCTCTTCTTCCCCTGCTTTCTCCTACTCTACCGACCTACCGTAGTGACTGAGCTACCTGTACTTAGACTCACTTGAGGCCCTCAACCACTACCTGTCCCTCCGGACCGTACGATACTAAGTACCCCAGTGTTTCTCAACCTGTGTTGACTCACTGACTTGACTTGACTACATAAAAATGTTAACATAAATTAATAAAAACAGACGCGACACAGCAGTAAAGACGTACTTGAAAAGAGATAAACGCCCCTCGTTCCAGATGAGAGATCAACGGTACGCTCCCGAAAAGTAACGTCACCGAAAAGAATACCTCCGACGTATTCGAGTCATCAATACCTCGTACCCAAGTCAACGGGGTTCGGTACACCCTAGAAGGGTCTGACCCCTGACGAGGGTACAACGGACGTACCCGTCCTCCTAAGAAATGGTCATCCCGTGGTCCCTTCAGGGTGTACATATATAACATTTCCTTCCTATCCCTAGTTTAAGGTAGTCAAGTCATACTAAGAAGGAAAAATTTTTTATTAAAGGTCGGACTTGCCTCTTGTCTACCTGGAGATGGGGAAGACTTTTGTATCACTTCCAATGTGGAGAAGAAAGTCTTTTGAACAATTCCAAACTCATGTATCCTAACCACCCTCTTCTAGTAAACTACGAAGTCGAACCAAGTGTCGTCCTGACCTTAACTAAATTATTACCATTCGTATGTTCCTCTATAAACATCCTTCCCGTTACTGTACAATAAGAGGTGGTAGGGATTATTATTGTCGTATTTTCATTCAATTAATATTCTCCGTTTTCAGTACCGTAGACCAGGGTAGCGAAGTACCATTTATCTACCTCCCCTCCTTTACCTTGGTCAGCGTCTAAAATAAAAGAACCCGAGGTTTTAGTGACACCTACCACTGACATTGGTACTTTAATTTTCTGTGAACGAGGAACCTTCTTTTCAATACCTTTTGGATCTGTCGTATAATTTTTGGTCTCTATAGTGAAACGGTTGTTTCAGACATATCAGTTTCGATACCCAAAAGGTCATCAGTACATACTTATACTCTTAATCTGGCATTTCTTCCGACTCACGACTTCTTAACTACGAAACCTTGACACCACGGTCTCTTTTGAGTCTCTCAGGGAACCTGGTGTTCCTCTAGTTTGGTCAGTTAGGATTTCTTTTAGTTTGGACTTATAAAAAACCTTCCTGACTACGTCTTCGACTTCGTAGTCGAACCGGTGGACTATGTTTCTCGACTGAGTGACCCTTTCTGGGACTACGACCCTTTCTAACTCCCGTTCTCCTCTTCCCCTGCTGTCTCCTACTCTACCGACCTACCGTAGTGGTTGAGCTACCTGTACTCAAACCCATTTGAGGTCCTCAACCACTACCTGTCCCTCCAGACCACGTGACGTCAAGTACCCCAACGTTTCTCAACCTACGTTGACTCACTGACTTGACTTGACTTGACCCTCAATCACTTCTTGTTTCTTCGGACCACACGACGTCAGAGACCCTAGTGTTTCAAGTCTGAAACGTCGACTTGTTGTTCTTGTTGTTTTCAGTCAAATCCATGTTTCTTCTCTCCTGTCTCTATCAAGATCGTCTTATTCGAATCTTTTATGTTTTGAACCTTAAGGGGAACTTCAGTGTAAATTCTATATCTCATGTCGCTACAATGGTATCCCTTCGTGAGTCACACCCAGACAAATCGGATAAACCAAAGTGTCCCTTCGTCATTAATAGTACCGTAAAAAGGAGTATTACCTATGTAAAGGAAGAGGAAGTGGAAAAGAAAAAAAAAATTCTATAAACTTTATGTTGAAACGGGACTAAGATTTGTTTTTCCTTACCCTTGCTGTCATTGTTTGTTCTAAGGTAGAGAGTTATAACAGTATACTGATATCGTCAGAAGATAAACTTTGAGTTTCTCCTTTGTTGACACAAGGTTTTGTGGATTTATACGTCCAGGTTTTTTACTTCCCAACAAAAAAAAAAGTGTAAGTGAGGTTTCGGGTACATAGAGGAAGTCGTAGGTTTCTAATTCGTGTACAAGACGAATCGAAATATTATTTCACCGTTTGTGTGGTGTGGTGACTGTAGTGCCCTGTCAACGGATATTTTGATCTGAAGGCTGCGACCCGGGGTCGAAGTGGAAGAGTGTCCAGTGTTAGAAGTAGGTCCTCTCGTAAATAGACTCGTTGGAGATTTAGTAGGAACATGACACGACGGTTCCGACCCAGGTACTTGTGGAGACCGTCCCGTTCTCGTCCGTCCGTACCACTGTCAGGGGGTCCATCCTAGAGGTTAGTCAAAAGATCGTTCGGTCTCCTTCCCGAAAAGTTTCAACGTCAATCCAAACCGTCTTTACAGTATCATGACTTCTAAGAAGAAAGCCACCTTCTGTTACCTGAAACGGAATTGGAACGACAGGAATTATAGGTGAAACAACGGTGTGTTGTGCTAGCCCTACAAGAGTGTGTGAGTGTGGTCTAGAGATACGGTCAATCCGTGTAAGAACATTCATTGAGAGTTACAATGTAGAGGGCTGGTCGACATAGGGTATGTAACTTGAATTAGTCAGGATTCAACCATACCTTGTTTTCTCCTACCTGGAGTTGTGGATTCCATCGATGTATGCAGAAGAGTTTAAGTGGTCAGTCTACTGCAAAGTACTTACATCAAAAAGGACATGGTGGTAGTGGTTGGTTATGTTCAAACTTGATTTGAACCCCAAGAGGAACCCGTCGGTAGCACTTCGTAGAGGTGTGGGTAGACTGACTCCGGAGGAAGTGAAAAATTTTGACTTTTCACAGTAATATAAAATTAACTACATATCAATGATATATTATAATACATTCAATGTCCACATACTATATCACTAAGTCAAAAAAAAACACACACACACCCCCCCCGCCAAAAAATAATCAAAAAATAAAAAATTTAAAATTTTAGAAATTAAGAATGTACGCAAGGGTTTGTACTTGGGGTGAGGGTGGAGGAAGGGGTATTGTAGAGAGACCCAGTAACGGCGCCGGTCGTGNGTCGGGGTTCGTACGACATAGGACGCAGTCTGTATCTGACCGCTAAATCAAAATTTCCAATATGAGGTAGATACCACCACCACCAAATCAACGATCAGTAGGTTGAGAAACACTGAGGTGTCCGACATCGGGAGTTTCGAGGAGACAGGCACCTTAAAGGGTCCGTTCTCATGACCTCACCTAACAGTAAAGGAATAGGTCCCCTACAAGAGTTGGGTGTAGAGAACGTAGAGGACGTAACCGTCCGTCTAAGAAATGGTGACTCGGTAGACCCTTTGGGGTATGAGGTGAATATTAATAGCGTTTTATAACCGATAGAAGGGGTACAACACGTTATATAGAAACATCGAAAAATTTTTTAATTTAAATTGTAAGATAACCTCCTATTAACGAAATGTTACAACACAATCAAATACGTCATGTTGTTACACTTAGTCGATATACATATGTATATGAGGGAGGGAGAACTCTGAGGGAAGGTGGAGGGAGTAGGATGGGAGATCCAGTAGTGTCTCGTGACCCGGCTCGAGGGACACGAAGCCTGATCGATAGATAAGATGTACGCCATCACCTGTGGACAGTTACGACGAGAGCTAACCAGGGTGGAGAGGAAGGGGGCAACACAAGTGTTCAGACAAGAGATATAGACGTATAGATAAGAACGAGACGTTTCTCAAAGTCATTATGGTAAAAGGTTCTAAGGGTATACGTATGTAATTATATAAATAAGTGAAGTCAAGTCAAGTCAGCGAGTCAGGGTCGGCTGAGAAACGCTGGGGTACTTAGCGTCGTGCGGTCCGGAGGGACAGGTAGTGGTAGAGGGTCTCAAGTGAGTCTGAGTACAGGTAACTCAGTCACTACGGTAGGTCGGTAGAGTAGGAGACAGGAGGGGAAGAGGAGGACGGGGGTTAGGGAGGGTCGTAGTCTCAGAAAAGGTTACTCAGTTGAGAAACGTACTCCACCGGTTTCATGACCTCAAAGTCGAAATCGTAGTCAGGAAGGATTCTTGTGAGTCCCGACTAGAAATCTTACCTGACCAACCTAGAGGAACGTCAGGTTCCCTGAGAGTTCTCAGAAGAGGTCGTGGTGTCAAGTTTTCGTAGTTAAGAAGCCGCGAGTCGAAAGAAGTGTCAGGTTGAGAGTGTAGGTATGTACTGGTGACCTTTTTGGTATCGGAACTGATCTACCTGGAAACAACCGTTTCATTACAGAGACGAAAAGTTATACGATAGATCCAACCAGTATTGAAAGTTCCTTGTTCGCAGAAAATTAAAGTACCGACGTTAGTGGTAGACGTCACTATAACCTCGGGTTTTTCTATTTTCAGACTGTGAAAGGTGACAAAGGGGAAATAAACGGTACTTCACTACCCTGGTCTACGGTACTATAATCAAAAGACTTACAACTCGGAATTCGGTTGAAAAAGTGAGAGGAGAAAGTGAAAGTAGTTCTCCGAAAAATCAAGGCGAAGTGAAAGACGGTATTTCCACCACAGTAGACGTATAGACTCTAATAACTATAAAGAGGGACGTTAGAACTAAGGTCGAACACGGAGAAGGTCGGGTCCCAAAGAGTACTACATGAGACGTATATTTAATTTATTCCCACTGTCATATGTCGGAACTGTATGAGGAAAAGGATAAACCTTGGTCAGACAACAAGGTACAGGTCAAGTTTGATAACGAAGGACTGGACGTATATCCAAAGAGGTCTATTTATATAAATTATATATAATTATCTTTATTTATTTTATTTATATTTAAATATATAAATATAAATGAATATTTTATTTATAAATATGTATATATTTATATACATTTTAAACATAAATATATAAATATATATTTAAATATATATAATATTTTATATTAACCTACCCTGTTTATTTATATATAAATATAAATATATATTTATATATAAATATAAATAAATATCTTTATTTTTATTTATGTAAATAAAATAAATTATTTGTATAAAGAAGTCAAGTCAAGTCAAGTCAAGTCAGTGAGTCAGCACAGGCTGAGAAACGCTGGGGTACTTAGTGTCGTGTGGTCCGGAGGGACAGGTAGTGGTAAAGGACCTCAAGTGAGTCTGAGTGCAGGTAGCTCAGTCACTACGGTAGGTCGGTAGAGTAGGAGACAGGAGGGGAAGAGGAGGACGGGGGTTAGGGAGGGTCGTAGTCTCACAAAAGGTTACTCAATTGAGAAGTAATTGAGTAACTCCACCGGTTTCATGACCTCGAAGTCGAAATCGTAGTAAGGAAGGTTTCTTTAGGGTCCCAACTAGAAGTCTTACCTGACCAACCTAGAGGAACGTCAGGTTCCCTGAGAGTTCTCAGAAGAGGTTGTGGTGTCAAGTTTTCGTAGTTAAGAAAACACGAGTCGAAAGAAGCGTCAGGTTGAGAGTGTAGGTATGTACTGGTGTCCTTTTTGGTATCGGAACTGATCTGCCTGACATCAGCCGTTTCATTACAGAGACGAAAACTTATATGATAGATCCAACCAGTATTGAAAAGAAAGTTCCTCATTCGCAGAAAATTAAAGTACCGACGTTAGTGGTAGACGTCACTAAAACCTCGGGGGTTTTTATTTCAGACTGTGACAAAGGTGACAAAGGGACAAATAAAGGGTAGTTCACTACCCTGACCTACGGTACTAGAAGTAAAAGACTTACAACTCGAAATTCGGTTGTGAAAGCGAGAGGAGAAAGTGAAAGTAGTTCTCCGAAAAATCGAGGAGAAGTGAAAGACGGTATTCCCACCACAGTAGACGTATAGACTCCACTAACTATAAAGAGGGCCGTTAGAACTAAGGTCGAACACAAAGATAATAATTATATAAATAGAAAAGAAAGACTGAATGAAGTGAGACATACTGACTGTCTATTATAAATTATACATACTAACCAATTTATAAATAAATAAACCGACGTGACTTACTCAGAATCAACGTGTCGTGTACCCTAGAAGTTAACATTGTACGTTTTACAACCGACCACCGTGCACCCGAGATCAAGAGACTGGTTTCTAACGTGGGTCCTGGAGACTCAACCCTTGTGTCTCAGAATCAGTGACCTGGTGGTCCCTTTAGGATGAACATCGAACAAAATATGGAATATCGAACATAGACAATTACGAGAGGGGGATATAACGGGGAGGGAACGAAGAGGGTGACCATTGGTGGACAAACAAGAGATATAGACACTCAACCGAAGAAAAAACAATAAAAGAAGTGAAAGGTAACAAATACACACAAAAATGAAGGGGTATAAGAGATGAGGGAAAAAGTAAAAGGGAATCACTGACACAATAACAACAAGTCAGTAAGTCAACACAGGTCGAGAAACGTCAGGGTACCTGACGTCGTACGGTCCGGAGGGACAGGAAGTGAGAGAGGAAGTGAACACAGGTAAGTCAATTACAACGGTAGGTTGGTAGAGTAGGAGACAGTGGGCGAAGAGGAGGACGGATACTAGAAAGGGTCGTAGTCCTAGAAAAGGTTACTCAGCCGAGAAACTTAGTGTACTGGTTTCATAACCTCGAAGTCGAAGTCGTAGTCAGTAAAGTTACTTATGAGTCCTGACTAAAGGAAATCCTAACTGACCAACCTAGAGGACCAACTGGTTCCCTGAGAGGCTCAGAAGAGGTCGTGGTGTCAAGTTTTCGTAGTTAAGAAACCGTGAGTCAGAAGAAATACCAGGTTGAGAGTGTAGGTATGTACTGATGACCTTTTTAGTATCGAAACTGATGTACCTGGAAACAACCGTTTTACTACAGAGACGAAAGATTATGTGACAGATTCAAGTAGTATCTAAAGGGACCACCGAGTCTACCATTTCGCGGACGGATGTCACGTCCTCTGAACCCAAGTTAGGGACCCAGTCCTTCTAGGAGACCTCTTCCTTTAACGTTGGGTGAGGTCATGAGAACGAACCTTTTAGGGTACCTGTCTCCTCGTATCATCCGATGTCAGGTACCCCAACGTTTCTCAGTATCGAAAAGAAGGTTCCTCGTTCGTATAAAAAATTAAAGTGCGGAATTAAAGTACGACATCAGTGGTAGACGTCACTAAAACCTCGGGTTCCTTATTTCAAACAGTGACAAAGGTACAAAAGGGATAGATAAAAGGTACTTTCCTACCTGGCCGTACGGTACTAGAAGTAAAAAACTTACAACTCAAAATTCGGTCGAAAATGTGAGAGGAGAAAGTGAAAGTAGTTCTCCGAGAAATCAAGGAGAAGTGAAAGACGGTAAATCCCGTCACAGTAGACGTATAGACTCCAATAATCATAAAGAGGGTACTTAGAACTAAGGTCGAACACGAAGTAGGTCGGGTCGTAAAGTGTACTACATGAGACGTAAATTCAATTTATTCGTCCCCCTGTTACATGTCGGAACTACATGAAGAAAGGGATAAAACTTGATCAGACAACAAGGTTCAGGTCAAGATTGACAACGAAGAACTGATGTATATCGAAAGAGTCCTTCGTCCACAGTTGATGTTTGTCCGTGAATGGTTCTCGTAACGGTTACTGACTTGTTGTTTCCGTAAACGGTAGACGGAGATGTCTCTAACTTGGAGTACGACGATATCGACAACTGGAAGTGGTTGGGGACTCCCTCAAGTCCCACCTCTCTCCGTGAGACACGAGGTCCCTTAGACCACCCTGTCTAGAAATCTATCAACCTACAAAAATCCTTGTCTAAAATACTAGAGTTAGAAACGTAGAGGAGTATAGATCTCCTCGTGATTTAGGGAAATACCACTGTAGTCTAGGAGTACTGATTGTCTTTGGAAGACATTTTACTCACGAAGTACCGTGACTTAAAGGGGAAGTGGTTTTGGAACATATAACTGAAAGGGGGTGACGACGAAACCTCGTCAGAGAGTCTCGATAGACTCTACGACGGAGGGCCCGACGTCAGGAGTAAAACGGGGTTTATTTTGAATTGAGCGTCGAGAGTTCAACATGTAGAAAAATCAGCTGTCAGTACCGTTGGTGCTTCCCTGGGTCTCTCCTAAAGGAAGGAAGGTGACCTGAGACGCTCCTTGACCCCGAAACCATGGTCGTCACCCGTGAACGTGGGTAGGTGGAGGAGCTCCTCACGTTTACTTAAACCCATTCCGAGAGGACAAAGAGTTTAGAGGGTATAACCAACTCTAAGACTCAAAATAAACCACCCCCTCGTCCAATGGACGGAGGAGGGTCATCTTTTCTATAACCGTCCCCCAACGGGTCCACTTTGTAGACTCCGTGTGGGTGAGTACCAGATCTGTTACTCACCCCGAACCAACTTTCTATGGTTCTTTAAGGGTGGGTTAGTTTTCTATGACTCATCCTCCGACCGACTGTCTACCGTTTTAACGGATGGGTCACCTTTCCATGATCCCTCGCCCCGAACTGACCTTTTTTTAGTTCTTTATGGACCCCGAGGCGACTTTCTACGACTCCAACGAGACAACATCCTCTGACTTACCAGAACCGATTCAGTAATTCATTCTCCGACTGGACTGTTAAAAGAGTTAAACTGACGGTAATATCTTAAACAGTCCTATTTTCCCTCCTTTTATAAACTCTCGAAACGAGACTTCCCTTCCCTGTTCTGAGGAGGACCGGTCCAAACCAAAAGAGTCCACGGACTCTTTAAATGCCCTCACCACCTCCGGATCAGGAGTATGGTACGTCACCAGGGTATCCTTTTGGGTGAGTAATTAATTTTATGAACGAGTAGACCCCCAGTGGTATTCTTGATCGGTAAGTCACTGGATTCGTCGGTACCACCAGAATCTAACGACCTCCGTCTTAGGCTCTGTGCATTCTCCTCGACTTTACTGAGACCCCTCCGAGGTCCTCCTCAATGCGAGTGTTCGTCGTGTACCCGGGTGATGTGTTCAAGTACTCACTAAAAATATGGACTGTTTAAGTCGAATTTTACCCTTTGTCTTAGAGAGTTTTTGTCTTTGTTTCCCCACAGTCTTTCGGTCGGAGACTGATTGTGAGATCGGTCTAAGCACATGTTATGATGCCACGAGTATGAGCGTTCATGGATCAATTAACCTCTTTAATATGATTTTCTCTAGAGTTGGATTTACCAGTTTAACCCCAAGAAAACTATAAGATTTTAACTATAAAAACGTGTGTGTCAATCTTTTCCGGTCGACACTAAACTGACCATAGATCTTCAAAGATTTTGTCCTTTACTATCTCATTTAAGAAGTGTCTTTTAGTTGTTCTTTAAAGAACTTTGATATAGTTTTGATTTTTTTCCGACGATCTTGACTGAAACGGTCCAGTGTCCAGATCAGTTTGACCCTTCAGTGCAAACCGTAAATTCGGTAAACCGAAAAGTAAAGACCCGTAGAGAAACGGAAAACAAAGTAAACCTCACACTGAAGACCGACCACTTCAAGACAAAACCAAACCAAAACAACCAAACCAAACTCATGTGTCTGTAGACCTTGTTTGATGAACTCGATTATACCCTTAACGAGTGACATTCCAAGGTCTGAGGTAGACCCTTGGGGAACCCTTTTTTCTTTTTTTTTTAAACTACCCAGTTAGATATCGACACTAGGTTACTGTTCTTTTTACCGGATTTTTAGAATCTAGAAATAACTACATTCTATCCTTTTACCTGATTTCAAGGGAATACAGGTCCTGAAGGAGGATATTAGTTGTCGGCCCCTGACTAGTTTGATTCTGGGGATGAAGGGGTCTCCCTATTAGGGACGACCCTGTCTAGACGGGAACAATAGTCGGTTCAACTCGTGATAGACCAGATTTAAAACCGATATTTTGATACCAGTGTTTTTCTATGCTAAAAACTGTTACACCAGTGTTATAAGAAATCTCTTAAGAACGGGACTCCTTTATTGAAGAAAACATGGAAATCTAGTCTCAAGAGACCTGGTGAATAGATCTGGTAGAGATTAAGGACTTTGGTTTTCCTTTTTTTCCCCTTGTTTCGGAAAATTTTAAAATAAGGTTGATAAAAAGTAAGTATTGATTCAAACCTTTTGTTTCGATATCCTAGAGAAAACAGATAAACTTATGTACATACAGAGTCACACACAAAAACAAAAACAAAAATATTATAACAACTAACGACTCTGGTCAAACATTTACTTGAGATTAGATTAACTGAAATACGACCATTCAGCGAAGTCAGCACAGGTTGAGACACGCTGGGGTATCTATCTTCGGGTGGTCCGAGGCGGTAAGGACCCTAAGAGGTCCGTTCTTGTGACCTCACCTAACGGTAAAGGAAGAGATTACGTAGTTTCACTTTTCACTTTCACTTCAACGAGTCAGTACAGACTGAGAAGCGTTGGGGTACCTAACGTCGGATGGTCCGAGGAGGTAGTTACCCTAAAAGGTCCGTTCTCATGACCTCACCCCACGATAACGGAAGAGGCTTGACCGGAATATTCATGAAGGTTTAGTTGATTAAGATTTATGTTCTCTTTCATTGGATTTACTTAGAGTCCAAGTACACTTGACCTTTTATAAGTCATAATTTACGGACTATAATTACAAATGAACAACTCGATTTATTACATCACTACAGATTGTCATTAATTGTAATTCGTCTTATCAAAGTAACATGGATCCAAATTATACAATTTATAATAATATAGACAATGTTCAAACAGTCGTTCCCTTAATAGAGTTCACTTCTTTGAAGATTTTGTTACATTTACTCTATACTTGGAAATCTATCTGACATAATTTTCATTAATACGAGAAATCCTTATATACATATTTTATCAGAGAGGTCTAACCCCATTGAACTTGAAGATTCCCAACACGATTTGATTCACAACCTTCAGTTAACTTATCGATACAGCAAAGGTTTAATTTTATTCTAAAACTTTGTAAACGATGATTTGTGACTAAAGGAGAATGTCTCTTTGATTTCACTAAATCCTAATTTTTATTTACTATAAACCACGGTAGGATTTTACAAGAGAGATTCTTTTAATTCCAAAATCTTTAATAGTGACCATACATACGAGTGGTTAGATATTTTACGATTATACTTTTAGTCGAGAACCAATGAATTCCCTTTATCCTTCACACAAAAACCATTTTTTCCATACCCCTTACCTTAACGTAAAATACTTTCCTTTTCCTTCATTCGAACTGAATGTCCACCGAAAAATCCTACCCTCTTATGTCATTACCCATGTCTTTCACTATTCAAAACACTTTTCACTTGGTACTTCTTTCTCAAAACATATACCAATCCAGATTCAAATTTTATTTCAATTAATTCAAATGGAAAAAATTTATTTCACTCGACCACGTTTTCGAACTTAAATCGAAAAGAGAGACAATTCTCCTGTGGGAAAGAAGTCTATGACTTGACGGAAACTATTATCTAAATTCAAAGAAATAGAGAATTTACTAGACAAGACTTTAGGAAATAACAATGAAACCGCTTTACTTATCGATAACAAAGTGTTACCGGATATTTGGATAGACTGACTCACAAAATTTGGTAAAACTATAAACAACTGTTCTGAAGGATTTAGTAAGATTACTTCTAAAGATCGATTGAAACCCTACGAAGTCTCCCGGGGACTTTGTAGGGTTTCTCTCTATATTGTGATTAATCCAAGTAAAACATATGTCTTAATGTACCCCTCATAACAGTTCACTCATTATTCAGAGTCCAATATAACGTACCATTTACACCGATTGTATCTATAGGATCTTTGACATACCTTAAAGGTTTTAAGACTATACAAACCCATTTTACAATAGTCCATATTAAGATCAATGACAGAGTTTTATAACAGTATCGTGATTGGTTAAAGTGTTTTTACGAAGGAGAAGTTCTTCTAAATATTTTTCCTGAAAACCTATTTATAGTCAAAGACTTGACCCATTCCTAAGATTACCTTTTAGACTACTGAAGTGTTTCCAATTGTTTTCCTGACTTACTTGACCACTTATACGAATATTGAAAATACCAAAGATAGACTTTTTAATGATAAACTTAGACATAAAAGGTCCACATTCTTTTTTTTTGGAAGGGGAGTTTGATTAATACTGTCATTAAACCATTTTAATATAAAATATTTGTTTAACTTTGTAAATTGAAAAGAGAGATCGACTTGGGAGGTCTCTGACCTTCGAGAATCAAAGGTCATTGAAATAGTCCATTCAATTCCTCCAATAGGGTTATTGTCCATGTCTTAGAGTTCCTTAAAACTGCTAGAACTCTTCCCTCTTTAAATGAATCTAGACAGTCCGTTTTAGACACTATTCGGAAACCGTACTGGAAGGATCGGGACTTTCCAAAATAAAATTTTCAAGCCAGACTCTGAGACATTTTCAGAGTCGTTTTCGTTTTCTCAGATACTAGCTAATACCAATATATTTAGTAGTCCGGTTCTAATAACTCTGGTCTGGATATAATGTTTGTCCAGAATTGAATCAATATAAACCATTTTTACTACCACTAAAATCCCTCTTTCTCTACAAAGTTACTTACAATTTAGGGTCAAACAATTACCTCCAGACATAGATGATTCTGAGTAAAGGACCTATCAAGAAAAGACAATTCCATATAATTACATTTAAAATTAACTTAATGATTTCCTGTGAGATCCCAACAAAGACTTCGAATAGAGTCATTAGACAGAAACCTACTTCTAGTCTGTGGAGTGTGTACTGGATGTTGGTTCTGACCTTCTTCTGAATTAAATTCTTTAACAGAGGTTGGACCTACCTTCCTAGAAAGATAGTCCATGAGAATTGATCGAGTACCGACCACTTTAACTTCCCTTCAATTGAGAACCCAATTGAACGTGAACGTTTCCGGGGATTCGACCTGACCAGGTATCTCTCCGAACGACTGGAGTCTGAGTGGAATTTCGTTACGAGTTTGTCTCCTTTGATGTAATGTGATTCTACTCCTCTTCTACCGTAGTCTTCATATGTCGAAGGGGTCTTACGACTAGGCTGAGCATACCAGTAAATACTACAGGAACTTAGGAACCTGGATACGGATAGTTAGTTTACAAAAGATAGTACCTGTGCTCAGATACGATCAAATTTTGAGTTCGGTTAACAAACCAACACCGGTTAATGGACACAGATCCTGAAGACCCAATGGAACCACCTAAAGACACGAGATCCCGAGACTAACCTATGGGGGATCCTTTAAATAAAATCTACTCACAAGTCAGCATAAGATAAAAGTACTATAATGATCTACCCTAGAAGAGTGGACCGTTTAATTATTATGGACGAGACTACGACCGGTATCTAAATTCAAAAGAAAATCCCAGTAAGTTTGAGTTGGTCTCACTATTCGATTCATAGTTATTTTTTTAATTGGAGAGTAGATAATTATCCTTTTAAGGGTGTTAATACCCCGCCTAGATGTACCAATTGTGGTCCGATACCAGTAAATTCAAATTTTCGAGAAGACACAACCCTTCCCAATTTAGTATGATTTTTACTAGTTGGACCATTAATACTCTGTTCTGACCCACGAAATACCCGATACAGATAATAATGGGAATCTCTCTCACTAACCATATCTTGAGTCACCTAAACATCGTGATTAAATATCGGAAGTGTAGATGTCCCTACCTATACTTCCACATCGGACCCTAAGGGTATTTAAATTCCAGTATGTACAATTGTTTAATCTCCATTGGGGTTGGTTAGATAGTAACCATGCTATCGTCACCTAGTTCCTAGACATAGGATGACCATACTGGTAAATCGTCGAAATATACACACACACACACACACACACACACACACACACACAGACACGGACACGGAAGTTACCTCAATCTCCTACATTAACTGGTATAGATTCGGGTGGTCCGAGGAGATAGGTTCCCTAAGAGGTCCGTTCTTATGACCTCACCCAACGGTAAAAGAAGAGGTCCCCTGGAAGGGCTAGGTCCCTAGTTTGGGACCAGAAGGCGTAACGTCCGTCTGCGAAAATGATAGACTCGATGGTCCTTTGGAAAACATTTTACTCAGGAAGTACCGTGACTTGAGGGGGAAGTGGTTTTGGAACATATAACTGAAAGGGGGTGACGGCGAAACCTTGTCAGAGAGTCTCGATAGACTCTACGACGGAGGTCCCGACGTCAGGAGTAAAACGGGGTTTATTTTGAATTGTGCGTCGAGAGTTCAACATGTAGAAAAAAATCGTCTGTGTCCCTTCCACCAGACCATAAGAGTAAAGAAGTTCTTATAAGGTGTCAAACAACGCTATATGTGTCAGTTTCAGAAGTCGTTTCAGTCACTTCGTTTTCATCTACAAAGAGACCTTAAGAGAACAAAAAAGATACTAGGTCACCTACAACCGTCAAACTAGAGACCAAGGAGACGGAAAAGATTTTGGTCGAACTTGTAGACCCTCAATCATGTGTATGACAACTTCGGAGTGAACCTCTTAAAACTCGTAATGAAACGATCATACACTCTACTCACGTTAATACGTCATCAAACTTGTGAGAAACCGTAACGGAAAGAAACCCTAACCTTACTTTTGACTGGAAAAGATCAGGACACCGGTGACGACTCATAAGGTTTAAACGACCGTATAACTCACATCGTGAAATTGTCGTAGTAGAAAACCCTAAACTTTATCGAGTCGACCTTAAGGTAGTAGAGGTGATTGAACACGTATTACTACGAAGGATTCCAGAACTCTCAGGGAACCTGACGTTCCTCTAGGTTGGTCAGGTAAGACTTCCTCTAGTTGGGACCCTAAAGAAACCTTCCTTACTACGACTTCGACTTTGAGGTCATGAAACCGGTGGAGTACACTTCTCAACTGAGTAACCTTTTCTGAGACTACGACCCTCCCTAACCCCCGTCCTCCTCTTCCCCTGCTGGCTCCTACTCTACCGACCTACCGTAGTGCCTGAACTACCTGCACTCAGACTCACTTGAGGCCCTCTACCACTACCTGTCCCTCCGGACCGTACGACGTTAAGTACCCCAGCGTTCCTCAGCCATTACTGACTCACTGACTTGACTTGACTTCCAGTTGAACTGAAGTGTGAGGTCTTACAAACTAAGATCCACTCACTAGTGTGACAGTACCAATAGACCCAAGAAGTTTTGAAAAACCATGTCTAGAAGACACATGAGAACGGTGGAGAAGAATTAGAGAAGACGAAGACAATCCAGGTATGACAAAGACAGGAAATAACACGAGTAGAAACGTATTTTACAAGGGAAGTATAGAGATTAAAAGAACTTCTCTAGAGATCAGGAAGGGTAAGATAACAAAAGGAGATAAAGAAACGTAACAGTTGAATCTTCAGAAAGAATAAAGAGGAACGATAAGAAACCTTGAGACATAAGTTTACCGATATAGAAATGAAAAGAGGAAACGGTAAGCGAAGAGAAGAGATAAACATTCTGGAGGAATGTGTTGGTAAAACGGAGAAACGTAAAGAAAAGGAACCCCCACCAAAACTATTAACGGAGGACATGTTATAACACTTGAAGACAGGTATCAAAAAGTCTGACTAAATGGTACCTTACCGGACCACCAAAAGGGATGAAAGAAATTCAGACTTAAGACGTTATTCCTCAAGTACTAGACTCGGTGTCAGCCGAGGTCCAAAACAAAAGTGATTGACATATCTTGAAGAGGTAGACACCGACGTTTCTTATATTAGTCACTAAAGTCATAACTGTTAGACCACTACAGGTAAACATCTTAACAGAGAACACAACAACCCTCTCCCACAAAAAGAGAACCGTTTTGACAATCGGAAACGGGACGAAGTAAAACAAACGATTTCGGTTTGAACGGACAGTGAGGTTTATAGTCAACTGAAGGACGAAAACGTAAGATCAGGGATACTACTTTCCTGTAGTAAAAAACACAGTCAAGATCTTCCAGAACATCCAGAAGTATCTTGACAAGTCGAAGAACCCATGATCACCAACCCCATATCTGAACCTAGTGACACTATGACTTACCAAATGGAACCTTTACTTGGTTATAGTAAGACAACAAAAACTCTAACGTGGGTTCATGACGTCAAGCCGGAGAAAACAACTGATACTCCTTATAAGGTAAAGAAGATTCCTTAAGAACGGGTGGAATCATCTATATCAGACTTAATCACTGATATCATTCTAGAAAAAAAAAAATTAAAATAAAATAAATAAAAAAACAGTCATATATGTATAAAAAAATCAAAAAATAAAAAAATTAAATTTTTAGAAATTAAGAATGTACGCAAGGGTTTGTACTAGAAAAAATACGGGTTAATTCGACTTGGGGTCCAAACTAGGGACCCAACCCTTCTAGAGGATCTCTTCCTTTACCGTCGGGTGAGGTCATAAGAACGGACCGTTTAGGGTACCTGATGCCTCGGACCATCCGATGGCAAGTACCCCAGGGTTTCTCAGTCTGTACTGACTTGCTGAAGTGAAAGTGAAAGTTCGACTTTCGATTATGGAAGAGAGGAAAGTTCAATGGGAATTGTATGATGTATAAAACAGAGGGTAGAAGTGAGGTCCGGATCAGATACTTAACAAAAATCACTATAGAATTAGAACTGTCCGAAGGGACCATCGAGTCGACCATTTCTTATACGGACGGTACGTCTTCTGGAGTCAAGCGAAGGACCCAACCCTGGGTGACGTCATAAGAACCCGAAGGGACCACCGAACCTACCATTTCTTAGACGGACGTTACATCCTCTGGACCCAAGTTAGGGACCCAACCTTTCTAGGGGACCTCCTCCAGTACCGTTCGGTGAGGTTATAAGAACGGACCTCTTAGGGGTACCTGTCTCCACGGACCACCCGATGTCAGGTACCCCACCGTTTCTCAACCTGTGTTGACTCACCATTCGTGTTGTCTATTCAGAACTGTATCTCGACTTCTACTATCTCGTTGTCCTCCCTCTATAAATGAAATCCAAAATAAGTCGAAAGGTTTCAGAAGACCCGCATCAACAGACACATCTGAAGACTACAAACTCAAGAGTCGTGGACGAAAAACAATAAGTCTAATACCTCGGGACTAAAACGAAACCCTTGGGTGGAGGAAAAGAAGATATGCGTGGTGACCTACGTGAGGAAACCCTAGACTCCGTTGGATCGGGAGGGAACCCGTTCTAATTCATCCACAGTGTTCAATCCGGTTCACAGAAGGATCTTCACCTTAGTATCTCTTTTAACCGTGTTTTTCTGATTTTTGTCGACCTCCGACAAGTAATTCTGTTACTGTTAAACTTCGCCACTGTATCATTTCTCTAGGACCGTGGAGTATAAACCTCGATGAGATGAGGAACAGAAAAGTTATTAGACACCCTCGAAAAATAAACAAGTAAAAGAAAAAGAAAAAAAAAAAAACAAAAAAAATAAAAAAAAAAAATTTAAAATTTTAGTAATTAAGAATGTACGCAAGGGTTTGTACTTGGGGGGAGGGTGGAGGGAGGGGTGTTGTAGAGAGACCCAGTAGGGGTACGTGGTCGGGGTTCGTTCGACGTGGGATGCAGTCTGTACCTGACCGCTAAGTTAAGAATGTACTGTCATATGTACAATCTTAAGGGTAAGAGGGTTTAGTAGGGTGGGAGAGGGAGAGGGAGACTCAGGTTTTCAGGCAATATGTGTAGACACAGAAAAAAGGACAGAACGTATGTCCCAGCAGTAACGGTAGAAGGATTTAAGGTATATATACACAATCATATGACATAACCACAAAAAGAAAGACCGAATGAAGTGAGACATATTAACCGAGGTCAAAGTAGGTAGAGTAGTCTTGACTAAGTTTACTTAAGAAAAATTGCCGACTCATTATGAGGTAACACATATACATGGTGTCGAAAGAATAGGTAAGTAGACGACTACCTGTAGATCCAACAAAGGTACAGGACCGATAATATTTGTCACGACGCTACTTGTAACCCCATGTACACAGAGAAAGTTAAGACCAAAGGAGCCACACATACGGGTCGTCACCCTAACGACCCAGTATTCCATCAAGATAAACGTTAAAAAATTCCTTAGAGGTGTGACAAGAGGTATCACCGACATGATCAAACGTAAGGGTGGTTGTCACATCCTCCCAAGGGAAAAGAGGTGTGGGAGAGGTCGTAAATAACGAACGTCTAAAAACCTAGCGTCGGTAAGACTGACCACACTTCACCATGGAGTAACACCAAAACTAAACGTAAAGAGATTATTACTCACTACAACTCGTAGAAAAGTACACAAACAATCGGTAGGTATACAGAAGAAACCTCTTTACAGATAAATCAAGAAACCGGGATAAACAAGTAAAAGAGAAAAGAAAACTAATACTCTCAGTAGGGTATAGGAAGAGTTGTTCAAGGAAAAACGAATTAAATCAATGTTAACTGAAGACACGACATTCGTGTCTTGGGAGTTTCTGTGAGGTCATGTGACAAGAAATTATCTAATAATTTATAATGTTTTGTTAAGGGTATACAAGAAAGTATTTTGCAGAAAAGAACGAAATTCCGTGATTATTTTTACAACTAATAACCGTACCTCTATCAACATTGTAAAACCCCTTCAGTGGTCTACCACTGTAATGTATAATAAAGGATTAGGTTAAATAGAACTTTACACACAAACAATTTAGAACTCCTTTACGGAATAGTAGTAATAATACAATATCGACACGAAATTTCTTTTGTTCGATGTCTTATAGAACACCCCTATCTTAAACCTACACTACATTCGTCAAGAAACCGTCATAGAGTCTTCATACATGAGATTGAAGTTTTTTAAATACAGACTTTCGTTTGTTTATAGGAGTCTACCCCTTATAAAGGATTCACCTACTTCGGTTATACATCTAAAATAATGTCAAGACAGTCCTTCGTTACTGAATATGTAACGATAACGAGTGTATATTTGGAAAGTGTCTTATACTATTTACGAAGAAACTATACATCCGTGATGAGAGTCGTTTTGGGAATTCGTCACCTGAGACTGGTCTTCGGTGCACACACTATCTTTTCTTGAAACGAAACCTAATATATCTTTTAACGTCTAATTTAACAATAAGTTATACTATTCATCCCCGATCTCTTCTCAAAATGTAAACAGTATCCTTCAGGTTCCCATGAAAAAAAAAAAAAGACTGGTCTCAATAAAGCCATCTAGTCTAGTTTTCTTCTTTCACCACCATTGTGACTTGAGTCACGACGACTGATACTCTTTGAGAGTAACCATTTATAGTCGAAGATGGTCTTCCCTTGTTTTTTTAAAAAAAAATTAAATAAAAAAATGACTTCCTATTAACGAAATGTCTTAAAACAACAAAAGACAGTTTGGAGTTGTACTTAGTAGGTATCCATATGTATATAGGGGAAGGAAAACTTGGCGGGAGGGTAGAGGGAGGGGTAGGGTGGGGAGGTCCAACTGTGTCTCGGAGACAAACTCAAAGAATCGGTATGTCGTTTAAGGGTAACCGATAGATAAAATGTATACCATTACATTCAAAGGTACATTGAGAGAGGTATATAGAGTGGGAGAGGAGGGGAGAGGGGTACAGGTATTCAGACAAGAGGTAACCATGGGACATTCATTTATGAAGATCTAAGGTGTGTATACGTCTTACCGTATACTTATTGTCTTACTGTATACTTAAACTTTAAAAAATACTCTTAAAAAAAAAGAGAAGACAAAGACCAAAACTAAAGAGAGAAAGTGTTTACAATATGCAATCCTTCACGACACATTGTTAGTGAGGTTTTTCGTCACCGAATTTTGTCGTTTGTAATGAATCGAGTAGTTAAACACACAACCGACCCGCCAAGAAGACCAGAACCAACCTGAACGAGTACGTATCCACTACCCAAGTACCCGACCGACGACCGACCGAAACGACTATAACCGATATGAGAGTGTCCAAAACCTCTTCCTTTACCGTTGGGTCTCATTATAAGAACGGACCTCTTAGAGTACCTGTCTCCTTGGACCGACCGAGGTCAGGTACCCCAACGTCTCTTAGTCTATGCTGACTCGTTGATTGTGAAAGTGACATATAAACAGATTCTACAAGAGTCTACCTTGTCGATCCGAGAGGAGATGAGTAGAAGGTCGTACGATGGATATGAACAAGTATAGGCCCGACTCTCTCTCTGTCTCTCTTTGCGTCACCCTCCTCCCCCATCCCCCACCCCTCCTTCGATCTCTCATAAAAAACTTGAGATTTGAGTCTTAACCGTGTATCTAGAAAGATACAGGTCTTCTCCTCTATGTTTTAGTGTAACGTTTTTCATACCTATATCTCTTCGTACTTTTTAACACCGGTAAAAAATAAAGAGTGTGAATCCTTACAACGTCACGACGATTAGACCAACAGACATACACACACGGACAGACAGACAGAGACACACACCACAGTTTACTCTTCTTACCTACCTCTCCCTATCACCTGGTCTTTCCTCCCACCTTCTCTTCTCTCAAGTACACACAACTTACAGTCTTTCTTAAAACCCCTAAACCATTTACTCTCCGAAGGTTGTCGGAGTCACATCTTCTCTTTATCCACATTCTCCTTTATCCTAAACCTATGCGTAAGGGTTCTAAATTCTTGAACTAGAGAACTATAAGATATTCTCTACGTTCATTTCTTACTTTAAAAATAATACATTAGAAAAACCGATAACTCGGTACGTAAAAATTTTACGTTGACACATTCCGCTTCGTGACACCTCAGGGTCCTGAGTAAGTCTAATTCGTAAATCAGAAGATTTCCTTCTAGAAAAAGTTTTTTTTTCGAGATGGTTTGAACTTCTTTTAATTTTGTAACTGACAGACGGGGTGAGGGGGCGGGGGTAAGGGGTCCCTCCTGTTAGTTAGTGTAGAACTACAAATTATAAAGGACTCGTGAGAGTCCAAATCGTTCAGTTTTAAAACTCGCTTACACCACAAAAGACTTCTGAAACACTAAAATCTAAAAAGTTTATAGGTACCCTTACATTTCTTTAGTACATAACTGATTAAAGATCCGAGTACTACGACGGTCAAATAAACTTGTAAACTGTCGAGGAGACTCGGGTGTGTGAAAAGAAGTGGGTAAAGATGTTATTACCACAATCACGAATTCTAGACATTATGGATGTCTTACTTACCCTTTACGGGACTTTCAATCTAGTTGGACATTAAGTTTAGGACTGATCGATGCACTCGAACCCGTGTAAAGAATGGACTGATTCGAAAAGATTTGAGAATTGTACTCCTATCGTTAGGAAAACGTATGTAAACATCATTCCTAATTTCTATTACATATTAGTCACAATTCGTGTATGTACAAATAAAAACTGAGGAATTTTTCTCAGATATTTGGTCGGGAATAACTTGGTTACAGTTCTATTATCCTAAAGAGTTTAAACCAGTTTATTCGAACAGATTTCAGGTCATAGTACTTGGTTGTTTCTGGGAAAAGAAGATCAATGAATATTCTCTTTTGGGTCCCACATCAATACTTGAATCCACAACCACAATTCAAAATATACGATACGGTGACCCCGGTAACTGTTTATTTAACTAGTAGTCCATATCAAAAATAAAAGACATATTAATAAGTTCTAGAGTCCCATGAATGTTAAATGAACCACTTTTTTTGTTATATTTTGAAATTTTACGTCACTCATAAATTACTTTACGAATTTGAACCTCGAAAGGTCGGAAGTTCTTCTTTAGTTATTTCCGAATTCTCCTAGAACTTTTACTCCATTCAAAATCCCATATCTGTACAGTTTCTCTCGTAGACTTTCTTACGGACCTCCCATTATATCTGGTCTTTCCGTCCATCTTTAATCT
This sequence comes from Capra ibex, assembly GCA_006410555.1. Classification (NCBI taxonomy): domain Eukaryota; kingdom Metazoa; phylum Chordata; class Mammalia; order Artiodactyla; family Bovidae; genus Capra; species Capra ibex. The sequence goes on along the minus strand of SJYO01016970.1, from coordinate 20,835,429 downwards.
CTATATTCACCCACATTCCACTAGTCCACCCCTTTTCATCTACTACCTTCCAAAACTTACGGAAACTTCTGAGAACAACCCCGTCTCCGATACAATAGTGATGTTAAAGACTTATTCACCTTCTGTAGGACTTCTAATTACGTACCGTCCCTGGAGGTCTAAGAACTCCGGCTCGGACCTTAGTTCCCAACCATCCTTCAGTCCGTATATCACTGTCTTGGGACGGATTACATCACCACCGTCCCCGTCCCTCTTCAGTGTCTCTGAGAAGTGATAACCTGAAAACCTCCCGAAACCTCAAAACCTAAGAGGACCCAGGATGAATCAGTTGACTGGTGGTCACACTAGGACCGAGTTTATAGACGAAACCCATTTCTAAGTCTTCCGTTTTAGACAGGACAACCTATGACCGACCTACTTGGGTCGTAGGGAAAGGAACAACAGTTGAAACGTCGAGGATTCCATGGACGGATAATGTACAAAGGTTCGTTACGGATCAGGAAGTTCACGATCTGTTTATCCTTAGTCTTGTCACCCGGAGTGAACCTTCAACTATGTTGTCGATGTTAAAAGAAAGAAAAACTTGAGATTATTTTGTCTTCCGTCAAGAGAGGGATAGGGACCCGTTCCCTGTTTACCTTTTCCCCTTGTACTCTACTTTATTATACCCAGTAAAGGAATTACTGATTGCAAGTAAAAACGGAAGGGGTCTAACAATTAATATCTATTTAACCAGGAGTCCGGTGAAGTCCCTTTTCACTTCCAGTTTATTTAGGAGATTAAGTTCTCAGTCGACCTGAAGATTTCGATACGAAAAGACTGTTGATTTCCTACTCTTGAATTTACAAAATTTGTTTAGTAACGATGAAACAGGTAAGTAGATTGATGTCTGTGAATCCAATGAAGGTATAGAATCGATACCGTTTATTATGACGTCAATTGTCACCCCATGTACGAAAGAAAGAAAGAACCCACACGACTCAGAAACAACGACGTGCACCCGAAAGAGGTCAACACCGCTCACCCCTGATGAGAGATTAACACGATGAACCCGAAGAGTAATACCCCCGAAGAGGACAACACCTCGTGTCCAAGACCCCACACACCCGAAGTCATCAACGTCGAGGGTCCGAGGTCTCGTACCCGAGTTATCAATACCCCGTACCCGAATCAACGCGGAGTCGTACACCCTAGAAGGGTCTGGTCCTTAACTTGGGTACAGAGGATGCGACCGTCCGTCTAAGATTTGATAACCTGGTGGTCCCTTCAGGACGTATATAAAAGAAGTCCATTTATGGGTCTTCACTTTAACGACTCAGTATGCCGTCAAGATAAAAATTAAACAACTCCTTGGAGGTATGAAAAAAGGTATCACCGATGAGGTTAAATGTAAGAGTAGTTATCACGTATACCAAGGGAAAGTGGTATAGTAACAGTTGTGAACAATAAACATCTGAAAGACTACTATCGACAAGACTTTCCCCACTATTGGAGTAACACCAAAACTAAACGTAAAGGGACTACTACTCACTACAACTCATATAAAAGTACAGACAACCGGGAGACATACAGAAACCTTTTTACAGATAAGTACGGGGGACGGGTAAAAAAAGGTTGTCACAACAGACAAAAAACTAAATTCAACATACTCGAGAAACAGACAAAACCTGTAATTAAGGAATCCCCTATATGGAAAACGATTATACAAGAAGGTAAGTCATCCGACGGAAAAGTAAAACCACTATCGAAGTAAACGATACGTTTTCGAAACACATATATATGTATATATCATGTGTACGTGTCTGTATGTGTTACCTTATAATGAGTCGGTATTTTATACTTTAGAACGGTAAACCCTGTTGTACCCGTCTAGATCTCCCATAAAACGATTCACTTTATTCAGTCTGTCCCTTCCTGTTCACACTATACTAGAGTGAATATACGTCATAGACCTTTTGTTTCGTTTGTTTTGTTTTACTTTTGACTAAATGTCTATGTCTCTTGTCACCCACCAGTGGTCTCCCCTCACCCCACCCCACCCCTTTTATGATTTCTCGTAACTCTCCATGGTTGAGTTACCTGTACTCAAACTCATTTGAGACCCTTGATCATTACCTGTCTCTTTAGACCTCACGACGTCAGGTACCTTAACGTTTCTCAGTCTGTACTGACTTACTGACTTGATTTGACTTGACTTCTCCATGTTCGAAGGTCAATATTTTATTTATTCGGTGTCTCTACCTTATTTGGTAATCCTCATATCAGTTATTACAACATTATTGAAACATACCCCCGTCTATAGACCGATGGTCTGAATAATACCACTTGTAAGATATTACATACGTTTATAACTTAGTACTGTATCATACGGACTTTGACCGTATAGTTGATATAAAATTTTTTGTAAAGGTACAAAGGTTCGACCTAAAGTCGTACCTTCTTTCTTCCATTTTATAAGTTGGCCTCTTTGGAGTTTCTGTTCCATTTAAGGGAAGATCAAACTCCACAAAAGAATACCTCTCCGAGACAGTGCTACACTCTTCCCCTCCCACTCTCTCTCACAAAAGAACTTTCTTATGTTTATAATTTTAGATTGTGAATTTATAAATGGACGTCTAGTAGAGACCTGAAAGAACCATCGAGTCGACCATTTCTTAGATGGGCGTTACGCCCTCTGTACCCAAGCTAGAGACCCAACCCTTCTAGGGGACCTCTTCCCGTACCGTTGGGTGAGGTCATAAGAACGGACCTCTTAGGGGTACCTATCTCCTCGGACCACCCGACGTCAGGTACCCCAGTGTTTTTCAACCTGTGTTGACTCGTTAATTCGTGTTGTGTGTCTAGTAGAGATATCTTTAGTTTTTAAATTTTGTTTGACACCTTTTAAGAATTTCTTTACCCTTATAGTCTGGTCGAATAAACAGAGGACTCTTTGGACATACACCCAGTTTTTCGTTGTCAATCTTGTAATGTAACTTATTGACTGACCAAGTTTTAACACTTTCTTCATGTTATTTCGACACATAACAGTGGGACGAATAAATTGAATATATTTTTCATGTAGCACGTTTTACGATCCGACCTACTGAGTTTTCGACCTTAGTTCTAACGATCCTCTTTATGGTTGTTGGAGTCCATACGTCTACTATGGTGAGATTACCGTGTTTCACTTCTCCTTGATTTCTCGAAGAACTACTCCCACTTCCACCTCTCACTTTTTCGACCGAATTTTGAGTCGTAATCTTTTTGATTCTAGTACCGTAGACCAGGGTAGTGAAGTGCCGTTTATCTTCCCCCTTTTCATCGTCGTCACTGTCTAAAAGAAAAGAACCCGAGGTTTTAGTGACACCTACCACTGACGTCGGTACTTTAAATTTCTGTGAACGAGGAACCTTCTTTTTCGATACTGTTTGGATCTGTCGTATAATTTTTCCTCTCTGTAGTACAACGGCTGTTTCCGTGTATATCAGGTTCGAGTACATACCTACACTCTCTGCCTGGTATTTTTCAGACTCACGACTTCTTGACTACGAAAGTTTCACACCCCGACCTCTTCTGAGAACTCTCAGGTAGTCTGTCGTTGTTCTAGTTTGGTCCGTTAGGATTTCCTTTAGTTGAGACTTATAAGTAACCTTCTTGATAGCGACTTCGACTTCGAGGTCCTGAAACCGGTGGACCACGATTCTCGACTGAGTAACCTTTTCTGGGATTACGACCCTTTCTAATCCTCTTCTTCCGTCGTCTCCTACTCTACCAACCTCTCACAGTGGCTGAGTTACCTGTACTTGAACTCGTTTGAGACACAATATCAACTCCTGTCTCTTCGGACTACACGACGTCAGGGTACCCCAGCATTTCTCAACCTGTGTTGAATTTCTGACTTGTTGTTATTATTCGGTAACTATAAATAAATAAATTGTTTAGTGACGATTCCTAGATAGGACACGGTTGAAACAGAGTCCTTACTTTTTTTTTCAGTTATTTACTTTGTTTAGGGATAAGCACACCCCAACTGTACCGTCCATCTCTTCGACCTGTTCTCGGAATATTTTTATGAGAGACAGTCCCTCAGGATTCACAATTCTTCTTCTCAATCAGACCCTTACCCCCACCTCTCCCTACCTCAACTACTACCACTGGACGAGAAAATCTGTCGCACAGGTCCCGTCGGGAGAAATTACCCTACGATAGACTCCCTTCACTCCTTACCTCGGCACATCTGACCCGGGTCCCTTTCCCGCGAGACACACCTTCTTAGTGGTGTATCCCATCGGTCTATTTTATATCCTACAGGTCAAGTTCAACTTGAAGTCTATTTTTTGGTTTAATAAAAATCATCTTCATACAGGGGTTATAACGTACCCTGTATAAATATGATTTTTTTTTTAGACTTTTAGCTGAACTTGACCCGTACGACATAAAATAAACGACTTAGACCTTTCCGAACAATCCAGAACTCCTTTCTCATATGAACCACACAAGTTTCTTGTTGTTCTTCCGGGTTCTATACTCGTTCTCCTTCTGACTATCCTCTACTCCAGGATATCCACCGTCTACCGACCTAACGTCCCTCAGAAATTCGATGACATGATTGAAACCGGAACCGGAAACTCACACTATCCTATCGTCCTCAGAAACTCGTCTCTTTATAGTACTAAATGAGAAAAAAAAGGACTTACGAATTACTTAAAGTAAGATATGAGTAAGTTTGTTTAATGACTTGTAGATGATCTAAAGGACTCGATCCTGTTACAATCCTAGGACAGGGACGTGAATTGTATTATCCGTTTATTGTTATATGTACAAACCTAACCGTATCCACCGAGTCGGGTCTCATGGTAGCCATCTACCCAATGAACCCGGTCTTTTCAGACTCTTCGTAAAACCTCCTCCAACCTAATTTACCGGGTCCTTCCTACCCTCCTTTCCTAGTATAAGACGAGGGAGGGAGGGGTGGCAAAATTCGGACATCTACAACAGGAGATTTTACACTTTCCTCGAGGTCCCTCGGAAAATCGTAGACGTGGGTTATAAAAATCTCTGTCCCGAGGGGTGATGTAGTGTGTCTTGTCGTGTAAGTCTTCGTTCGTTTAGTATCCTCCTCGTAGGTAGGGGTCCATTGTCCAGTCTCCTGGTCTTGAGACTTGTCTCAGTTTTACCTAGAAGTGGTGTGACTGTATGGTGTACGTGTTTGGAACAGACCTCACTCTTATACGTGGAGTTATTTGGTAAAATATCTTTTTTTTTAGTAATGAAAAGTGATACCTCAGGAAAGAGACAATCGTGGGTCCTTTTAAGGACCACGGGGTCTCTTCGACTTTTTAATAACACCTTATTTATAGGTAGAACAAGTAGTTAAACGTCTTACGTAAAACTTTACGAAGGTTATCTCATTAGTCGAAGAAGTCAATCGAGATTAAATTGAGAAAAAAAAAAAAAAAGGGGTTCTGACGGATTCACTCATGTCTTCTCTGAAGTAGAGGAAACCGAAGAGACTTTACCGGTCTCTTCGAGTCTCTTCCTATTACGAACACCAGACCTCGGTCCCCTGGTCGCGACTCCTAGAGGACCAAGAGTTCCACACCACACGGAGACGGTCAGTCCCTTTACGTCAGTCACATCTAGGAGGTCCTCTCTCGGAACCATCCTGACCTCCTGACCAGACACACGTTCGAAGAAATAAGAAGTCATTTTTCGATAGAATCCGAAAGGACTACCAGGAGACCAATTCTTAGGTGGAACGTTACGTTCCCTGTGACCAAGCTAGGAACTAAGGTCGTCTAGGGTGTACGGTGTCCCGTTGATCCGGACACACGGTGTTGATGACTCGGGTGTGTGACGGTGACACCTTCGGGTCCGCGGATCTCGGACACGGGATATTGTCCTCGCCGGTTCCATTACTCTTCGCACTCGTACGGGGTACGGAGTACGTCACTTCTCGTACTGGGTGAACGGAGCTGATCTCTTTCGGGTGCGCGTCGTTGCCTCTGAGTGGTGTTGGTTTTAAATAAATAAATATTTTACTTATTTAGGATTTTTAGTTTGTTCTTCCGAGATGATCCCGTTACCGATGGCGGGAAGAGAATTCTTACGGTTTGTGTAAGTCTTTGTTTAAATACCTCTGAGGGACAAAAGTAAAGGATCCGGACGATACTGTTTAACGGTATTTGACTCTCCGAATTTTGTAGTCTGTCTTTAACTAAGAAACGTACCAAGACGTCGGGTCTTCTGGTTTAGATTCCACAGCCGTCCCGTCCGGGAGGCCAGAAATCCCTTCTTAGGAAAGGACATAGAAGGTAGAAGACCACCGAGGTCCACAAGGAACTAACACCGTCGTAGTGAGGGTAGAGACTGGGGTACCAGTGTAACGGAGGAGGAGGAGTCAGTATTCTAAGAGATAGAATATTCCTGTAAATGGTAACTTAAATCCCGAGTGGGTCTAGGTATAGAGTTATAGGAATTGACTGAATGTAGACGTTTTTGGGAAAGAGGTTCATTCAAGTGTAAATGTCCAGGGTCCCCAATACTACGTCAGCATAGAGAAAACCCCCCTGTGGTAGGTTAGGTGATACCCCGAAGAGACCACCGAGTCCCTATCTCTTAGGCGGACATTACGTCCTCTGAGTCCTCCACGTCTAAGTCAGAAATCCAGACCTTCTAGGGGACCTCCTCCCGCACCGTTAAGTGAGGTCATAGGAACGAACCTCTTAGGGGTACCAGTCTCCTCGGACCACCCGATGTCAGGTACCCAGTATTTCTCGACCTGTGTTGACTTCGTTGACTCGTGCGTACGTACGTACGTAGGTTAGGTGATATGAGAGGGTTTGTGTTTTGTCCCTCTCCTAGTTCTCTTTCACTTTAACATACTTATTTCACTTGTACACACTCTTCTAATGACGGTAACATATTGTACACGTTTGTGTCTGTCGTCGTTCACGACAGTAACGGAGCGGACATTTGGGGGTGTAGGTGGTAAGGGTATGTGGATACCGAAGATTGACGTCCGTGGAGAGTGTGAGACGGATTCATAAGGGAGAGAAACGACCTAACACAAACGAGGTCTCGTCCACTCCGTCTTACTTTCAACGGTTCCTTAATTACGAGATCCCTTTCCTCAGTCGTCTACTGTCTGTCATCAATCCCCGTTTACAGGGTCGAAGGAATGAAAAGAAAAAAATATTTAGTACATAAATAAATAAAAACCAACACGACGTAGAGACAACGACGTATTGGAAAGAGACCGACGTCACTCGTCCCCCGAAGAGAACACTCCGCACCCGAGATCTACGAACCCGAAGTCATCAATGCCATAAGCCCGATTTATCACGTACCCGAGATCTCGGACCCGAGTCAACAACACCTCGTTCCCGAATCAACCGGGACGTCGAACCCCCTAGAAGAACCTGGTCCCTAGTTTGACCACAGAGGACGTGACCGTCCGTCGAGGAATGGGTGACCTGGTGGTCCCTTCAGGAAGGAATGGGAAGAACTCCTTTCGGTCAAGATGGGTTTGAAAGTCTCAAGGGACCACCCTGACTCAGGATTAACGGGTGTAATAATTGAAAGAACAACTGAAGGACCAAAAAGAGGTAGAGTGTAGGAAAAAGGGGTCACTCACGAAGGAACCTAGTGGAGGGGTCATTAGTTGGGTGTAACTTTATTGATCTGAGTCCCCGACGAAGTCCTCCTTGGGTCGTCTTCTGTGTAAATTCATATATACGAAAGTAAACTCACGAATAATACGATTTGTGACACGATTGTTGAAATAGTATAGATTAAATGGGTCGTTATCGTCGGTAAACTTACGGTGTAAGAATAATAGTAAAATGTCTACGTCTTTCATTCGTAGAACGAATGTTCGAGTGTCTATCATTCATCATGTATCTTTCGACCCTAACCTTGATCGAGATACCTAGAAGTTTTAGGTGTGAGAGGAATTTGGGAAACACTATGAACTAAAAATATAAGTTCGAGGACAGAATCCAAGGAGTCCCTTGTTTGACACTCAACCTCCAACCAGTCATTTTTCAAGTGACCCCTCACAGTCGTTATAGTCATGAGTACCCTCTAGCACTCAACCAGTCTCCTTGTTTAACCTGACATTGTGTGGTATTTGTCTTCTTGAAATGTTTTTTTCTAGAAGTACTGGTTCTATTAGTGCTACCACACTAGTGAGTGGATCTCGGTCTGTAGGACCTTACACTTCAGTTCACCCGGAATCTTTCATAGTGATACTTGTTTCGATCCCCTCCACTACTTTAAGGTCAACTCGATAAAGTTTAGGACTTTCTACTATGACCCTTTCACGACGGGAGTTATACGGTCGTTTGAACCTTTTGAGTCGTCACCGGTGTCCTGACCTTTTCCAGTCAAAAGTAAGGTTAGAGTTTCTTTCCGTTACGGTTTCTTACGAGTTTGATGACGTGTTAACGTGAGTAGAGTGTACGATCATTTCATTAGGAGTTTTAAGAGGTTCGGTCCGAAGTCGTTATACACTTGACACTTGAAGGTCTACAAGTTCGACCAAAATCTTTTCCGTCTCCTTGGTCTCTAGTTTAACGGTTGTAGGTGTCCTAGTACCTTTTTCGTTCTCTCAAGGTCTTTTTGTAGATAAAGACGAAACAACTGATACGGTTTCGGAAACTGACACACCTAGTGTTGTTTGACACCTTTTAAGACTTTCTCTACCCTTATGGTCTGGTGGATTGGACGGAGAACTCTTTGGATATACGTCGAGTCCTTCGTTGTCACTCTTGACCTGTACCTTGTTGTCTAACCAAGGTTTATCCTTTTCCTCATACAGTTCCGATATATAACAGTGGGACGAATAAATTGAAGATACGTCTCATGTAGTACTCTTTGCGACCCGACCTTCTTCGTGTTCGACCTTAGTTCTGACTACCTTCTTTATAGTTATTGGAGTCTATACGTCTACTGTCGTGGGAATACCGTCTTTCACTTCTCCTTGATTTTTCGGAGAACTACTTACACTTTCACCTCTCACTTTTCCAACCGAATTTCGAGTTGTAAGTCTTTTGCTTCTAGTACCGTAGGCCAGGGTAGTGAAGTACCCTTTATCTACTCCTTTGTCACCTTTGTCACAGTCTGAAATAAAACCCCCCGAGGTTTTAGTGGACCACTAACGTCGGTACTTTAATTTTCTGTGAATGAGGAACCTTCCTTTCAATACTGGGTGGATCTATCGTACAACTTTTCGTCTCTGTAATGAAAAGGTTGTTTACAGGTAAATCAGTTCCGATACCAAAAAGGTCACCAGTACATACCTATACTCTCAACCTGACACTTCTTTCGACTCACGACTTCTTAACTATGAAAAATTGACATCACAACCTCTTCTGAGAACTCTCAGGGAACCTGACGTTCCTCTAGGTTGGTCAGGTAGGATTTCCTCTAGTCAGGACCCATAAGAAACCTCCCTGACTACGACTTCGACTTTGAGGTCATGAAACCGGTGGAGTACGCTTCTCAACTGAGTGACCTTTTCTGAGACTACGACCCTCCCTAACCCCCGTCCTCCTCTTCCCCTACTGTCTCCTACTCTACCGACCTACCGTAGTGGCTGAGCTGCCTGCACTCAAACTCACTTGAGGTCGTCAACCACTACCTGTCTCTCCGGACCGTACGACGCTAAGTACCCCATTTCTCAACCTGTACTGACTCGTGGACTTGACTGTGGTGTTTATTCTGACTCGTGATTTCTTACCTATGAAAACGTGACACCACGACCTCTTCTGAGAACCCTCAGGGAACCTGTCGTTCCTCTAGTTTGATTAGTTAGGATTTCCTTTAGTTGGGACTTATAAGTAACCTTCCTGACTACGATCTCGACTTCGAGGTTAGGAAACCTGTGGACTACACTTCTCAGCTGAGTTACCTTTTCTGGGACTATGACCCTTTCTATCTCCTACCCTCCTCTTCACATACTGTCTCCTACTCTACCAACCTACCGTAGTGGCTGAGTTACCTGCTCAAACTCGTTTGAGGTCCTCTATCACTTCCTGTCCCTTCGAACCGTACAGCGTCAGATACTTCAACGTTTGTCAGTCTGTACTGAACCGCTGACTTCTTGTTATTATCGTCAGTGTTTCTGGAGTGGGACAAAATACCCCTCGAGTCTTTGACTCTACCAGGAAGTCACAGTAGGACGGAACTCCGTTTTCCCCACCAATAAATATAAGAGGATCCTAATAGGTCAGTGACTTGTACCCGACGGTCACTCTTCCATACCAAAACACACTTCACCGAGATGAACCGTCTCCTGTCAAAGACCTCCTGTTGAGTAGACTTTCAGGAGACGACAGTTAAACGTCGTTGTCCCTCGCTCCCATAGTCTTAGAACTCTCCCTCCTAGACCCACCATTGACTTGTACGCGTAACGACAAATAGGAGATGTGACGAACCTAGGTGAGAAACAGTATATTATGTAAGACGCCTATTGAGAAGAACCTAAGATAACTAGATAAAGAGATCTCTATGAACCTTCTTTTGACAATCATCCTACTTGATACCCAGGGCAGTGAGATCGAGTAGAGTCTCGACGTTGATTAGACGGATAAGGTCTAGAGAGTGTGGGAGTGGACAGTGAAGACCAAGTCCACCCAAGGAACCACCCTACTGGGTCTTGGGGGTCGGACTCTCCAGACTTGTAACCAGTCAGTCGGGAAGAGTCCGACATCGACGGTATAAATGGGTAAGTGATAGATAGTTTTGACCCGTACTGTAATGGTTCTTTCCGAGTCCACCCAGTGGACCCATACTTTGTATTAGAAGGAAGACCTTGTCGTCGGAGTAGAGGACACTCATAGTCTTAGTTGGTGAGGACGGTCCCATCTCCGTTGAACGAAATGGAAGAACAAAGAACCGTGTTCCTCTCACTTCGCTCACCCACGTCGGGTCATCGAATTTCAAATTACCCTGGGAACGAAACGGGGAACCACGTACACAAAGGTAAGACCCTTGATCCTGGAAATGTAGGTATCCTTCATCTCAAAACTTCGGGTTCTCGTGAAGTGACCCGTACTACCGACTACCCTGGTGAGGATGAAGACGTGACTAAGATCTGTGGACACAAGATGGAAGACACTCGGTTGTAGCACGTTACCACTGACTAAATCTCATATATGACTCAGGACCGCGTCACCTCCCCTCCCTTCCCTCGAAGACAAGTCCCATAGCGGAAGTTCTACCACGGGATTAATATGGAATATTTCAGGTAAGATAACAAGATAGTCCGGTCGTCGAAACCTCACCATATCATTCAGTACCCTGGTCGTTTCGGGTACCAGTACACTGGGGACGTTGTGGAGATATTACCCAAGAAACCAGGTTATACTGCAATACGTCCTGGGTACAGTCGCCCAGTCTATGAGTGTGTCACAACGACCCACTCCAGGAAACCCTTCTTCTCCGGTTGGGTCTAGGGTATTTTACACAAAGATACAGACAGTCTCAGTTGACGACAGGGAAGATGCCATCTCTCAGGTCGCATCAAGAGTAGTTCTCTACCACAACACAGTGCCGTAAACTTTGTTTCCAAAGTTTACACCCAAAGTAGGGTGTCTCCCGAACCCCTTTCCTACTAGGAAATTCCACCAGAATTAAATTCCTCTCTCCCGACTGTGAAATATGAGTGAAGGGGTGACTGGTCAGTAACGTACCCCAGGGGTCTTTCCATTTCTGAAACCCTGTCTGTCGACGAAAGTCGACGGTGCCTAAGGGTTTCTCGTTCGGTCGACTTGCGGAAGTGAAGGTTGGCGGGGTCGTCGACCCCTTCCTCGACCGTCGTGTCGTGGATACTCCCGAGTAAGTAGAAGATACTCGCTCTGATACAAACGGTGACAAAAAGAAGGGCCCTCTTATCTAACCGAGACTTACCAGGAAAGAGTCTCGTCAATCGTCTAACAACCTCCAAAAATCTTCCTTAATAAAGTCACCTCACAATCCTCCTCCATCCTTAGGTCCGTATCTTCTTTATTGAGACTTTTTTTCCTTTGACTCGATTACTGAGATTTGTCGGGAACGTTCTTTGAAACAACTCTTCTTCTTCCTCAGACATCTGAACCCCTCTTACTCAATCTTATGGAAGGAAGGGGTCATTCACGTGAAGGTTTTAACTACCGACCCCAACACCCCCTTCAAACCTGTTTAAAAAAGAGACACTATTTGATTAATCAGGAGTCCCCTTGGTTCAGATATCAGGGTCAAAGCAATGAAGGTAAGGTCGACTTAGCCGACCGACCTCTCGTTGGTCCGAAGTCCGTTCGACGTCGTCAATTTAGGTCCTAATAGACCCTCCAGTTCAATAACTGACTCAGTCTGTCTGCCCCACCCAAATATATGTGCAATAGATGTTTTGTAAATATAGTATCGCACACTCCAGACTACAATCCCTCAGATCACCCCAAACCGACTTTGAAACTCCTTTGTTAGGATAAATACTGGTTTTCCCTCTTATCTAAATGAAAAGTTTTTCTACTTGTATTCACTGAGACCCTATAAAATTGTCTTGTTTAAACTTCCGCCGGCTATCTAAGTCTACGTTAGTCTTCAAAGGTACAATAGTTGACTCGTTCAGGTGACAGTAACATGAAAGACCCGTAGTAAAAACGATACGTAGACAAATCACATATTTTATAACTTTTGGTTCGAGTAACACGTTATTTATATTGACAACCGGACATAGGAAGTCCGGACGGTCGGAACATCAACGGGTCGGAGTTCTGTCTTCTTTCTCGTACTCTGCCACTGTCTCTGTGGTCACTAAATTGTCTACCCCCGAATGTGTCGACTACGTTCCAGGACCCCGTTGCTCCGAGGGTGTCACACGTCAACTGTCTCCCGTCCTGTCTCGTCTTCCGAAACGATGGACACCCTCTCCTCCAATGGAGAATATCCCGTTGACTGTAGTCCCATCACGTAGTCGATGGTTCCTTTGGTCGTCGCCCCCCTTACAGGAAGTGTCTGAGAGTCCAATTACTGGAAGTGTTCCCACTTACCGAGGGAAACAGGTTGGTCGTCCACCTCGAGAAGACCAGACTCCCTGTTCCTCGTTTGTAAGTACCTTCATGGCACATCTACTTCGTCCCTGACAATTTCGTCCTTACATGTCTCTCGCTCTCTTGTCGGTAGCACTCACCGGACTGGTATATTATGGACTGTTCTTGTCCACCCTAAGAGTAGACGAGTACTTAGTAGACTTATTAAAGGATTCAGGATATAAACTAAAAAAGGGAGAACGGTCCTTCGGGACGAGAGTCAGATTAGTCCTTCTTCAGTTCGACCAAACTCGTCTCGATGCTCATACTTTGACTCGTTTCGAAGTCGAAGTCAGGAAGGTCACTTTTAAGTCCCAACTAAAGGAAATCTTAACTGACCAAACTAGAGAAACGACGGGTTCCCTGAGAGTTCTTAGAAGAGACCTTGGTGTTAAACTTTCGTAGTTAAGAACCCGAGAGTCGGAAGAAATACGAGGTTGAGAGTGTAGGTATATACTGATGACCTTTTCGACATCGAAACTGATATACCTGTAAAACACCCGTTTCCCTACAGAGACGAAAAATTATGTGACAGATCCAAACAGTGTCGAAAGAAAGGTTCCTCGTTCGTATAAAATAAAGTACTAATGTCAATGACGTTACTAAAACCTCGGGTTCTTTTCTTTCAGACAGTGACTAAGGTAAACGGGGGTAGATAAACGGGACTTCACTACCCTGACCTACGGTACTAGAATCAAGAAAATTTACAACTCAAAATTCGGTCGAAATAATAGAACTTAACTTACTTCTCAACTTGGTCCATACACATTCTCAGTCCGTACCAAGTAGAAACCTGTAGAATTCGTACAGGAAATAGCCTCTTGTCAGACCTAACTGGAAGTACGAGTCGTTGAAACTTTCGTGGAAACATACGAGTCTTAGAAAAAGAATACGAGGAGGTTTGAGAAGAGTACCGATATAGAAAAAGAAGGGAGTCTCTAGACTCGAATTTACGGAGAATACAGATTTCAACCCTCGATAATACACTATCCGTCGACGACATAGATTTCATCTATGAAGGGACAAAAAGAGAAGTAGGACAGTTTTTTTAAAAATTCTCGAATATCCGATTAAACATTAGTAGACCCTCGAAAGATCCACCCCGTCACCATTTCTTAGGTGGACGGTCACGTCTTCTACGTTCTCTGTGTCCAATCTAGGGACCTAGCCTTTCCCGGGGACTTCCTCTTTTACCGTTGGGTGTCGTCATAAGAGCGGACCTTTTAAGATACCTGTTTCCTCGAACCACTCGGGTACCCCAGTGTTTCTTAGCCTGTACTGACTTGTGTGTGTAACATTAGTAGAATAAATACACAAGTAGATAAAGTGGGTCGTGCTACATTCGAGGTACTCCCGCCACTGGTTAAGACGTAATAAAACGTCAGTTTAGGGTCACGGACCATGGGACACTAGTCGGTTATTCGAGTACGACTAACTTATTTATTATTGCTTGTCCAAACCAAACTTTTCCTTCCGTTTTCGTCCCGAAGTAAAATCACAGTTCCATATCTCAGGCAGAACCAGACAATCATTGGTCGAGGGATTGAAACCTGTGTCGAAAGTCAGAGAGACCAGAAGTGGACATTTTACTTTCCAATCTTCTCCAAGTCGGACCGAGACGTCAATACACTGATCTTGACTGTGTCTGACCTCTGTAAAACCTCAAAATGTTCACACGATCAAATGCGACATCGTAGTGGAGTCCTCAAAGAGAAAGATTGACTAAATACATGGAATACAAAGTATTTCGTCGAACAAGACTGGGTTCCACATAGATGTCGGTTTTGACTTGTTCAGGAATAACCTTTTTATGTAGGTACATTAATTTAAGGTCCTAAGTACTAAAGGGTTTGGTGAAATGTCTCTCCTATACCAGTCAGTCACATCTTTAAAGGTTATGTTTAAGTTAGTTCGACATCCCAGGTGGTAAGTTTTACCAATGTTTATTGTATGTCCTTTGAGTTTGGAAAACACCAGATAAGTTTTATAAAGTGTACGAACTTCGTTACCGGAATAAATGATTCCATAGGTGTTTAATAAGAAAGTACAATTCTTGTTTCCATAACTCTTTAGGGGAACCGTCTAAACAACCACCCCTGTTTCCGTATGATAATGGTAATATAAATAAGAAACTGGTGTCTTTTCACCAGTAGTTCCAACTCTTTGTGTACTGGGTGTGTACTCAACGGTCAACTCGGACCTAAAGTCCAAGAAAACATACCTAGTTACAGTGAAAGTAATCGTGGTGTTCATCTTCCTTCAGTCCAGACTAAGAGAACCAAAGACACTATAGTCGTTCAGAAAAGACCCCAGCTCTACTAAAGATCTTGGATCGATAAGTAAAGTAGTGGGAATTTTGAAACCACCACCGAAGGTACCCCGACCCCTCCCATTACATTTCGTTCAGGGTCGCAGATATTACCAATCATCGTAAATGTAAAACGACTCATTCAGTGTGAATCAACTGAAACACCGTATTTATAATGAATCTCGTGACTTGACGACTCAACCTCTTCATCCATTGTCCCATCTCCACTCGAGTCGACGTTCCTGAGTTTTCTGGTATAGTAGACCCTTACCGACCAGACCTTTACTCTACGGGGTCTATTGTAGTGACTGAGTTACCTGTACTTAAACTCGTTTAAGGTCTATCAACTTCGTGTCCGTTCCGACGGACGACGTCAGGTACCCCAGCTTTTCTCAGTCTGTGCTGAATCGTTGATTTGTTGTTATTGTTCCGATGACACCGGTCCGACGACACATCTCTGGAGTAGGTACCTTTGTACCTACTGGATCACGGAAATAATTGTCACGTGTTACTATCTCAAAAATCAAACCTAAGTATGAGTCTCTCACTAATTTACGTAAAGACACAAAATTCTCCCTAATCATTTTCGGATATTTGGTTTTCCCACACAGGGTCTTCTTCGTCTGAAAAAAATTTCTTTGGATTTAAGGGAACTATAACTGATCTGTTAAGAAACTCGGTCACCATTTCCTACATAAATAAGTCTGGAGTCTAAGTTCAGAGGTATTCTAGTCTCTTTTTTTTACAGGGTTGCACAGTTATTTGTGTAAAATATGGGAACAATCCCGAAGGGACTACCGAGTCTGTCATTTCTTAGACGGTCATTACACCCTCTGAGCCGAAACTAAGGGCCCAGCCCTTCTAGGGGCCCTCTTCCCTTGTGGAACCAATTAGATGGGGTCCTCTTTCGTCAAGGGAGGTCGGAAGGAGAATCTTGAGTAGTGCTAATTCTTCAGAAACGGGGCAGAGGAAAAAGGCTAAGTACAAAGGAAAAACAAAACGTGTGACTTACAGTACACCCCAGTATCAGGGGTCTGGTCCCTTACTCGAACGTGGGGGACACGACCTTCGTACCTTAGGATTGATGATCCGTCGGTCCCTTCAGGGAGAGGAAAAAGAACGTAAAAGGGTGAAACGAGAGAGGGAATAGGGTTTCGGAAAGTACTTTTAAAGAGGTCTCACGATCTGATAAACGGAAAAGGGAAGAAATGAAAGTCAGTTCTTTTTAGGTATAAGAGGTTCGAGGGCTTGGAAGATTTTCACACTTAAAATGTCTAAGGAAAGGGAAGCACTTGTGTAATATCCTTTATACTTATATCTATCCTTTATGTCCCACAGGTAATTCATGTCTTTGTATCTATTATAATACAATAAAGAAATATATAACTCCCAGAGTATCTCTTATAAAATGTATAAATGAAAAAAGGGTCTGAGATGTCTGTGGAGTACATAACGGACTTAGGGGCTCGAAGGTTCCGACTTTAGATATCTGCTTCGAACTCCGAAACAACAACGACAAGTCAACGATTCAGTGCAGACTGAGAAACGTCAGGGTACCTGACGTCGTGCGGTCCGACGAGACAGAAGGTGATAGAGGATCTCAAACGAGTTTAAGTGTAGGTAACTCAACCACTAAGATGGATTGGTAGAGAATGAGACGGTGGTGGAAGAGGAGATCGGAAGTTAGAAAAGGTCGTAATCCCAGAAAAGGTCACTCAGTCGAGAAGCGTAGTCCACCGATTTCATAATCTTGAAGTCGAAGTCGTAGTCAAGATAATTTTTCAATAATACAATTCGACAAGAATCAGTGTATGTTGTCTCATATCCTCAAATAAGTGAGGAAGGATTGTCGTTCAAAACGGTCCCGTCTCTCACCTGTTGTATATCACTTTACCTTTGACCCTCTACCCTCCTTAGTATGTTCTACCAATTCCGTCTCCGAGACCAGGGAAGGACGGTGAGGTCGAGTAGTGGAAGAGTCAAAGACGGTTTTTCTTTACCAGCCACGGATCGTCCAATTTAAGAGGGATGAAAAAAGTCGGACCGACTATTGGTTCTTCAGGATTCAATGAAGAAAGAAGACCGATTGAAATAAGTCAGTAAAAAGAAAAAACAAAACTTGAAAATTAAAATATAACCTCATATCGGCTAATTGTTACAACACTGGTAAAGTCCACGTGTCGTCTCACTGAGTCGGTATGTATAAGTACATAGGTAAGAGGAAATTTGAGGGGAGGGTAGGGCCGACGGTGTACTGTCAGTCGTCTCAAGGGACACCTTCGATGTCTCAAGGGTCATCCTGGAACAACCAATAGGTAGAATTTATATCGTCACACACGTACAAGTAGGGTTTAAAGGATTGTTAGGGAAGGGGGTGAGAAGGGGGAACCATTCTCAGTAAAAAGTACGAGATGTTACAGTCCGTAACACGATCAACGACCTACACACTATCGTTTATTACGTACAGGGACGAAAGTACCTAGAATGTTAGATCCTGATTGTCCTTTGTCCGTTTCTTTTCTTCTTTGGATATTAGTTCACAATAATCGGGGTACTCCCTTCGTTTACTTCGAGATATTATCTCTTATTGTCTATTCACTGGAAATGAGATATAGTCCGTTCTCTCAAAGAGACACCTCCACTTTTCTTTTCCCCCTTCTCTGTATCTACACTTTTCTTTCTACCTACAAGGCCCTTCCCTTTATCCTTCACACTTTTGGTACTGAGTCTCCCGTTCAACCTTAAAATTCTTCTTACAAGTTGGTACTTAGTGACTGAGATGGATTTTAGAAGTCGTTTACAAAAGTCCGTAACTCATAAGTTAGTATCCTACTAAATATCAAGAGTATGGTCAACTGATCAAAGACCCAACCCCCTATAGACTGATTCTATCTTCCTATCATAAAAATTTATAAAAAAATTCTAGTAAAATTCGTTGACTTATGATCTCCACCCCCCTAACCCCACTCTCCCTTAAGAACTTCAGATTTACTTTGTATCCTCAAAGGGTCAACTACGATCACCATTTCTTGTACAGACGGTTACGTCCTCTGAGTTTTCTGCGTCCAAACTAGGGACTCAACCCTTCTAGGGAGGACCTCATCCTTTACCGTTGTGTGAGGTCTGAAAAGAACGGACCTTTTAAGGTACTCGTCTCTTCGGACCGTCCGATGTCAGGTACCCCAGTGTTTCTCAGTCTGTACTGACTCGTACTCGTGTGTCGTGTGTTTACTTCGTATTAAAAAGTTATCTATGTAAAAATTTTACAAAAGAAACTTAAGATCCGTGAAACAGAGTGATTTGGAGAAAAGTGACAACCGTGTAAAAACTCACAGACCCAGAGTTCAGAGGTTAGGAGTACGTAGAGTCTCTCTCCCCCTATCAACCCCTTCTCCAAAATGTGTGCACCATATTCTATAGTGTTGACGATCCTCAGGAATCGTCCCGGAACGGATCCTTCTCCTCCGATCGACTCGACTTCAAGGGAAGTCAAGAGGTCAAGATACCAACCGTCCTTCGGTCACAGAAAACATAATCGGTAGGGAACACACACGGACAGTCTGAAAGAAAAAAACCTTTTAACAGGGAAGGTGGTACTACCACCTTGTAGTCGGTACAAAAAGAACTGGATCCCACCCGTGTACTGGATTCTAACCGGTTAGTCTCATCGAGAAATGAGACCATTACAACTAACCTGATCGGTACTCGTGCACTGAGTTCGTTCAGGGTGGTCTCGGGAAGGTACTCCAAAAATATAAACCTTATGACCTTCTATCAGAGAAAGAAGGAGGTCTTAGTCTTCTATCTGTTCCACACGAACCCCGGTACTTATCTACAGAAGTCCAGTCTACCTCTTTCACGGACTCTGATTTTAGCTCGTCACCACTTACCTTTCTACTTCTCCCTCATTCAAGTTCACAGTGCTTGTCGGGGTCTAGAGTGATAGAAACTTCGTTCTACATGTATAGTCTGAAGGGTCGGTTGTGTGACAGAAAAACCGACTTTACGATCAAACTCAACGTAAAGGTAGAGAACGTCAGTTGTGTTGAAGGTTAAAACAAAAAGAAAGTAAAAGTGGTTTAGAACTATCTTTTGAATATATTTAAGTACATACCCAAGGTAGGTGGTGGTTTGTAACCGTCGAGGAGTATCTCCTGTCAATCCATCGAAAGGACCTGAGTAAGTTTAAACATTGTCTTCTGAAAATTAAGAAGTTCATGTCTAATGGTAGGTCTTTTTTTTTTTTTTAGTTTCGTATACAAACGTAGACACTATTCTTGTTTGTCATTATTCTTATTCAACGAATTACCCTTAAAATGAAATATTGTTGGAAGAATAGATTGACCTTCATATTGAAAGTCTGTTTCGAGACAAGAGTATGGATTGGTTTTTTGGTAACAAAAAAAAAGGAATCCAACCCTTTGTTCGTCTTTATAAACAAAAATAAAGAACCTTAATCTTTCCTTTGAGTATTCAACGTCTCCAACCACTGGACATAAACACTGAACGTGTTTCACGAAGATGAAGAAAGACTTACAACTTTTAACACCCCAACAACAGACCAACAAATTTGGTTAGGACTTCTACTCAGTAATCTAAAGTTGGGGTCCTTCACTTCTGAGTCTCCCTCTCCTCAACTCGGACACTGGAGGAAAGGTAGGAACGAGTCACATTACTTCTTTCTTTTAGATTGGGCACCTATTTGACCTTTGTGACCTCCTTGGGATTGAAGTCTGGGTGAAAATAGTACAAATTCTTTGACTTATTATTTCAGACAATCGGAGAGAGTCAAAAGAATAAGTTTACTCATTCTCAAGAGTACTATTAAGACACTTTTTAGAACTTAACTACTTCGTCGGTAGTCGTCTGTAAAAATCACTAGAATTGTGTGTTTCCGAACTTTACAGTGAATTCCTCGTTTAGGCGCTCAGGGACCCCTTTTTATTGGTGAAACGGAACCTTAGAATTGACATAAAGACGGTTCAGTCCACCCAGACCCTTCAGGATCTTGAGACAAAATATCCTATCGTAAGGAAAAGAAGTAGGGGAAATCGATGAATCACTTTTACTGGTTTACGGTATAGTATTACGAGACCCCGTTTAGTTTTTGAAGTTCGACCTTCTTTTGAATAAGTGAAAGGTCTACTTCTGTCTCACTGAGTGTCCTCAAAACTTTGAACGAGTTCCAGAGTATTTCCAGAATATTAAAAATTCCCACCGAGTCAGTGGTCCCCACTACGATTTCAAAATTCGTAAACAGTGTTTAAGACGGGTTGTCTAACGTGACCGTAAAAAAAGTTTCATACACGGAATGTTATGACCACTTGTCTCCAAGACCCGTATCTAAAACGATCTGTTTACTTAAATCCTTAATCGTACATGGCATAGAAAAGAACCTTGTATGACTGTTGTGTCTAAGACGTCATTTTTGATGTAAACTGACTCTGATGTAAATAGACTCTTAAACCCGAAAGAAATGGATACACTGAGTCACCATTTAGGTGGACGGTCACGTCCTCTACGTCCAAACTAGAGACCCAGACCTTCTAGGGGACTTCCTCCTTTATCGTTGTGTAAGGTCATAAGAATGGATCCTTTAGGGTACCTGTCTCCTCGGACCGCCGGATATCAGGTACCCTAGTGTTCTCAATCTGTGTCGAATCGTTGTTTTATTGTTGTCGTTGTTTTTAGTCGTATAATTTACTGTTTGGATCTGTCGTATAATTTTTCGTCTCTGTAATGAAATGGTTGTTTCCAGACAGATCAGTTTCGATAAAAAAGTCATCAGTCCATACCAACTTCTTAACTACGAAAACTTGACACCACAACCTCTTCTGAGAACTCTCAGGGAACTTGATGTTCCTCTAGGTTGGTTAGGTAGGATTTCCTTTAGTCAGGACTTATAAGTAACCTTCCTGACTACGATTTCGACTTCGAGGTTATGAAACCGGTGGTCTACCCTTCTTGACTGAGTAATCTTTTCCGGGACTACGACCCTTTCTGACTTCCGTCCTCCTCTTCCCCTGCTGTCTCCTACTCTACCAACCTACCGTAGTGGCTGAGTCACCTGTACTCAAACTCGTTGGAGACCCTCAACCACTATCAGTCCCTTCGGACTACTCGACGTCAGGTATCCCAAACTGTGCTGACTCACTGACTCGACTTGAGTTGTTGTTAGTCTCTTAAACGGGTTATATAAACTGGTTCCTTGTGAACAACACACGTTGTAGGTGATTGAATTCTAGTTTTCACCCTTTTGTATAAACGACAAACCACAAACAAGACGGTGTTCTTGAGTCAGAGGACCCATGTAAAAAGTGAAAACAGGACCCTAAATAACCCGGTCAAATCTAAAATAAATTTTACGATTTAATTTTTAATTTATAAGGTGACTTCCTTTTTAGGTTCGTATAACAAAGACCACAAAAATATCGTGTAGAATCCTTTATCGTTTCATGGTATTGGGTCACTTTCAATCGGACACCAAGAACCTTAGTTTCTTAGACTGTTAATTGATAGACTCATTTGAACTTTATACTTAGGTACTCAGTCCTACTTGTTTGGTCGAGACGTACCCACACGGATCGTCTGATCCTCAGTAATTATTGGGATACACCCAGATAATCGGTTGTGATGGCTTGTAGAAGGTCACTTTAACGATGTAGAGAGATCTTTAGTAAAGTCTACGGAGTCCGTCACCGTATTCACTTATTTTTACTTTTCCTCTCACCGTCCTTGGTACAACTTGACCCCTCATGAACTAGTGAATTTTCGGTTTTTTATTTTTGCAAAAATAGGATACAAAAGGTTTCTTTTGAGTGGGCCCCTGTCCTAATCAATGTACTCGATAGTCACATGTCGGGAACAGAACTTGACTCTCTACACGTACACACTAATAAACGAATCAACACAGGTTGAGACACTGGGGGTACCTGACATCGTGGGAAGGTCCGCTCTTATGATCTCACCCAACGGTAACGGAGGAAGTCCCCTAGAAGGACTCGGTCTCTGCCTTGGGTACAGAGGACGTGACGTCCGTCTAAGAAATGACGACTCGGTAGTCCCTCCGGGGCTTTGACTCTCTGTTCTAAATTCATTATCGTCAGTCTTACTAGGATCTTTTATCACTACAAGACGATAGACCATCCTGATCCCTTGTCTCGTCTACCGAATAGTTGTAGTACTAAAGACTAAGTGCTAACGTTCGGTACTCAAAATAGATTGGTTGTTGTACGCCTAAACGGTAAAGGTACGTTAACCGTCTCCCCTTTTACATAAATCGTAGGGTTGAACTGACTAATAATAACTAAGAGAATTACTAAGTAATAACGTTGGGTGAGGTCATAAGAACGGACCTCTTAGGCTGCCTGTCTCCTCGGACCGCCCAATATCAGGTGTCTCAGCATTTTCTCAGTCTGTGCTGAATTGTTGATTGTAATTACTAAGTCTTCTGTGATTTTCACGGACCACTACGAAACTCGTCATCAGAGTAACATAGTCCCTTTAAGTCTCCCCCTGTGTTCCTCCCTAAATTAAGAGAATCCCTTGAAAGACACTAATCCAATCTAGAAATATTAAACGACCGGTGTTAAATCTTTGCTCTTCTAACGATTCTTCGCTTACTTTCCAACTTTCAGTCAGTAGTGTACTTTTGAATCACCCAGTACCCGAATCGATCAAACATTCTCAACGGTTCTTCGACGATGGATTTCGTCCTAAAGTTCTCTCCTTTCCATTAAAGAAAAACCTTCTCCAAAAATTTAAATCCATTTATTAGGATAGTAATCATTACCACTCTCATGAACGGAAGGATCTAAGTCTTTTTCGGTACTAGACACGACCAACGTAAGACTAAGTTCTCGTAATGGTTTAGAAGGAGATCCTTAAAGTCTTGTGTCCTGTTAGAGAAACAATTCAGAGATCTCCGTCACTACAAAGAAGAGATCGGAGTCTTTGTAAGCGTATTTCGGAGAATGACACGGTATGGTTAACATCCGTGAATTACAGTGGGTCTTTTTTTTTCACATAAGTGACCTTCTTGTCATTATGACCGATCGTAACTGACTGAGAAACGACATATCCCCTTTCCGTGACTTGACCCCGAAGCACATAAACACACACACACACAAGAATCAACGAGTCAGGACAGACTAAGAAACCCTGAGGTACCTGATATACCGGGTGGTCCGAGGAGACAGGTACCCTAAGAAGTCCATTCTTATGACCTCACCCAACGGTAAAGGAAGAGGTCACCTAGAAGAGTTGGGATCCTATCTCCGTCTTAGAAATGGTAGACTTGGTGGTCTCCCTGAGATGTTTTACAGTAATTAAGAATACCACTGGGGATAAAGAATCCATTCCTCTGACTCGGAGTCTCTCCAAGCATGGAGGAGATACCACTGTACTGTTTCGATGTTCACTGTCCGGTCCTAGTATACGACAAAAATTTTTGACATCATTTTCAGTGTATTATATTTTGTATGATAAAATTGGTATAAATTGACTTGTCAAGTCACCGTGATTCATGTAAGTATATCAACATACTTACATGTTACTTTGAGAGTGGTAGTAGGTAGAGGACTTAAGAAGTAGAAGGATTTGATTTTGAAACAGAGGTAACTTGTGATTGAGGGGTAAGGGGGAGGAGTGGGAAAGATAGGGGGTCGGGGACCATAGATGGTTATATGAGAGACTGACATACTTAAATTGTTCAGATCCGTAAAGCTTATTCACCTTATTTTGTCTTAAACAGACGGGGATTACACATAACCTTACACAAAAATTCCACTTGAATTTTATGCAAGATGTTTATCTAACATGGAAGATGAAGCGAAATATCGTCCAAGAGTAACCACCACCACCACCAAGTCAGCGCTTCAACACAGACTGAGAACTCTGGGGTAACTGCCATCCGACGGTCCGAGAAGACAGGTACCCTAAGAGGTCCGTTCTTTTGACCTCACCCAACGGTAAAGGAAGAGGTTCCAAGAGTAATCTTGGATCATTATAAACGTTTCGTCTTTATCTCTATGCTTGTGTCTCTTGTTTACATACCTGTGATTCCCCCACACCCCCCTTTATCCAACCCTCTATCCCTAGTTATATATATATACGACGACACACATTTTATCTATTTATTAGTCTTGATATACGAAAAGTTGTATGAAACATTATTCTATACCTAAACCTCCCTCAACGACCTTAGATATCTTTAATAACACTAAACCCTTCTATACTGAGTTCTTCTCTAAACTTCTACTTACTTTGTCCCGAAATCTCTCTCCTCCTCGTGACGTCTTAATGTTCCCGTGTTACAATAAGTAGAATAGACTCGAAATTTTGGTTCACTACGTGTATAAAACCGGTACACTGACCCTGGGACGACTCTTGAACCCAATTCTCGTACGTCACCCAATTTCCTCTCAACCTGGTATTTATTCCGACTCACAACTTCTTGACTGTGAAAGCTTAACATCGTGATCTCTTCTGAGAACTGTTAGGGAACCTGACGTTCCTCTAGTCTGGTCAGTCAGGATTTCCTTTAGTTGGGACTTACAAGCAACCTTCCTGACTTCGACTTCAACTCCAAGGTTATGAAACCGGTGGACTCCATTTCTCAACTGAGTGACCTTTTCTGGCACTACGACTCTTTCTGACTTCCGTTTTCCTCTTCCCCCAAAGTCTCCTACTCTACCAACCTATCTTAGTGACTGAGTTACTTGTACTTAAACTCGTTGAGACCCTCTATCACCTCCTGTCTCATCGGACCACACGATGTCAAGTGCGTCAACTTCTCAACATGTACTACTGTTACCCAACTTATCACAGGAGGATTTTTTATACAGGTTCAGAATTGAGGACCTTGGAGTCTTACACTAGAATAAACCTTATTCCCAGAAACATCTACATTAATTTCATCTCGAGAGATCAATTCTAGTAATTTGGGTTACTGCTCGCAGACATTGTCTGTCTTTTCTTCTGTCTACGTCTCGTCTTTCGGTATACTTCTACTTCCGTCTATAACCTCATTAGACAGGTGTTCAGTTTTTTATGGTTCCTAAAAGTCGTGGTGATCTTCGATCCTCTCTATGTCTTACCCAAGGTGCAGTCTTGAAGGTCTTCCTTGGATAACATGACTAAGGTCTGAAGACCAAAGGTTTGGTATTTAATAAAGACAAAATTCGTGGTTCGAGTACCATTAAACATCACTGTCAGGGTCCTTTGACTATGTCTCATGGACAGTGTAAACAAAGACGTCTAGACGAAGGTGTCTCAAGGTATCTCGAGACCACAGAGCGGTCCCAGTTTCACATGGAAGACTCTTTACCGAAGAACTACCTCTTTAACTAGACTTACGAAACCACACCTTCGATCTTTACCCAGGGTAATACACTGGAGAACCCTGAAGGGTCTCCCGTATCACCATTTATTAGGAGGACGGTTATGTCTCCTATATTCTCTACGTCCGAGTTAGGGACTCAGTTCTTCTAAGGGACCTCATCCTTTACCGTTGGGTAAGATCATAAGAAAGGACCTTTTAAGGTACCTGTCTCCTCGGACCTCCGATATCAGGTAACCCGACTCTTCTCAGTCTATGATGACTCGTGTGTGTGTCTATGTGTGTGTGTGTGTGTGTGTGTGTGTGTGTTATACTGGAGAATTCACCAGTTCAAATAAAAGAACCACGTCTTAAAAGATTTGACTTTTTGTCTAGTAATCAAACTTAAGAAGTTGAGGAGTAGAACTAAAGAGAAATTAGGAAAGACACTAGACCGGAATTAAAGAAGGTATAGTCAAAGGACCAACCATTTGGTCCTGACGTGGTAGTCGACGAAATGAGTTGGTGACCGGTCTTTCTGACTCATCAGACTTAACGTCATGATTCGGGTTCCTTGACCACAGTAACGACGAAGGTTCAAGAAAACAGGGTCTTCGACAACGTCCGAATTGAAATCCACAACGTTCAAGCACTACTAGGGGACATTTCCCAATTATAAGACCGTAGTTGTATAAGGTGGTGTCTAAGTACTACGTTACAGAGTCACCCGTGACAGTCATTCGGACAGTACCTTTGTTTCCGGGTCTCGAGAATCTGCTACGAGACTCTATATGGAAATCGCTTCTAAGTTTTGTGTGTAGTACTCAGACATTACTCGATTTGGTCAAAAAGGGTCACCTGTACAGATAGATTGGATTCGATGTGATTGTCAAAGGACACCCACTCTCCGTGAGTTTATGTGACGTTTCTATACTTGTCCATTCTTTGTACAGGGGGTATGAGTTCTGATCAGACACGTGACAGGTCGTAGTGGGTCGTGGTAGTGTGATAAAGTAAAGGACAAGGTAAAACAAGAGTATTCCAAATTCATTTCACAACAGGACCGTCGTAAAGGAGACACGATGCAAAACTTTTACAAACGAGAGAAACGACCATTTCCGTCCATTGACACTACGAAAGTCAACCACTTCATTGTTACGAGAAAGGCGGAAGTAGTTTCGATTCGTAGGGAAGAATGACAAAGTGAGTTTTAAAAACCGTCCATAAAGAGTTATCAAAAAACCACGTCGTCGTGAATATTGTCTGTTTCAAAAAGAGGTAACTCGTACATAAGACTACCCCTCTCGGTTTGTCGTGTGTTTATTGTTTATATACATGTTCCAGGTCCACTACCATTTCCCGATATTACTTCTTGATCTATCCTATCCACCAATCTCCCACAACTATTCGTGAAAGGAGGTAAAATTGACGGTATCGATTATGGTATCCGACCCACCGAATGTGTCTTCCTTAACTAAGAGTGTCAATACTTCCACCTTTTCAAATTCCAGTCCCGTGACCGACTCAGTCAAGGACCACTCTGAGAGAAGGACCGACCGTCTACCGGTGGAAGAACCACACAGAAGTGTACTGTCTCTTTCTCCCTCACGAATACTCTTACGTTTAGTCTAAGTCAAAGGTAAGAATACTGGAGTGAATTATAATAAAGGAAAACGTTTATATCAGTGTAAACCCCAATATCGAAGTTGTACACTTACAACACCCCTGTGTTAAGTCAGTATCACCACTCTACTACGTTCAACGATAAAATACATCCTACCGACCCTGCTCGAGGGGACTGTAAACTAGACTCTCTATTTCTTCACTCCGTTCTTTTGAACACCTAATGACCTCTTGCGAAAGGTCTGTCTGTTTGTCGTTTCCGTTACAGAGATTCTATTCTCTCACGAACTTTCTGTCGGTCCTCTAGTCACACAGACCTCACGTCACTCGGTCCCTCTCTCATTTTCTTCGACCTAAACCTTCTCGAGTTCCCAACCTCGTCCAACACGTAAGGAACCGTCTGTCACCATCCTGGGACTCACCACCTCGCCACACTAGACTGAATTCGAAATCCTTCTAGGGACCCGTCTACCACCACCAAGACACACATAAAGAGAGAACGAAGGACACCACCACTGAGAGGTTACTACAGAGTGTTCTTAGGAAGGGGTTGGACATGTGCATGTAGAGAAGAGTAAAGCTCTTCGTCTCGGATAAAGGAGAGGAGAACTTAGATTCGAGAATGTTGACCGAGACTGTTCTTACGTTCCCTACACTGTAATAACCTGACGACGGGGGTCTGGATTTGTTTTACCCAGTAAAGACGAAGATCGAGGAACTTTGGGTCGTTGGTACGATACCTCCTCGGGTTCCGTGTACCTCTGTGGTGCACCTCCTCTTGGTACTCCGACACCAGATGTCGGGGGCGACTCTAGGGAGGGTCTGTCGTCACCCGTACTAGTACCCAGTCACGGTAGAACCTGAAAGGTCGGGTCGGTTCACGGAATTATAGACGTCGGGATCGGTCATAGTATACCTCGATTTCACAGTGAGTAGTCTCGCTCAGTTAGGTGTCCTAGTACTCTATTGCCTTATCGACAACTAAATTTGATGTTTAAAATCTCACTAAACAATGCGTCTATCTCTATTGGTCTCGTGGGGGAGAGAGTAAAAGGGGAGGTAGGAAGGTAACGAAAAAGGAAGGAAAAGAGGAGAAAGAAGAAGAAAGGATGAAAGAAAAGAAGAAGAAGAAAAGAGAGAATAGAAAGAAAGAAGAAGAAAGAACATGTGGTAGAGACGAGTGAGAGAGGAGGATGTAAGTCGGGTGTATCTTCCCTATGTCCGATTCGAGAATACAGATTCCTTTATAAATTATTCATTAATCAGGTACTCTTTCTACGGATGGATGTACAGTCTCTTACCTTCCTTTTTCTAGACCCTTTTTCCATTTGTAAATTCATTACAAGAAAAATAAAAATATTTTTTTTTGGGACTCTATATCAACTATATATTGTTGTGAGTGAATAATCAGGTGTCACAATGTCTAGTCTTCCGTACCACACAGACCCTAAAGACTTCTCAGAGTTTCCGACTTTAATTACGTAGTCAGAACAACTCGAGAATAGACACTTGAGGTCCCTTCTTAGGTGAAGATCTGAGTAAGTCTAATAACCGTCTTAAGTCAAGGGATGTCAACACCCTGATTCGAGGGGTAAAGAGACGACCGAAAAACCGGTTTCCGACGAGAGACAAAGATGTTCGACGGGTGTAAGGAACGGAGTACTGGAGGAAGTAGACGGTCAGTCGTTCACACGTAACTTAGGAAAGGTTAAGGGTTAGAGAGTGAAAGAGAAGACACTACTCGACCTCTTTGAGAGACGGAAGTTTCTCGAGTCCACTAATCCAGTCCGTCCCTACTGTCTCCTACTCTACCAACCTACCGTAGTGGTTGAGTCACGTGTACTCAAACTCGTTCGAGGTCCTCTACCATTTTCCTGTCCCTTCAGACCGCACACCGTCAGGTACCCCGACGTTTCTCAGCCTGTGCTGACTCGTTGACTTGACTTGATTTGACTTGGGTCTATTAGAGGGATGGAGTTCCAGTTAATACCGTATTTACATTGGATTAGTACTCTCATTTTGACTGGCATAAGTGTCAGGGTCCTTGATCTGTTTCCCTGTGTCCCGAACCCCCTCTCCTGACACTCCTGAGAGAATATTAACACTACCGGTCATGGCATAGAAACATGCATAATCTCAGGACGTTCCGAACCAAAAGATACCTCATCTTTCCAGTCTGTTACTTCGATGAACTGATGCTCGACTGTACGTGTCTCTGAACAAAAAGTTGGTTTCCTCCTTTCTCCTCTCGAAAACAAAACAAAACAGAAACAGTCACCCACAGGTTCTCACCACCTTCTCTGTTTTTCTTGTTAAGTCGAGTGTGAAGGGTGATGGTGACACCTAACTGACACTTAGGACCAGTGTCGAGACGTAAGTCCTCTCTTCAAATTCACCGAAATTTTTTTAGAAAATTTATTTTTAAACTAAAAATTCCTTTATAGTTACTGTAAAATATTTAGGGTCGATTCCTACCCTTAAAACTTTAATTAAAGATAAAATGGTGGAAGACCCTTTATAAAAAAATAGTAAAGGGAAGGATCTTCAACGGTATTTTACAGGTATTTGAATAAAACGAAACAACGACTATTAAACGTAGGGTCCTTTGCGTAAAGAAACAGAAAAAGTAGGCTAACAAATTTTTCAGTGAGACTAGTATAATGAGTCGTGACATCTGACGACGAAAGATCCATGGTCCTTAGAAAAACTTTTGAAGTTAACCAAAGAAATAAAATTTCTTATAGGTCTGTAGTTGTCTCCTATTAATGGGGGTCCCATCGGAAAGGTCTTCATCTGTGTAATGGATTTTCATTTGTTCTTATTAAAAATGTAATCACTAATAGATTCCCAGGTTCCAAATTACTACACAAATACAGTCTGCACGAAGAACCAGTAAGATTCTTGTCGACGTGACTCGTAGTGGGCAGGGGACTGAAATAATAATCCTCTACATGACGTTACATGAGAGTATCTTTTCTCTTAGCACGGTAAACCCACCCTCGGACTCCTATCCCCACATCAGAACGGATTAGGTCCGTTTTAAGTATAACATTCCTTGTGACTGAAAGAGATACGAAGAGTTTTATCAATTCGAATGAGGGTGGAGTCTCAGAAACGTGTACGATGAAGTAAACGGACTTTAATAGAAAAGGGTGCAGAGGTTTCCCGAATCGCTAAAGATAGTAAAACCACCCACGAGTCCATGGTGGAAGAGGTTCTCCCACCGGAACTGGAAGTATAGATTTTACTTAGGACAGAGGAAAATAGTACAATGTATTAAAGTAAAAGAAGTATCGTGAACCCTTTCGTAACAATATGTATAGGAAACATTGGACGACGACTACCTCTGGAAAATATAATAAAAATCTATCGACTGAATCCAATTTTTGACTCCGGTTTAGTAAACAATGTATAAAGACTTAAGATTTTTAACCGTATTCTGTAGTCCCGGGCGGCAAGGGAACCCAGATAGATTTGTCGACGTCTTGTACCGGGACAATTGGGGGTTGTTTTCCCAGCCCTCTCAAAGATCCCCTCTTTTTCCCTCGTCCTTTCTCTCTCTTTCGTTTCCTGGTGACCGAAACCAATTTCTACTCTCCAATGAAGGAGGTGGAGACGGTACTGAGACGGGTCGGTTCACTGGGACCTTAGAGGTTCTCCGAACAAAGACCTCGACCTCAACCTTTCTGGTGTAGACGAAGTACCTCTCTTCTAACCGCCTCGATAGTCCACCCGTCCAACTGGGACCACGTCGACAGACTCACGTCACTCCCTCAATGACATGTGTAAATTATTTCTAAGACCCCTCGAACCCCAGTGTCTTTTGTTTCCTCTCAAACACTGAGGAAGAATGGATCTTAATACGCCCCCATCCTACGACTTCGACTTCGAGGTCATAAAACCGGTGGACTACGTTTCTCGACTGAGTAACCTTTCTAGGACTACGACCCTTTCTAACTTCCGTCCTCGTCTTCACCCGTTGTCTCCTACTCTACCAACCTCCCGAAGTGGTTGAGTTATCTGTACTTAAACTCGTTTGAGACCCTTTATCACTTCTTACCCCTTCGGACCACACGACGTCAGGTACCCCAACGTATCTCAACCTGTGCTGATTCGTTGACTTGTTGTTGTTTCCTGTGAATTACCTCGTCTACCCCACGTTTCTAACTCAAACCTGACACCAGACCACATGGACCTCTTGATTATAAAGGGTACCGAGAACCTCCAGGACCTTTTCCTAGCGTCCCAAGAAAAGCGAGGTCCAGTTTCTCGTGTCTCCAACGTCCTTTCTTGTCTTAACGGGAGAACTGGTCCACTGTTCCCTTCACTACGGGTGGATCTCTAGTAACCTTCCCCAAGCCACAGGGTTTCATGTACGGGTCTCGAGTACTACTCTAAGGTAGTAAATGTCTGATAAACCAGATCGTCTACAAAAAGATTACTTTTAAATAGTTTGGTCAAGTCAATTTTCATTCTATACTGTCACTGTCTTCCGAAATCGTGACGTGGTGGTCGATCTTCCAAACAAACGGATCCCGTCTTATAGACCAGTTACAGACCGTAAAGAACTACTCGTAAAGTAATAAACCTTTCTTAAGATCTGTATCATTCTGTGTGCAGGTTCTATAATGGTTTCGTCTATAAAAATATTTACACTTCTTTTCCAAGATTTGTTCTCATACTAAGTTTTCCCTTCCCGTAAAGATTTTCACGTACTACGTCTTTTCCTTCAGAGATTTTTGTGGGGTTTAACAGGGGGTCCCTCGATAGGTCACTCACGTGTAAAATTTTCCAGTACATGTTTTTTGACTTACTCGGTCTCTATTGGTTCTTCCTCTCGTTCTTAGCACAACACTTTCACTTACTGACCCGAGTTCCTCGTGAACACTTTTCACTTCCTTTGATTTCAACATTATAGACAAGAGTCTCGTCTTATACCCCCTTTACCGGGTCTTGTTACAAAACTGTTCTATCACTTGTAATCGTCCATTCTCTCTACAGTCTTAAAGGGACCGGGACATCCCCCGTCCCTACTTAACCCTAACTGTATACATGTGATGACTATGATACATATTTTATCTATTGATTATTCTTACATGATATATCGTTTCCCTTGAGATGGGTCACGAGACACCACTTGATTTACTCTTCCTTTAGGTTTTCTCCTCATATATATATGTATGTATCGACTATGCAAAACGACACGTCATCTTTAGTCGTGTTGTAACATTTCGTCGATATGAGGTATTTTTATTTATTCTATTTTATATGTAGGGATTTTTATTCCTTAAAGGAACGAGGACAGAAGAAAGATAGAGAAACTGGTCTCGGTTACCCGTAGTTTGACCCATTCATATCTTTTTAGTGGTGACTTTCTCTGAACTTAAAATTTATTTACCTATCTAGATAGTTCAATGACCTAGTTCCTTTCTTTCGTAAGTTAAGAACGGTTTCAATACATACCTCAAATATGTTTAAGATTAATTTTAGGGGTACCGATATACAAGTGGTTTCGTATACAAGTTCCTACTAATATCGACGTGTTGAATAATGTTGTTTGTAAACCTTTACTAGGTCGTCTTACATATTTATTTAACACCTAAGGGTGTTACCTTATGATATGTCGTTACTCTTAGCCGTGGTGTTTAATGTTAAACCTACTTAAAATGTTTGTGTTACGGTGGACTACGTTTCTCGACTGAGTAACCTTTTCTGGGACTACGACTCTTTTTAACTCCCGTCCTCCTTTTCACCCACTGTCTCCTACTCTACCAACCTATCTTAGTGGTTAAGTTTCCTGTACGCAAACTCATTTGAGGTCCTCAATCACTTTCTGTCTCTTCGGACCACACGATGTCAGGTACCCCAGCGTTTCTCAACCCGTACTGACTCGCTGACTTGTCGTTGTTGTTACCTCTGTCTAGTCCGTCCAGCTCCTTCATACCGAGTCGACCATTTCTTACGCCGACGTACGCCTTCTGGACCCAAGTTAGGGACCCAACACCTCTAGGGGACCTCTTCCCTTTCCGACGACGACGACGATTCAGCGAAGTCAGCACAGACTGAGACACGCTGGGGTATCTGTCGTCGGGTGGTCCGAGGAGGCAGGGACCCTAAGAGGTCCATTCTTGTGACCTCACCCAACGGTACAGGAAGAGGTTACGTACTTTCACTTCTCACTTTCACTTCAGCGAGTCAGCACAGACTGAGAATCGCTGGGGTACCAGACGTCGGATAGTCGGATAGTCCGAGGAGGTGGGTACCCTAAAAGGTCCGTTCTCATCACCTCACCCAGCGGTAACGGAAGAGACTCCCTTTCCGATGGGTGAGGTCATAAGACCGGATCTCTGAAGGTACCTGTCATATCAGACACCCTAGTGTTTCTCAGCCTGTGCTGACTCTCTGAAAGTGAAAGTGAACTCCTTCATAATCAAGACACTTTTAAACTCACACACGGACACTAAACATATGAAAAGACACACTTACGATATGTAATTATTCTACAAAGTAGAAGACGTTCATTTCTTTGTAAATGTACCCTAAAAGAAAATCTTGAATTGACTTGAGGAGACTTCAAATAAACCTTTTAATGTTACTATTTACACAGATAATCATTTAAGGTTACTATTCATCTGAATTCATAATACTATAGCTCAGTCATGTAGAATACAACGTTCTATTCCCTCATTCTCCCCTCTTTTGTTTCTTTTACACTGGGGTACCTGATATCGGACGGACCAGAGAGACAGGTACCGTAAAGAGGTCCGGTCTCATGGCCTCACCCAACGATAAAGGAAGACATCCCCTAGAAGGACTGTGTCCCTAGCTTGGATACAGAGGACGTAACCACCCGTCTAGAAATGGTGACTCGGTGGATTCATCGGGCCTTTATAATCATGTATATACGTTTGTATAAGTATTGTTTCATTCCTCCTTTATGTGAACTGTCAATACATGAGTAAAGACATTGACTAGTACCACTAACATCGACCATAAACATGAAGAAAAACGTGCTAAGTCAGATATAAGGAAACCGATAACCGTTTACAGAATCGACAAGTAACAAGAAATGGTTCTCTCCACTGGGTCGGAACGGAAGTAAGGACTTCTTAGACCCGGTCATCAGGACAGATCTACTCGAGCTACGTCAAAAGGTAACTGGAATTAGTGGTCCGAACCATTATGATTCTCTATAGCATTCTCTCGAAGACATAAAGTCTGGATGAGAAGTAGTGGGGGAAACACCTTGATGTCAGGTTAAAGGGGAACTGTGAGTCTTAGTTAGAGGGGTCTGTTGTCATTGAGAAAAGAAACGGACTACTAAGTCTTCGTACTCCTTAGGTTTCACTGGTCCACTGTCAGAACTAAAGGGTAAGTTACTTTAGTAACAACACAGATGACGACCTTCGTAACGAGAGAAACCTTGATTCTGGAGATCTGGTCGTCTTGTATTCCAGTGTCTCTGTCCTTCGTTTTAAAAACGATCACACAGTGATTCCCATTACCATTCACCACGGTGAGGGTAGACTGGAGAACTAAGGACCTGAGAATTTGGGACCAATACCCTCTTTCTCGTGGTATATAACTTACAACCAAGTCTCGTATGTGTCGGTAGACCTCTTGATCCACCGATCCCTGACGTTGGAACGATCACGATATTGACTCTAGTAGGGAAACAAAGGAGTGAAACAGGAAGTTTTAAGTCTCGTTGGTCGGTTGGAGTAATATATAATCGAGCGGGTTTTACAGACTTTCATAAACTTTTACGAGTTTACAAACTTTTCTGTTTTTCCAGACACACTAACTGAGAGGTCTCAGTACGGATAGGAACGAAGATTATTCAGGAATCCTGAAAGTCTACCACTATAAAACGTCTAGCAATAACAGTATAGTATAGTATTTACTAATCGCGAATTAAATGTTGAATTTATCTCAACATGTTGGTGTTCCTTAAGTTAAGACATTGTCATTCTCTCGATCCCTCTCCAAAGGTCAGGAGTCTATTCTTAGTGTCGTGAAGACCGTGGAACTTTGGGTGGGTCTAAACACTTTGTGACTGGACGGTTTTGACATTCTAACACAACAAAATTCTGTGAGTCGAACACAACACGTATCTCACTACGATTCGAAACAACATGTCGGCATCTTTTAATTATGTCATTCTTGACGAACCTTTAAAAACTTTTTTTCCTCATAATTTTTTCGAAATAATAAACTCTAAAATTTTGAGTGAAATTTTCAAACTAGTAGTTTTGGTACAGTAAGCATCGTTGTTTTCCACTACTTCTAGTGGTCTTTTCTCGTTCATCCAGACATTGGTTACCCCGTACATGTATATGTCTATACCATGGGTTGTATTATTTCACCAAAAATTGTAACAACCCTTTTAACTGATCAATAGACCCTCTATTACCTCATCCTTTACCGTCGGGTGAGGTCATAAGAACGAACCTTTTAAGGCACCTGTCTCCTAGGACCGTCCGATATCAGGTGTCCCGACTTTCTCAACCTGCACTGGCCTGTTGTTTCTGGGAGGGGAGACGGTCCCCCATTTTAATTTAAATATTAGAATGGAATATCGATACTATTCTTATAATTTCCCAATTTGGATTCTTCACTTTGAAACTTTTTTTTTATCTCGACCTCTTTCTAAACGTTCACATTTTATACCACTGTATATGGTAGGGATCATTTTAAGTTTAAGGATTTAGATCATTAAGATGAAGATTCTTTCGCAAGAGTCCTTGGACTCTCTACTCTATTTCTAAAAATTTACTCCCAAAAAGAAAGTCGTAATAAATATTAAGGTTTTTTAGTCTATTATCTCCTTACAAATTTATTTCATACTATGACGAACACACGAGTCGGTATAGGTTGAGAAACGCTGGGGTACCTGATATCGGGTGTTCCGAGGAGACAGGTGTCTTAAAAGGTCCGTTCTTATGACCTCACTCAAGAGTAAAGGAAGAGGTCCCTTTATTTAATATTATATCACAACTATTATATCATCATGCATGTGTATGATGAAAAAAAATTTTTTCTCAGACTCACGTAATCCGTTTTGTAAAAAATGATTTTCATAAATAAACTAATATGATTCTACAATTTTTTTATTTTCTATCACCTCCACTACCTTAAAGTCAACTCGGTAAAGTTTAGGACTTTCTACTACGACACTTTCACGACGTGAGTTATACGGTCGCTTGAACCTTTTGATTCGTCACCGGTGTCCTGACCTTTTCCAGTCAAAAGTAAGGTTAGGGTTTGTTCCCGTTACAGTTTCTTACAAGTTTGATGGTGTGTTGACGTGAGTAGAGTGTACGATCATTTCATTACGAGTTTTAAGAGGTTCGGTCCGAAGTCGTTATGCACTTGGCACTTGAAGGTCTACAAGTTCGACCAAAATCTTTTCCGTCTCCTTGGTCTCTAGTTTAACGGTTGTAGGTGACCTAGTACCTTTGTCGTTCTCTCAAGGTCTTTTTGTAGATAAAGACGAAATTACCTGATACGGTTTCGGAAACTGTCACACCGAGTGTTATTTGTCACCTTTTAAGACTTTCTCTACCCTTATGGTCTGGTGAACTGGACGGAGAACTCTTTGGATATACGTCCAGTCCTTCGTTGTCAATCTTGACCTGTACCNNTCTTCGTGTTCGACCTTAGTTCTAACGACCCTCTTTATAGTCATTGGAGTCTATACGTCTACTATGGTGGGAATACCGTCTTTCACTTCTCCTGGATTCCTCGGAGAACTACTTTCACTTTCGCCTCTAACTTTTTCAATCGAATTTTGAGTTGTAAGTCTTTTGCTTCTAGTACCGTAGACCAGGGTACTGAAGTACCGTTTATCTACCCCTTTGTCACCTTTGTCACAGTCTGAAATAAAAACCCCCGAGGTTTTAGTGACGTCTACCACTGACGTCGGT
Source organism: Capra ibex (assembly GCA_006410555.1). Classification (NCBI taxonomy): domain Eukaryota; kingdom Metazoa; phylum Chordata; class Mammalia; order Artiodactyla; family Bovidae; genus Capra; species Capra ibex. The sequence goes on along the minus strand of SJYO01016970.1, from coordinate 20,798,199 downwards.
ACTTTAATTTTCTGGAAATGAAAACCTTCGTTTCAATACTGGTTGGATCTATCATATAATTTTTCGTCTCTGTAATGAAACGGTTGTTTCCAGACAGATCAGTTCCGATACCAAAAAGGACACCAGTACATACCTACACTCTCAACCTGACACTTCTTTCGATTCGTACCTTCTTAACTATGAAAACTTGACACCACAACCTCTTCTGAGAACTCTCAGGGAACCTGACGTTCCTCTAGGTTGGTCAGGTAAGATTTCCTCCAGTCGGGACCCACAAGAAACCTTCCTTACTATGATTTCGACTTCGAGGTCGTGAAACCGGTGGAGTACGTTTATCAACTGAGTAACCTTTTCTGACTACGACCCTCCCTAACCCCCGTCCTCCTCTTCCCTTACTGTCTCCTACTCTACCAACCTACCGTAGTGACTGAACTACCTGCACTCAAACTCACTTGAGGTCCTCAACCACTACCTGTTCCCTCCGGACCGCACGACGCTAAGTACCCCAACGTTTCTCAGCCTGTCCTCACTCCCTGACTTGACTTCTACAATTTACCGTTTTGTTCTTTTCTTGACAATTTAATGAATTTATACGGTACAAATATACCTTTTAAGTGTTTTGTATAATTTTTTTTCACATTTGATAATATTAGAGTGGTAGGTCCCGGTTAGTGACAATGGTAAAACAATTTATATTAAAAAATTACGTACATGGACATAAATTCATATTGAATTTATTTTACTATTATTATGGAATATGTGGTAAAACACTGAACGAAAAGTGAGTTGTTATATATGTATAAAATACTTTTATTTAAAATCAGATTTTTAAACTGATCGAAGTATTTAAAGGTAAAAACGTTCACTAAATAAATTAGTAAATTTAATTACTAATTTAATTAAATTAGTATAACAGAAGAAAAATTTGAAAAAGAAAACGAGGTTGTAAATTACCACACTTCTAGTTGGACTATTGATTGAGTGTCTGAATTTTTCAATGAAATCCCATAAAAAAACTTCGGTCCTTTTATGATTCGCACAATACTAAATATCGATTATACTTTAATATTTGTACATAGTCTTTACTGGAGATTCTACTATTAAATCAAAATTAAAGATTTACATACTTCTGTCGAAAGTTTTTACAATGTCTTTATTTGCACACATCAATTTTTTTAGTTTCTAGGGTCTTCCCAATGATTCGTCGAGATACGTCTTCCCACTTCGAACAAATGATTCAGTCTCACTTTCTCACCACTAGGTGAAGAAAACGAAACCTCTGGGATTTCAATCTTACATCTCTTATAAAGAGATCCCATGGTAGAAGGTGTATTTCCAGAATCAAGAGGACTTAGAAGGTAAGTTAGTTCTTTTCTTGAGGAATAACCTTCCCATTTAATTACGGAGAGGACCCGTGTACGAGGACCGCACTTCTAACAGAATTGGACAATCAGGTGTCTAAAGTCAACAAGGGGACAGTACTGGGTGAGACTGGGAGACAACATGAAACTTAGGGGTTTAAGTTCGAAAGGACATAAAGAACTTTAGTCCGTTTAGTAAAGGGAAGAGTCTACGAGTGGGTAGAGAGACGAACAATGACTGGTGTTCAAGGAGGTGGACTAAGTAGGTGTTGAGATCACAGACGAAAGGTAAAGAGATCCTCAAGTAACTTTAGAATTTAGATAACTACCAGAGGGGAAAGAAAGGAAACAACACTCTTCTTTGTGTTTATGGATAATGATACGACAATATGGACAACAACGACACCGACGATAATTAGGTGACGTTATTTAAATCACACCCGTCTCTACCCTTTCCTCTGTCTACGCGACCAGATTATATGGTGGCACCTCACCTTCAATAGATGAACAAAATAAAAAATTAGATTAAAATAAAAATTTTAACAATAACTTCATATATCAACTAGATGTCACAACATAATCAAAGTTCATATTTCGTTTCACTAAAGTCAATGTGTGTATATACATATATATGTATGTATACATAATAAAAATAAATAAAAAATCCGGTGTAACACACCGTACGCCCTAGAATCAAAGGACTGGTCCCTAACTTGGGTACGGGAGACGTCATCTTCGTCTCAGAATTGTTGACCTAGAGGTCCCTTCAGGGCTTCATAAGAAAAATTTTAAGAAAAAGTAATATGCAATAATGTTCTATAACCCATCTCAAGGGACACGATATGTCACCCAGGAACAACCAATATATAAATTATAAAATATATAGTTTTCACTTTCACTTTCAGCGAGTCAGTACAGACTGAGAAACGCTGGGGTATCTCATATGTCAGGTACCTTAAGAGGTCCGGTCTTATGACCTCACCCATCGGAAAGGGAAGAGGTCCTCTAGAAGGGTTGGGTCCCTGACTTGGGTCCAGAGGGTGTGACGTCCGTCTAAGAAATGGTCGACTCGGTGTTCCCTTCAGGTTCTTATGACCTCACCCATCGGATAGGGAAGGGGTCACCTAGAAGATCTGAGTCCTTAACTTGGCCCCAGAGGACGTAACGTCCTCCTAAGAAGTGGTTGACTTGATGGTCCCTTCGGGGTAAAATATATATCATCACACATATAAAATTGGATGAACAAAATTTACACGAACTAATAACCGAGATCTTACACATGAATCGTTCAATTATAGTTAAAGAAGTAAACGTGTAACTCGCTTCGTTTTGTACGGGATAGATGGAGAATCTACTCTAACTTCCTTTAATAGAATACGTACGGTTTCCTGAGAAGTCTCGTGTTTTCGATGTGTGTCGGTCCTAAATAAGGAAGTCAGAAGAAGGTGAACTTTATAACAATAAAGTCGAGTATTAGACCGAGTATTTTCTTCCAAAGAGTCTTATATCTGAGAGAAGATTTGGATAAAATACGATTTGTTTTGTATTATACTTAAAAATTACCAGTCCGTTTAAACAAAATTTTCCATAATGAAAAACCTAGTGGAAAATACCACGATAAAAGAAAATAATAAAGTTTTACAGTGACCATAATCACTTTATAATATTATTCCATCTTATACAGTCCGAAAGAAAAAGAGGTTATTCTTTTGGATAATCGTCTATTTTCCTCTTATTTTCATGAACACTTTAGCAATTAGGTACACAATTAACTTTTTCATCAAACTAAAGGAACAACGACAGTCCAACAATCCCAGTACAACGTCGAGTAAGTAGTCGGAGGTTTTGTGTTCCTTTACACCTGACCGAATTCGTTGAACTGAGGACCACAGAAGTGAGCTGTATTGAAAGGACATGACGGAACGAGACACGTAAGATCGACTGGATTTCCGTTTACTTTTTACCGCTTATATCCCGAAGGGAACACTGAGTCACCACTTCTTAGGTGGATGATTACGTTCTCCCTGTCCAAACTTGGAACCAAGTCTTTCTTGGGGGCACGCCACGTCGTCGATTCGGATACGTGGCGTTTATAACTTGGGCGCGAGACCTCGGGAACTCGACGTTGATGATTCCGGAACACTGATCTCGGACACGAGGCGGCGTTCTCTTCACAGGTGTTGCTCTTTAGATACCTGACGTTGATGTCTCGTCGGAGGTAGGGGACTTTGGTCTCTTTTCGGGTACGTCGTCTCTGGAATTTACTTATTTACTTTAACAAAAAATTCACCAAATTTTTTATCACTTATATTGATTCAAGAATAAGAAAGGGACACTGAGTCACCTCAAGTGAAAAACTACTAATTATTGTGATTCTGTTGAACGGACAGCCATACGTGTCTTAAGGGACAGGTCAGTAGTTCGTTAGTTCGACGTATGTGTGTTATCTGAAAGTAGTGATATGATTATGTGTCACAACGATAATCCGGTCTCTGATCTCCTCACGTCTTACGTAGGTAACGGTCTTTTGCTTCCTAAGTCAAGGGTAAAGGTCCGGGAGTTTAAGACGTGAACTTCTAGTACTAACGTGGTATCTGACAATGAGACCCTAATTATTTTGAACGAAAATATAGTCAAGACGGGAAGTAAAGACCAACACCCTATCCCTTTGACTTTATATAAAAATCTTCCAAACACTACGAGTACCTAGTACATGGACTACCAGTATCTAGTATATGCACCATCGTCGTTTGTGTTCTTACTTACCTTTGTTCGCTCCGAAGACCTCCAAATCCGAGTCTTGACCGGGTAACTAGGAAGACGGTGTGAGTCAAGTAGTTTCATTCAGTTGTCTCATCGGGTTTAAGTTCTACCTTTTATATGAAGGGTAGAAATACCCTTCTCGGCGTTATGGTGTAACGTTCTGACGTTCACCGTACCTATGTCCTTTCTCGCCTCTTACAATCGGTGGACACGTTTCAACTTTTAGGTGGAGTCCCTTATACAAAATTTTACGTCTAAGGATCCGGGAGGGGGTCTATAGTAACAGTGAGAATTCTGGTTTACTCGAATAAGACAAATGATGATGAGGGTAAGTCACGAGAGTCTTTTGGACCCTTTGAAAGATCAGATTAGATAACTAATCCCTTTATTTTTACCTCCTTCATTTTTTTTTATTTTTTAATTTTTTTATTTTATTTTACCTCCTTCAGAATAAGTCCAAAGTCTTCACCCTCTCGACTAGAGACTGAATGGAGACTGGACGGACCTGTGACTGACCTAAGGTACGGACGGACGTTCGTGTCGTTCAGTCCGTCGTGAAATCTATACTTTCCCTCACTCAAAACCTTAGAGAAATTCGGGGACATCCAGACCGGTTGGGGACCTCAGATTCTTCAGAACACTTAGTGTTCTACTTTGTTTGTCGTAACATTTTTAATTTCCTTTTGATCTCGACGTAAAAACGTATGGTTGACTACTACTATAGTCAAACGCCGGACCCTAATATTCACACTCGGGTGTTTCGATGTTAAACTTCAAAGTGGGAACCTCACCTGTGTGGCGGACCCTGGGAAAGGGTCAATCCTGAGGTCTAACGACGATTACTCCCTGAAGGGACACGACAAATTCAGATCTACACCCAGTCGAGTCAAACCACTACATATACGACAATGAAGATAACAAAGACAAAGAAAAAAAGGGGATTACTGACATATGACTTTAGTTCAATTTATTAGAAGATAATTTTTAACTTCAACAAATAAACACTTACTCACCAAAGAAAACAATTCTTTAGGAAGTTTGGATTTACTTTTATTTTGAAAACCGTTTTATGGTAGAGTAGTTGGAGAAGGGAGAGATTCTGTTCCTTCGTCCGTTTCTAAAGAGTATCGGATAAAAGACGTTTTATTCTATTTGGTCCGACTAGAAAAAGTAAGGAAAAATTTTATGTCCTACGAAGTCCCTCTCTAATATCGAGGTGTCACAAACGTATGGTTACAACGACCGGTAAACCAGTTTAAGTCGGAAGTTTTATACCATGATAAGTGGGCTACTGTTTCATAAAGGTTTTAGTAAGGGAATTGTTTGTAAATAACCCATAGACAAGACATGGTCCAAGATATTTGTATTTCTATAATTTATGTCGGGAAAACACATTTGTAGTCAAAATAATCGTCTTTTTTTAAATAACGGTCTTTCGAAGGGTCCTTACTGAACCTTAATCACTGTAATTCGTTTATTATATAAAACAATACATAGATGAACTTGATTTGTAACAGTTTTCGGAAGTAGAACCTTTAAGTCCATTACAAACATGATATTCTCATATAATATATTTCTTAAATTACAAGTCTAAGTAATAATCGTGGGAATTTTAAACAAAAGAACACTCGAAAAAGAAACGACCCCGTAGAACCAACCTTAAGTCAGATTATTTCTCACCTTACCTAGAATTTTAATAGTTTTAAGTGTCACACTGTTGTCCAACTTCTCCTTTAAAATAAAAAACCGTTCCCGTAACCATATCTAATCTAGTAAAGTCACAAATTTGAATTACTCGACATAGTCACCCAGAGAGTATATAATTACTGAGAATTTATTACTCGAGAAAGAAGGGAGACCCTTTGAAAAAGGACTCACAGACAATTTACACTTCCGAACCCTATGTAGTCATATGTTTTGTCTCGAGGGACGAAACCACCAAGAATCGAGGTCACATGACTTTAGGTTTCCTAAAGGGGTAGAAATTCCTAAGAGTCACGACCATTGTCATGGAACAGGAATTTAATTTTTTATTTAAACCCCTCCTACATGACACAATGTTCCTCGACGAGTGAAATATCTGAAGGAGGTCTTCCAAAACTAAAACCTACTATAGTTAACGTGGAGGGGACTTTTTGTTGGATAAATTTAATACCTCACGACCTTTTATTTCTATCCTTTATGAGAGACTCCTCAGACCGCTGGACTCTCACAGACCCTTCTTCGTACCCTTAAACCCATAAGTACCAAGGGTCTCTCAAGACGTCTCGCCGCCCGACGTCTCCGTCCGTGAGTCCGGTCTGTCGGGGCGAGGTCGACGCGCCGAGGCCGGTCCGGTCCCGGGTGTCCTTCGGCTCCCGCACCGACCGGTCCCGACTTCCTTTTAAGGTCTCGGGTCTCCGTCCCGGCCCCCCTGTAGTGTCACAGAAGTCGGATCCGGAGGAATTTGTTTGTTGTTGGTTTTTGGAGAGACTTTTATTGTTGTTTTCAGTGAGGATGTCACCCTAATAAGTCTTTGCTTTATTTTGTTTATTGTACCTTCATCAAATAAAATAATTTTTTCCTGTGGTCTTTTTTTCCCGAGGTCAGGAGTCCGGAACAATTATTTCCTTGACAATCATTTTTCTATGGCGTCTCCTTCGTCCTTTCTCCGCCACCCGGGTTCCCTCGACGACAAACCCCCTTTTCGGTTCAAACCTACTTCGTCTCCGATACCTTCTACCAGACCCTCCTTGACCGGAGCTTTACTAACGGTCTCTCGCCTCGTCTCTTTCTTCCAAGACTCTCCTTAGACTCTTCGAACTGAATCACACACCAAACCCGGACTCGTGTTAGGACCGGTTCCTCGGTCACTCCAAATCCTCAAACAGAGGGACTGCCGGTGTAGGTAGGAAGGGGTGCGGGAAGTGTCGGTGACGGAGTACCTTGTTCAGTACCGAGTAAAGGTGGTTTGTCGACGGGGTCACAGATATCGAATCAAAAAGACGAGGAAATCCTGGGAGTCTCAAAGTTGGTTAGTTATATATAAACTATATGTACATATACCCGAAGGGACCACCGAGTCGCGTTTTCTTAGTTCTTAGGTGGACGTTACGTCCTCGGTGTCCCGTTACGCTCAAGCTAGGGACCCAACCCTTCTAGGTGATCTCCTCCCGTACCGTTCGGTGAGGTCGCAAGAACGGACCTCTTAGGGTACTTGGTCTCCTTGGACCGTCCGATGTCAGGTGTCCCAGCGCTTCTCAGTCTGTGCTGACTTCACTGACTCGTCCGTGTGTGCGCGTATACATGTATGCCTAACATCACCATTTCTTAGGTGGAAAGTTCACGTCCTCTTTATTCTCTGTACCAAAACTAGGGACCCAACCCTTCTAAGGAACTTTATCCTTTACCGTTGGGTGACGTCATAAGAACGAACCTCTTAAAGTACCTGTCTCCTCGGACCGTCCGATGTCAGGTACCTTAGGGTTTCTCAGTCTGTACTTACTCACTGAATCGTGTGTGTATATACATACATACATATACATTTATATATATACACACATGATTCCTCGAAGTCAGTGCAGACTGAGACGCTGGGATATCGTCTCCCAGGATTGACATCGGGAGGGCCGAGAAAACAGGTACCTTAAGAGGTCCGTTCTTATGACCTCACCCAATAAAGGACGAGGTCCCCTAGAAGGCCTGGGTCCCTAGTTTGGGGCGTATAGGACGAACCGTCTACCCAAGAAATTGTTTATCGTGGTGGACCCTTCGGGTATGTATACATATGGGAACGAATTATCTGTATATTGTGTATCGAATATACTACAAAATGTTTATACTTTAAGTAATAAATATGATATCATACCTGGATATCCACGTTACATGTACATGTATCCCACTCTTTTACGAGACTCCGGTCTTGACTTGGTTCATTAGTTGGTCTTCACTCTAGTGTTTTAATCTTTATTAGATTACTTTTCCCGTCCATAGTCTGTATATCGGGATGGGAGGGGGTGTGAACCTTTTACTTTTGGACCTCCTGACGTCGCACACAAGCAGAGGTAAAATTTGGCCCAACCTAAAATGGCCCAGTAGGATGATTGGTGGGGGAACCATTAATCTCGGGTAGAATTGAGTAAAGGTCGTCCGACGAAAGACGAGACGACTTCCGGAGCACACCCCGGGACTCAACCGGTGCTTTTCCTTTCTCTACGGACAAGTCTGTACTTCCTGGAGGCGTGTTTCCGTACCTTTCCATGTCCACCAAGTCTATAAACTCTTCACTAAGTTCGGGTCGGTACACCAAGTCGCTTGTGAACGTATTCCGAAGCAAGGACCCCAAAACCAAACCTATTTAAAAGAGTTTATGCCGGAAACAGGGTCCTGAATGAATACTATGTTTGAGTTGAAAACTCTAAAACGTCTACCCACTAAACTGCATCCTTATTCAGATTTATGCCCTTCGCGTCAACAAACAAGTCACATATATTATTTTTCGTAAGATGTAAACTCTTAAATCATAGAACCAACAAAGGACCGATTCCTAGTCGAAAACAGATCGGAACACTTAGAAGAGTTCAAGACAGACGTCGAACGTCATTTTCCATAGTTCTACTTTTGGTCCCTCTAAAGGATGTCGTTGAGTCCTCTAATAGAGTACTGGAGTAGGAGTGAGAGGGGTAAAAGATTAAACAAGATCTTTGATATACATGGACGACCAAGAAGGACCTCTTCCTTTACCGTTGGGTGAGGTCATAAGAACGGATCTCTTAAGGTACCAATCTCCTCGGACCGCCCGATATCAGGTATCTTAGTAAGTCTCAGCCTGTGCTGACTTCGTTAAATCGAACGGGTGTACGACCAACTGTTTTGTCATACACTGACGGAAAGAACGTTGGAGGAAGACTTCTTACACAGAACGCTCCAAGTCAGATATCAAAGAGGGAGGGATCCTGGAACACCGGGATTGGTGTTATGCGACCAAGAGTCCAGAAGAAGTATTGGTTTACCTTGACATTCCTTTAAGTTATTACTCCATCGAACCCGACTACGACGGACTGTCAGCTCAAGGTATCACTTTCGAAGGTATAACTGAATTCATGTAGAAGAGAGAACCCCCCTTTAAGTAGTCCCTCTTTTCATCCCTCTTTCTCCATATGAACAAGATCCCCTGTTCTACTGGTTTCAGGAACCTTCTATCATCCGTGAGTCAAACAATCTTGTTTAATTCGGTACTAAAGAGTCTCCCCTCTCAAAGTAAATAAGTAGTAAAAAAAACAAGTAAGTAATTTTATCGAGTGTGTACATTACGGAGAACTATAGGATCCGTGACACTCTATGTGTGGACTCGAGTAAGAGTTTCTGAACTTCAGATGAGCCCGTTACCCTATATTTCAGCTTAGGGTCAAATACTTAAGTTATTGTCTTTTTCTCAACACTAATAATCGAAAGGGTCTTGAGAAAAAAAAAAAAGAGAGATTGTAGTTTCTCAAAAAGGAAGTTCATGTTTTGAAGAAAACTCCGGAGGGACCGACAGATGACTTTTGACATCGGGTGAGGAGAGGACTGGGCGAGAGGACTGAACTAGTGGGTATGGGGTACAAAGAAGACAACGAGAATCGTGGAAACTTGTGTCATATACGAACGAAGGAACGTATTAAGTAACAAATAACGGACAAAGAGAACCGTTTTCAAATTCGACGGTTCCTGTCTCTACAGACAGACAAAACAAATGACTATATCAACTTTCATAACTAGTCACGGACTTTACACTGTCCCGGAGTCATTTTTAAACTTTCTACAATTAACTCACTTTGAACTTTTTAGTACCTACTTTTATAAAGGTTTTAGAAAGAATGAGGGACAGAAGAATTGATATTATAAGACCTATCTTACATTTGAAACCCCCGTCCTCCATCCACAACAGTATGACTTGATAAGAAACGACTCAAAAATATCCTCTCATTCTGATAAAAGAGAATAAGACCCGGGATGTTCTGACGTCCCTCTATCTGTTAAACTTAAGACCACGGTCGAAAAAGAGACCATAGTCTACTGGGCTCTCAGAAAGAGTGGTGGTAGGTCCCCCCACAGAGTGACGAAGTTTAAGAACCCAACGAGTCACCACCTGAACCCATTTTGGTCTCTTCCTTCGGGTGACATAAGTACAACCTTTCTTCTGTTCTTAATGGAAACACTAGAATAAAAGATTGGAGGTTAATATTATCGGAAAATTAGATTTAAAGTATACGGGCTAAATACCTATCTCCTTTACCCCTGGAGAGTGGTTTCGCTAGGTCCAAGTGTGTCAACTAGTCACTTTCCCCACTCTGAACTGGTTCCCAGACGGACCGAAGTGTCAGTCATGAGAAAGGAATAGTCGTAAAACGAAGACACTTCTAGATCTTTACACAAGGATATTCGTTACACGAGTTCTGTGGCAAGTACTCTGAAAGGGACGCCGAGGACCAACGGGCACCATGAAAATGAAGAACTAAGAGGAAAGAAGGAAGGAAAAAAATTTTTTTGGAAGGAATATTTTAACTCCAAAGATCACCGACTCTATAAAGTCTTGTATACGGTTACTAACCATATGGGAACAAAGACCTCCCACACTCACCCACCCTCCCACGCCACAGAGAAAACTTTTGGCTTACGTCTAAACATCTAATCATGACCCAGACCTCATCGTACTTCCTCGTCCATAAACCTGTGTACCGAGAGAAGTCCTTCCCCGTCGGTGGATACTACTGTGACCACTGTTATCCAAACTGGTTTTTAGTTATTCCTCGTCGAGAATTTACGAAAAGGTCTAACTTTTCATTGTAAGGGAGGACTCTCCTTGCCAATGTATAGACAAGGACCGTAGTGAACTCTCCAAATTCTCTTTTTTAATTAATGATTTCGAGGGACGTGTCACTCAATCTTCTTACTTTCTCTTTTACTGGATTACTCTAGTCCCATTGTCATTGTGGTGAAAATAATGTTTTTTATATTTGTTTGTGAGGGATTCAAAGGGAGACTCCTCTGGGGAGTCCATTTTGACCAGGGCCAAACTGCAGGTCGTGACTCTGGGTAAGAGGTACCTTTAGGAGGGTGTCGGGACCCTCCAGATTGTCACTGTTTATTGAGATTCCGGACTCCCATTTGTGTGTCAGACCAGTCTCTTTTGTTTGTTTGAGAGTGAATGCGCCTCGGGTTCCCAAGTCTAAAGGAGAATGGTAAAGATGTCCTCCTAGAACGAGAATTAGTAATGCGGACCGAAGACTGGTTTGATCTCTCAAGTCGACGACGGAGAAGAACCGGACTTCACAGAAACGTACTCAGAGTGAGAGAAGAAAATAGAAACGAAGGGGAGGAGAAAGGGTTGTAACGGGAATAAAAAGTCTAGAAACACCGGGTCTGAGAACCGGAGGTGAAGGCTCTCCGGTAAAAGAAGGACTGAAGGACTGACGACTGGCAGGAAACCACAGTCTCCCAGGGACTTCCAACTGGCAACTTAGCTGAAAGGAATAGGAGTCAGTCACCCTTCTTCCCGACACTGTCGTCTGAGTAGCCCGTCAAAGTCACTGAAGAGAAAAAAATTTCACAACCGACACGACACACCGTACGTCCTAGAATCAAAGGGTTGGTCCCTACTTTGAGTACGAGAAACGTCACCTTCGCGTCTCAGAATTGGTGATCTGGCGGTCTCTTCCGGGAAGTCACTGATAGTCTAATTCAAGAAACCGACTATTGTACCTCTGTACTCCGATAGGAGTCCCGAGGTCCCAGAGACTATAGTAAGTAAGTAATTTAGGGAGGAAACAAGTGCGCCAGTTAGAGGGTCGTATGACAAAGTACTGGGATACGGAATTCCGAGACTCTCTTTATTTCCGTCCTGAAGGACAGGACAAGCTTTACGAAGTGAACGTCCACGTCTAGAGAAGTGAACACACAACACAGGTTGAGAAACGTGGGGTTCCTGACATCGGACGGTCCGAGGAGACAGGTACCCTAAAAGGTCCGTCGTTATAACCGGACCCAACGATACGGGAAAAGGTCCCCTAGAAGGGGTGGGTCCCTAGTTTGACTTTATAGAGAATACAGAGGACGTAACCGTTTGATCAAGAAATGGTGATCGTGGTGGACCTTTCGGGGAGAGAAGTTAATAAATTAAGAATAAATAAGAAATATCAGGTTGGGTCAATTTTGGAGAATTTTCTTAGGTATGGGTTGGATATTGACAGACGTGAGTGTCTTAGGAAAAAAAGAAGGAATTATCGTGAATGGTGTCAACCACGAAAATAAAAATATACACTAGTAAACTAGTAACCAAAAGGGGTGATCTAACATTCGACTCGCAAACAAAACGAGAGATCTTATAAGTTATATATCGTTTGTATCTTATTTACTAACACATTACTCACATCCGTCTAGTCCTCTACTAATGTGATGAAAATCACACCACCGTATTTGGAACCACAGGAGATTACGTCCACCCCAAAACCCACCTACCCTTGTTTCCCCACCCCTGAACACCACCGTCTGAAAGTCCAGCCCACTGCAACACTCGACTTGGAACCTATACCCTGTCTTACATCGACCGGGTAAGCACATTTCCGTTTTCAGAGTCTCTCAGACTCCAAGTCCCACATTCGACGTCTTACCTTTGTACGGTCAACTCTGATCCGTGTATCTACTTCCTGTACACTACTTCTAGAACGTGCGGTACGATTTCTCAGGACTGGATTAAGTCGTCTACTACGCCGTCCCTGGTTTCACAAAACAAAAAAACGGAAATTTCTAACATTAAATTGACCGTTTATGTTGGATTATTCCTACCAGTGGTTCATGATTCCCATTTAAGTTCTATGTCCCTTCTTAGATCAGACCAGACTATTCCCCAGTTTCCTTCCAAAGAACCTCCTCCACCCCGAGTTGGATTTTGTACGACGACGACGATTCAACGAAGTCAGCACAGACTGAGACAAGCTGGGGTATCTACCGTCGGGTGGTCCGAGGGGACAGAGACCCTAAGAGGTCCGTTCTTGTGACCTCATCCAACGGTATAGGAAGAAGTTACGTACTTTCACTTTTCACTTTCACTTCAACGAGTCAGCACAGACTGAGAATCTCTGGGGTACCTAACGTCGGATGGTCCGAGGAGGTAGGTACCCTAAAAGGTCCGTTCTCATAACCTCACCCCACGGTAACGGAAGAGGTGGATTTTGTGCTTACACGCAATTTTTTCCCTCCTCCTCCTTCTCCGTCATTTCATTCTTGTAAGATTCCTTACCCTTATTTTTACGATTTCTACCCCCTTCCTCTCACCATATCATGGTAATATGACCATCGAAAGTAAGTAATTTCTAGTTTCACGAAATCTACCTTATCTCCGTACTTGTGTGTGCGAGGTCCAAGGCTACCCATGTATCTGGGGTGTCATGTAGTATCCGATGACCTCCTACCAGTCCTTTAACGATTCGGATAACCAGGACTTTTGTTCAACGGTCCTCTTCACCCCCAGGGTCTTTTCTACCCCCTTCGTCACCGAAATCTCTTGGTAACTACACTTCCTTCTTTAGACCAATTACAATTACTTTCCTTTTAAAACAAGGATAAAGTTTTCGGTCCTAAAATCTTTGAGTAGGAAGTAAAAGACCCCGTTTTCTTTCGGAAAACCCCCAAACCTACCATGTATTGTCGGTCCTCAAGTCCTTCAATCCGTAGTAATGAGAAAGGAGTAACCACCATTTGAAGTCACAAATACGAAGTAAAGTACAGTACCAGTTACCCTGGTCGGTGAAACAATAGAATGGTGTTACGAACACGAAATCCTTTTACGGGTGGTTTCTTTAAGATTCTAATACTACGTACTCTTTTCCTTTAAAAACAGAAAGTGACCTTTAGTAAATACTGAGTTACTAGTACTAAATTAATCCTGAGGGAACTTAAAGAAAGACCCTACAGGCTTGTGAACCAAAAGTAAGAAAACTTCTTAAGAATGGGAAAATGTTTGGTTGAAAATTAATTTGACGAACGGTTTGACGGAGAAAGGAAAATTGAGTCCTAAAGGAGTTTAGGAGGTTGAAGACTTGGGTCCTTTGGATTGTGACAGAACTGAGTGGTCGGAAAGACTAAAAAGGAAGCAAGGAGACAGGTGAAACACCCTCCCTTATAGTCGGACACTTTTAGAAGTAAGGCTTGGGTGAATTAGGAATTATAAGGGTTTACAGAGTGGTCAGTTCCATTGTGTACAGTCCCCGTCTCACTTTCTCACACAGAGGTCCCAACCTTGTTCCCGGGACGGGAAACACACCCCGAGAGATCTACCTGACCGGAGGACGTCGGTCAAGGTTCCATTTAACACTTTAGTCACCAGAGACCGAAAAAGAGCATTAAACAGGGTCCAAAATAAAGGAAAGGTGACATCGGAGTAGAGAGTAGTTGGTGTGTCGGAGTCGGATCTTTCTGGGACCTAATTTTATTCACAACGCGAGTTGAGGGTTGATCTCATGTTTGACATACCTGTAACTCACTCAAGACCTACGAAGTAAATAAGTGTCTTCGTCTTAGGGGTATGAATGGTCGGTACAATCGATACTCTTAGTTTAAAGTACTATGTAAATGTCCCCAAAAGGTTTGATAACTCACGGTACATTTACACTTTCTATAACAATGATCACTACGGGTTTCGGATCTTTGACGACCCGACAAAAAGTTTGAAAGAAGATAAATAACATTTAATAAGTCGGACCTGTATTAGGGAGAACCAGGAAACACAAACAGAGGTCAGGGGAAAGGTTTTTCCAGGATATATAAAAAGGGAGTCCAAGTGTAAAAGAGGGATGTCGTAAGATGTATTCATAAGTCTAATTAAATACTCATAGTTACTTGTTCATTTTTTTTTTTTCTTCCACCGACACTATATGACACAGTATATGAATACACAAACTAAAGTAAATCTTGGTCACTTAGGATCTCGACTAAGCAACCTTTTCTACGACTACGACCCTTTCTGGCTTCCGTCCTCCTCTTCCCTCACTATCTCCTACTCTACCGACTCACCGTAGTAGCCGAGTTACCTCTACTCAAACTCGTTTGAGAACTCTCTATCGTTTCGCGTCCCTTCGGACCGCACGACGTCAGGTACCCCGACGTCTCAGTCTGTACTTGATCACTGACTCGTTGTTGTTATGAATACATATGACCCCGTCTGTGTATAGATAATACTTTTTGTGTGTATAATTACTTGATCATTTTCTTTCACCTGACATGTCAATCGATCCATTCTCAGTAGTCTGGTGTCTAAGTGTGGAGACGGAAGAGAGAATGAGGGAGCGTGACCCAGACACCAAATCCGGGCTTAAAGGTTTCCACAATATATCCTTGTGTCTCTCTAGTTTCACACCCTTGGCGACCCAATTTTCGTCGATTTACTCAATAAAAATATCACTCTAAGTACACGTGACCCTTATAAATTCTTCCCCTAAATACGCAGAAAAAAGTTTGAACAGCCTGGTATCTCATGAAAAAAGGTCTTATTTCGTAGACCTATCGATTACAAAATACCCTACGTGGAACCCTTTCAGACGGAAATCGTTTAAAACTTTTTTACCCTATTACTATCACTAGTATCCTTAAATTTTTTAAGTATACATGGTATCCGGGAGTAGTCGGTAGATGAAGTATGTGTGTGAACAACAACAACAAATCAGCGATTCAGGACAGGTTGAGAAACACTGAGGTACCTGACATCGGGTGGTCCGAGGAGACAGGTACCCTAAAGGGTCCGTTCTTATGGCCTCACCCGACGGTAAAGGAAGAGGTCCCCTAGAAGGGTTGGATCCCTAGCTTGAACTCAGAGGACGTAAAGTACGTCCAAGAAATGAAGACTCGATGGTCCCTTCGGTGTATGTAAATATAGTCCATGGGTTTGATGAGTTTAAGTCTCAGTCTTTCATGTACTCAACTACGATCCTTTCTGACTGCCGTCCTCCTCTTCCCCTGATGTCTCCTACTCTACCAACCTACCGTAGTGGCTGAGCTACCTCTACGCAAACTCATTTGAGACCCTCAACCACTACCTACCCTTCCGGACCGCACGACACCAGGTACCCCAACGTTTCTCAACCTGTGCTGACTCGCTGACTTGACTCTACGGTCCCCGCTCCACCACCCCTCCATCATCTTTCACCTCTTCCCCCAACCCCTCAACCATAAATTATCCTTGTTGTAAAGTCAAATCCTTCCACTTTTTAAGACCACTACCTACTACCACTTCCAAAGTTTTGTTACACTTACATGAATCACAGTGACTTGACATGTCAGTTTATACGATTTTATCATATAAAACACACTAAAAAATTTTTTATTTTTAAAACACTGTTATTTTTTTTAAAAAATTTTTTGTTCATTATACACCTATACATTCGTTCCCAAGACCCGAACTTTCCGAATTTATCGGTGTAGAGACGAGAGTATACTTTCTACAAGTCCCGACTACGAATCTCCTACAGTACTACTACTACTTATCCTCGTGTTGGAGACTATCCGAGACTCGTCCATCACTGAGGAGACGGAGGACCGTTTCCCTAAACATTTAAAAAGTACTAAGTCCGTAAGGGCCTAGTCCGACACCCGCCGTGTCTTTCATGACTGTCCTAAAGTCCCGTTTCTCACGTCCAATCGTCTTCAGAGTGCTGAGAGACACTAGTACGATTCCTGAGAACTCATTCTTTCCCTCGAACCTTCTGTTTTCGTTGCACCTTGGGAGTCCTTTCCTTTGTCTCTCCTGGGTATGTCTCCGGAATCGTTGGGACTAATTTGACCTATGGTCGGAAAATCACTTCTCCTTGATTTTTAGTTATGTTTTGGGTAACAGAAGGGAAGTTCCAAAGAGTACATACGGTCACAAGTTCTGTGACCTTGAACAAGAGTGATCCCCACACCCTAACCAGTAGGAGTTAGAAAAAGTCACTGAACATAGAGACAGTATTTGGAATGTAATTCGTGTGGGGTCCTCCCTCTAAGTTCTCCTTCTCTTGAATACACATGGATACCGACTAAGTACAACTACATACCTTCTTTGGTTGTGTTATAACATTTCGTTAATAGGAAGTCAATTTTTATTTATTAAAAAAAAAAATTTTTTCTTGGGGAGTCCATACGAGAGTTCCCCTATAGACCACTCCCACCTGGTCTGTCAGTCTAAGACCGTAGGTTTCCCCCGTTTTTATCCGATCGTCACGGGAAACATCTTATACCAGAACGTTAAGTGTCGTAGTCAGTGTCTTCCATCTGTTACTTGTGATGTGTGGCCCACGAATTACGTCATAGAGTAAGTAATCGAACAAGGTATAAGTGGCTCAGGTGTCACAAGGAACTTTTAGGAAAGAAAAATTGTCCGTGAAACTATTCTAGATCCTTGAGTTCCACTTGTGTTGTCTGTCCCGGGACTGAGAGTACCCGGGCACAAGGTTACTATCTTTTATGAAGAATTCAATTCGGTCTTCCTTGCTACCTTCCCTTTAGGAGGTAGAATAGGTCCGGGGAATAAAGTTAGTCACAGTACTGGACACTTTCCGTATCGTGAGAGGGGACCAGGTTTCCTCTCTGGGATTAAATCCCACAGGTCCGTCAGGTCCAGTCATCTTTCATCGGGGTACAGTCCGTAGACCTTTCTGTCCCGTAACGGTCCGTGAGTTAAGAAACGTACATTCGTGACAAAACGGTCATTTACCGGACCCACGACACTTTTCAGTGTAAATAAAAAGTAAGAGAAATAGCCTCAGTAATGAGTTCTTCTGTTCCTGGAAAGACGGGACTAAGTTCCACCTTCGAACCAGGTCTAGATGGGCTCTACTGACCGGTGAGGGTCCGTTCACCCGTACAACCTGGAGTTCAGTCTAAGGGTGACTCCTTACAAGAACCGTGTGTTAGAAGAGGGAACTAAGTAAGAGGTGAAAGACCGAAATTTGTGTTCTCCGATAAATTTTACTCTATAATACCTTCTTAGATGTCTAACGATAACACACTTATTTTCGGATTGAAGGGTAAGACTTGATATCAGAAAGGACACAAAGGTTCATTGGAACTAACATGATTTTTACTACAGTGCAAAGAGTAGTTGATATTAAGACTAATCCTTTTCCTGACAACATTTACCTACTTCCAACTACGGTTATCAGTTGAGTCTCAAGTTTATAGTGTCTTTTTTATAGACAAAACTGAAAGGACCTACCCTCACGTTCTACCTATATTTTCTTTTTTTCTCTTTACTTTTCTTATCAACGTCCTTTTCCGTAAACCTGTTTACCACCTGTAAAGGGAACTTGAACCAAAAGTATTCTAAGTTACTATTTGTGTCTCTCTAAAATATTTTGACACTTTTCAATTCCTTAGACCCTTTTATTACTCTCTCTCCACCGAGTCTACCATCTCAACGGACGTTACGTCCTCTTCGTCGAAGGTGAGGACCCAACCCCTCTGGGAGACCTCTTCTCTTACCGATGTACGAAATCTTAAGAACGGATCTCTTAAGGTACTTGTCTCCTCGGAACACCCAATATATCAGGTGTCTTAGTGTTTCTCACCCTGTACTGACTCACTGATTGTCCGTACGGTATAAAATCTAAGGTATATATTCCCTATATAATACCAGAGAAAGAGACAAACCGAATATAGTGAATCATACTAGTGGAGATCCAGGTAGGTACAACAACGTTTACTGTAATAAAGTAAGAAAAAATACCGACTCATTATAAGGTAACGTATATACATGGTGAAGAGAAAATAGGTAAGTAGACAGTCACATGAAAATCCAATGAGGGTACAGAATCGATAAAATTTATCGTGAAATTTATACTTGTAACCCCATGTACATAGAAAAACTTAATCCTAAAAGAGACCTTATTGTAGGTGAATTTTAAACTCCCTTCTTATTCCATCATCGATATTTCGTGGATCGTCTCTCTCACCTTGTATCATGCACGATTTATTTTACATAACTCAAACTAGAAACAAGATCTAGGGTGTTTATTCACTATGGTACGTCATAAACGGAAAGGGACTGAGCAAAGACAGTGAATTGTATTACGAGAAGTCCAAGTATGTACAACCAACAACGTTTACCGTCTTAAAGACAGAAAAATTTACGGTTTTATATAGAGTGTAAAAGAAACAAGTATATAGGTAGTTGTGTGTAACTCGAACAAAGGTATGGAACCGATAACACTTAATACGACGTTACTTGTACCCTCATGTCTAATAGAAACGTACTATCACTAAAACAAAGGAAACCTATATATGGGTCTTCTAACGACCTAATATACCATCAAGACAAAAATAGAAGAACTCCTTGAAGGTAGTCAAGTCAAGTCAAGTCAAGTAAAGTCAGCGAGTCAGTACAGGTTGAGAAACGTTGGGGTACTTAGTGTCGTGCGGTCCGGAGGGACAGGTAGTGGTTGAGGGCCTCAAGTGAGTCTGAGTACAGGTAGATCAGGCACTACGGTAGGTCGGTAAAGTAGGAGACAACAGGAGAAGAGGAGGACGGGGGTTAGGGAGGGTCGTAGTCTCAGAAAAGGTTACTCAGTTGAGAAACGTACCCCACCGGTTTCATGACCTCAAAGTCGAAATCGTAGTAAGGAAGGTTTCTTTAGGGTCCCGACTAGAAGTCTTACCTGACCAACCTAGAGGAAAGTCAGGTTCCCTGAGAGTTCTCAGAAGAGGTTGTGGTGTCAAGTTTTCGTAGTTAAGAAACCACGAGTCGGAAGAAGTGTCGGGTTGAGAGTGTAGGTATGTACTGGTGCCCTTTTTGGTACCGGGATAGAAGATATCACCGACGTGAGTAAATGTAAGGGTGGATGTGACATGGTCTCAAGGCAAAGGAGGTGTAAGAGCGGTCGTAAAACAATAGAGAGCAGAAAAACTATTGTTTGTAGGATTATTCACACTCGAGTCAAGTCAGTGGGTCAGTACAGACTGAGAAACACTGGGGGTACCTGACGTCGTGTAGTCCAACGGGACAGGTAGTGGTTGAGGGTCTTGAACGAGTTTGAGTACAGGTAGTTCAACCACAACGGTAGGTTGGTAGAGTAGGAGACAGTAGGGGAAGAGTAGGGTAGAAGTTAGAAAGGGTCGTAGTCCCATAAAAGATTACTCAGTTACGAAACGTAATCCACCGGTTTCATAACCTCGAAATCGTAGTCAGGAAGGTCACTTATAAGTCCTGACTAAAGGAACTCGTAACTGACCAAACTAGAGGAACGACAGGTCCCCTGACAGATCTCAGAAGAGGTTGTGGTGTCAAGTTTTTGTAGTTAAGGAACCACGAGTCGAAAGAAATACCAGGTTGAGAGTGTAAGTATGTACTGATGATCTTTTTGTTATTGAAACTGATCTGCCTGGAAACAAAATTATACGACAGATTCCTTGACTTGACTTGACTTCAACCAGTGTCGAAAAGAAGGTTCCTCGTTCACAGAAAATTAAAGTACCACCGTCATTGACAGACGTCACTAAAAACCTCCGGTTCTTTTATTTCAGACAGTGACAAAGGAGACAAAGAGGTAGATAAACGATACTTCACTACCCTGGTCTACGGTACTAGAATCAAAAGACTTCCAACTCAAAATTCGGTCGAAAAAGTGAGAAGAGAAAGTGAAAGTAGTTTTCCAAGAAATAATAAAGAAGTGAAAGACGGAATTCCCACCACAGTAGACGTATAGACTCTAATAACTATAAAGAGGGCCGTTAGAACTAAGGTCAAACCCGAAGTAGGTCGGGTCGTAGAGTGCTACATGAGACGTAAATTCAATTTATTCGTTCCCCTGTTATATGTCGTAACTGAATGAGGAAAGGGTTAATCCTTGGTCAGACAACAAGATACAGGGCAAGATTGACAACGAAGAACTGGACGTATGTCGAAAGAATCCTCCGTCCGTTTCAGTAGACCATAAGGGTAGAGAAGTTCTTAAAAAGTGTCAATCAACACTAGGTGTGTCAGTTTCCGAAACCGTATCCTTATTCTTCTACGAAGGGAATTCCTCCGAGTTCTGTCCTTCCTCAGGTCCAGGGTCTTAATTCTCACCTCACTCTCCCTGAAGGACCTACTCCCACTCCGGTGGCCTGACCACGTCTTCACCAGACCCCTGTCTTCAGTACCTTCAGCTCTTACCTACACCCAAAACCACCGTCTTTACCTTTCGGACCCCTTCCACTCCACCATTGAATAACACCAAAACTAAACGTAAAGGGACTACTAATTACTACGATTCGTGATAAAAGTACATAGACAACCGATAAACATACAGAAGACACCGGACAAGTCCAAGACACAGGTAGAAAATTGATCCAATAAGAACAAAAAAAAAAATTAATATACTTAATAATCAAAATTTCAACTATCAATATACTCGTTAACTCAATATACTTAAGAGAAGTGTGAAATCTATAATTGAGGAATAGTCTATACAGAAGGGATCACCGAGTCTCCATTTCTGAGACGGTGTTACGTCCTCTGGACCCAAGTCAGGCACACAGTCTTCTAGGAGACCTCTTCCTTTACCGTCGGATGATGTCATAAGAAAAAAAAAATTTAATTAAATTAAATTAACCTCCGATTACTTTGACATCATGAGACCGGTGGAGTGCGCTTCTCAACTGAGTAACCTTTTCTGAAACTACGACCCTCCCTAACCTCCGTCCTCCTTTTCCCCTGCTGTCTCCTACTCTACCGACCTACCGTAGTGACTGAGCTACCTGTACTCAGACTCACTTGAGGCCCTCAACCACTACCTGTCCCTCCGGACCGCACGACGTTAAGTACCCCAACGTTTCTCAGCCTGTGTTGACTCACTGACTTGACTTGACTTAATGAAATGTTATAACATCACCAAAAACGGTGTGTGACTGTACTTAGTCGGTACCCACACGTACACACACGAGGGGTAGGACTTGGGGGGAGGGTGGAGGGAGGGGTAGGGTAGAGAGTCCTAACGGGATCATGTTGCCGGAACTTACGGAACAAAGTACGTAGTTTGAACCTGACCACTAGAATAAAGTGTATACCATTATATGTACAAAGTTATGATAAGAGAGTTTAGTAGGGTGGGAGTAGAAGAGGGTGTCTCAGGTTTTCAGACAAGAAATTAAGACACAGAGAAATAGACAGAGTGTATATCCCAGTAGCAATGGTAGTAAGATTTAAGGTATATATACGCAATCATATGACATAACCACAAAAAGAAAGACTGAATGAAGCCAGACGTATTATCCGAGGTCAAAGTAGGTGGAGTAATCTTGGCTAAGTTTACATAAGAAAAATTACCGACTCATTATGAGGTAACACATATACATAGTGTCGAAAGAAAAAAAAAAAGGGACACTGTAACCAAACAAATAAAAAAAAAAAATTAAAAATAAAAATGAAATAAAATGAAATGTTATGACATAACCAAACGGTATGTAACTGTACTTAGGTGGTGCCCACATGTACACAAGGGTTTGTACTTGGGGGGAGGGTGGAGGGAGGGGTATTGTAGTGAGACCCAGTAGGGACACGTGGTCGGGGTTCGTACGACATAGGACGTAACCTGTATCTGACCGCTAAACTAAGAATGTACTATCATATGTACAAAGTTACGGTAAGAGGATTTAGTAGGGTGGGAGAGGGAGAGGGGGACTCAGGTTTTCAGGCGATATGTGTAGACACAGAAAAAACGACAGAACGTATGTCCCAGTAGTAACGGTAGAAAGATTTAAGGTATATATACACAATCATATGACATAACCACAAAAAGAAAGACCGAATGAAGTGAGACATATTAGCCGAGGTCAAAGTAGGTAGAGTAGTCTTGACTAAGTTTACATAAGAAAAATTACCGACTCATTATGAGGTAACACATATACATGGTGTCGAAAGAATAGGTAAGTAGACGACTACCGGTAAATCCAACGAAGGTACAGGACCAATAATATTTGTCACGACGTTACTTGTAACCCCATGTGCACAGAGAAAGTCAAGACCAAAAGAGCCACACCTACGGGTCACCCTAACGACCCAGTATTCCGTCAAGATCAAGGTCAAAAAATTCCTTAGAGGTGTGACAAGAGGTATCACCGACATGATCAAACGTAAGGGTGGT